>JAHDVF020000988.1:0-542248 GCA_022606425.2 Lepidostoma basale
AAAATATTATTTTTCTTTATCTCCAATTAGCGGACGTCTGTTTTCTTCTCAATTCATAACTTTTATAATATTCATAGTTAACTAAATAATCAAAACAACTATTAAGTATTGTGCAGAAAAAAATATTTTATATTATTGAGAATATTTTTGTAAAAAAAAAAGATTTATAAATATGTAACGTAACTTCATTGAATGCCTTATAAAGGTAAATCATGTAATTCCCATAAAAAGTAATCAAATTTCGATTAAACAGACGATTATGTACGAATTATTATTTTTTATGTACAGTACAAAATATGTACAGTACATATTATATTTTAAAAGAACAAAGAGTAATGTGAAAGTTTTACTCTAAAACTGATATACAATGACGCCTTTAGCTAGTTTATTTATGTAAAAAATAGACCCCTCTTTATTCCTCCGTTCCTTGGTTTTATTAACCAAACTTTCGTTAATCAATTGCGGGCGAACACTGAACAGGTGATCAGGCCGGGAGGTTTCCACTGTGAGCCGTCCAATTAACACTTACCTTTAACGAAAATTGAATCCAACGTGACGGGACCGACATATTTTCGAATTGTAGGGACGATTCGGATTAAAGTGGACAGGGTCTGATTCCTATTCGGGAGTGGTCCGCATACGAATAGAGTTTAAACCGGAATATTGGAGTGACTTTTTGCATAAATTATATTGCGTAGCCATTATTGTCGATTTCGAGTTCCTGAAAAATAACACTTTTTCCACGCACAATGCGTAGTCCCTCCTTTGGTTTTTATTACTTTCTGCAATCATTATCTAATATATTAAAATTATGTTATACTCGTATATATTTTACTCCTATACGATGATAATAATGAATAAAAAAAAATTTCATACAAAGCCATTACTTGGTGGTTTGACATTTAAAAAATTAAAAAAAAAAAACTTTTAATTTATTATAAACCACTTTATTGAGTAAGTAGAGCCAAACGGTTTCACTATGTAGCGAGCTTCCTCAGGCTCACACAAACTGTCGTAAACAAGGTGTCGAATTTAAATAATGTTCGATTGAGAAGTGATGGGGGGACGCAGGAGGTGTTTTGGTATTATGAACGTTGAGGATCCTTCAGTCACTATGGAGTGTTGGACAAGAGAACAGCGTCCTAACGTTTTTGAGGCGTACCTAACCAATGGCTTTTCACCCATTACCGCGCGGCGTACGTTTCTTGCTCTCTTCAACATACGCCGCATTCGTCATGCATCATCGACTAAATTTATTGAGACTGGGTTGCAGGGTTAAGAGCTTTAGCTTCAGCAATAAAAATACGTAGGCCTGGACCAAGACCAACCATATCAACTGAAGAAAACGTGAAACGCGTCAGTGATTCTGTACTCGGAAATTCTCAAACGCTCTAAGGTTTTGGGCACCCCCAGGTCAATTTTGGAAACGAGTCTAAAAAAGAAATTAAATTTTCATCTCTATAAAATTCAAATAGTGCAGAAGTTACAAGATAATGATGATGATAAAAGAAAATCCTATGCCGAAAAGATGATGGAGAATTTTTCGACTGATTATTGAAAGGGGAACCTGTTCTTAAGCGATGAAGCCCATTTTCATCTCAACGGTTATGTCAATATATAAACCTGTCGCTACTGGGGTCCAGACAATCCAAGAGAAATGCATGAGATGCACACTCAAAAGTTCACTGTTTGGTTTGTCGTTTTAGGGATATGCGATAAAGGGGCTTACTTTTTTTAAAACGAGCGAGGCGCAGTCGAAACCGTCATTTATTAAAGACTAGCTGACCCGGCAACCCTTCGCTATTGCTATATTGGAGTATATAAATACACCCAATATATATTAAAAAAATACAATTAAAGTTCAATATCAATTATTTTATTGGATAAAATGACATGTGTACTCGTATAGGTGCAAGAATGTGTGTATCCTAATTCAGTTCATATCTTTAAAACATTTTTTTAATCCAAGCAAACTTGCTGTGAACTTGAATAATACTAATGTGAATTGAACAATTGAAGGCTGGACATTACCAAGGTGGCAAGTTTACAAAAAGTCCGAAATGAGTTTTTGATGCCAATTGGTCTTAAACATAGCTGTGCAAAAGCGCGTTATGATTTAATAATATAGTGTAGTTCAAACGTTACCCTAAAGATGCCACCCAAAAAAAAGTTAATATTTATCTTTTTCAGCTTTATGTTTAAACCATTTTTGTAACGTCCAGTCTTAATTTTTTTCCTTAATATTTTAAGTGAAATTAAAAAAACAAATAAATATACTATATCACATTTGCATAAAACATTCATACTCGTACATATACAATTCATATCCGTTCACTCCTGGGCGTAGGCCTCCTCCATCTACTTCAATGTCTGTCGATCCTGGGCAACACGCATCCAATGTCGTCTCTCCATCGAAGTTGAGGACGTCCTGGGTTTCGGGTTGCAGTTCATCTATCATCAGGGCTGCGAGCGGCATGCTATTTTAGCGCTGCCACTCTTCCGATGATGTAATTAGTTCAATATTGTGTACATTGCCATCGATATTTATCGCATCGCACAAATTAATGTATTGTTCAGAACGCAGTTTTTTTTTATTCATGCGAATAAATAACAAACGTTCCGTTTCAATCTTTGCATACATGTCAACAACATATTGATGAAACAATTGACGACATTTTAAAATGTGATTTTCCTCACCTTCACGAATCATCAACCTGTATGAATAGTAATTCATAGCACTGACTTTTTTGTTTGTTTCTCCACCTAGAATTAAATAAATAAGTAACTATTAGAATTCAAAAAAGGTTCAAACATGTTCATTAAAGAATTAATATAATTTTCATTAAAACAATACAATTATTATTTACCGTTTGCTGGATTTTTTTAATTTGATGTTAAAATGATATCCATCTTCGCCCTGCCAGAATGGCCGGGTCGTCATAACCTAAAATAACACGTAAGTAAAACGATATATAATTTCTTCTCTATTCGATATAATTTAGAACTACAACTTTGAAATATGTAATGCGGAAATATAATCTGTATTCATTTCAACGGCGAAATAGAATAACCTGAAGATATATATGAAATAGAAATATAAATATTATACTTACGTATTCTACGACGCACGATTTGACAGATCAGAGAACTTAATAACTAAAGCAATTAATAACGAAATATAATTTGTCAGCCAGTGTGTAATATAATTACTTAAATACAGAAGAAACTGTATTCATTTCAACGGCAAAAATAACTATTTAAATACTCACTTATTCAAACAAAACACGCGTTCACTTCCATAGACTCGTTAACATAGATGACAGACATCGTTTACATAGATGACGCGACAAAAAAACGACTTATTTCCTATGTGACCACACCAAGAGTCAAAATAGCGACTTATTTGCTATCTGATCATGCCAAAACGTGCGTGTATTATTACGGAACGCAGTAATTCCGGAATTAAAAAATATTAAGCCTGAAGATATAGATTATGAATAATAAAAATGAATAGTTACAAATAATTTGAACTGCGATCAATTTGAACGATGGCGTATTAAATAATTTCCATAGATTCGAGACGACCTGACAGATTGTTTAAAAATATTACGTGCGTATATTATTCCGTTAAAAAAAGCGACTAATTTCCTATGTGACCACGCCAAGAGTCAAAATAGCGACTTATTTGCTATCTGATCATGCCAAAACGTGCGTGTATTATTACGGAACGCAGTAATTCCGGAATTAAAAAATATTAAGCCTGAAGATATAGATTATGAATAATAAAAATGAATAGTTACAAATAATTTGAACTGCGATCAATTTGAACGATGGCGTATTAAATAATTTCCATAGATTCGAGACGGCCTGACAGATATTACGTGCGTATATTATTCCGTTCAAAAAAGCGACTAATTTCCTATCTGACCACGCTAAGAGTCAAAATAGCGACTTGTTTGCTATCTGATCTGGCCAAGCGAATATAGACTCTAAAGATTGATACTCAGGTGATACGAACATGAAGGTCTATATTCGCTTGCACTACCAAAATTTTCAATTAATTTATTAATTTATAAAGTTAATTAGAACTCGATTAATAACAAAAATATGCCTATGACCACCGGGGTATTCCATATAATAAAGTGTATCAATTGGAATAGGATAAGCAACGTGAATACTAAATGACGTTGTATACAATACATCAAAAAAGTATTTCAGTGTTCGAAAGAAAGTGTTTTTGAGAAAAACACATTTTTACAATTATTAAAAAAATTATTATATTAATGATTTAACCTATTTCAAATTTAAAAATGTTTCTAAATATTAGGTGTATAACTTTGCTTCCGCCGTTTTTTTCCGAAATTCAAGGCTTTATCGTAAAAAACTGGTTATACATTTATGATTCAAAGTATTGTCCATCGCTGGCCACTACTTTCTCCCATCTTTCGGGCAGCATACGAATCCCGCGTTGAAAAACTGGTTATCTTTTGAAGCGATCCACGAATCGATCCAATTTTTTACTTCTTCATAAGACCGGAAGTGCTGGTCAGCTAGGCCGTGTGCCATTGATCGAAACAAGTGATAGTCCGAAGGAGCAACGTCTGGAGAATACGGCGGGTGGGGTAGGACTTCCAATTCAAAGTTTCCAAGTATGTCTTGACCACTTTCGCAACATGGGGTCGAGCATTGTCATTGCTGTAAAATCACTTTATCATGTCTCTCGTTGTATTGCGGCCGTTTGTCTTTCAATGCTCGGCTCAAACGCATTAATTGCGTTCGATAACAATCGCCTGTGATTGTTTCAGTCGGTTTTAACAACTCATAATACACTACGCCGAGCTGGTCCCACCAAATACTGAGCATAACCTTGGAACCGTGAATATTCGGTTTGGCCGTCGCACACTGGGGCCGATCCAGGAATTGTGCGAATAAACCCCTTTTTAAAAAATAATATTAGGTCACAAATAATTCCTGGAATTGATAGTTAAATATACCTGGCATACAGCTCAGTAGTCTAAAGTCATGGTGCAAGTCAAATTTTATCCCTGTTCCAGTCGAAACTTGTCCGTCATAGGCGAAGCTTTTGCCGTCTGCGATTTCAATACGAAAATTCACCTTGTATTCATGGCAATTACTTTATAGTGCTTCCAAATTTTGTTATTATTTCAATATGGCATTATCGCTCACATATTGGTACATATTTTTTTTGAAAATATCTTTGATATATTCTGAATTGTAATATTTTAAAGGAGTATTTACATTACTGGGGAAAATATTTGCTTTTTTTTAGTTTATTGATTTTATATGTAAAGTTTTAGTTGATATCAGTTCATATCATGTCTGTAGTTTTGGGCTTATTTGCTTACGTATTCATTGTTCTTAAGGAAATATAAAAAACATTTTGCGCATATTTGCGCTTTTTCACTTAAAGGTCACTTTTGTCCGTGATGTGGAAACATAGTAAAAAAGAAAGCATTTATGAGTTATTTTAAATTAATTTCAATTATTATTTTTTCTTTCAGGATCAGGTACAACTAATATTTTTATAAGTAGACGTACCTTATTTGATCAAATGAGACAATCTGGCTACGTTAAATTGGCTGATCAAGTATCATGTTTGAAGGAATTTGTCGAAATACGTACTAAATGTCCAAAAGACCAATTACCAAGCCTTTATAAAACAATTTCATTTTTTGTGTCTGATTTTAAGAAGAAGTGGCAAAAGGCTATCAGAAAAGAGAACAGATATTTGGTTTTTAATAATGACTGCCTAGATACTTCAATAGGTTTTCATAACTTTTCTATTGTTTTAAGTAAAAAAGTGGGTCGCCCTCAAACAAATTTTGAAGAATCTTGTGATTGAGCTAAACGCCAAAAAACTAAATCTTTAAGATCAAAGCACTCTCCTAAGGAATGAACATTCGCAGTACAGGTGACTTTGCGAGCTGCTGGTCAAGTGGATGCATCCAAAGTTTTGAAGGAAGTTACGACAACTTTACCCACAGCTGCCTCATATAAAAATGCATACAAGAAAATTAACATCTCTAAAAGGTTAGCAGCTTACAGAAAAAGAAGCTCTTTTGATGTTTATTGAAGTAAAACTCACCAAACATCGATACAATATAATTCGAGAACATGACAAATTCCTATTTCCATCTTGCAAAAAAATACAACAGGCGAAAAGCGAATGTTACCCACCAAAGGAAAGCATTGCAGTCACAGATACTTTTGCTGAGATTAAATTGCAAATTTTACTTGATCATACTGCCACTCGTCTTTTGGAAGCTCATAAAAAAAAATTAGAAGTTCAGAAATCAGAAAATATAAAAAATATAACCTTAATATGCAAATGGGGCTTCGACGGATCTGCACAGTCAGAATACAAACAGAAGTTTAGTAGCGATCCAAATTCTAAGGATAATAATATTTTTATATCGTCTTTAGTACATTTAAGATTGATATCGGACAATTTAGAATTACAAAATAAAATAGTTTTTTTGGCAAAATGAAAGACACGATACTGTAGACCCATAAACTCTTTGCGGGAAAATATGCGTGGTACCCGATGCCTCCAACTATTCACAAAGTTTTAATTCACGGCTCAGAAATAATAAAGCATGCTTTATTAGCTATAGGCCAGCTAAGTGAAGTGGCCCAAGAAGCAAGAAACAAAGAGTTCAAAAGATACAGAGAATGCTTCTCGCGAAAAATGTCACGTATAAAAACGAATGAAGATGTATTCAATTTACTTTTAATATCTTCGGACCCTCTTATTAGCAGCTTGCGAGAAGTATCTGTAAAGAAAGATGTAAATTTTGAAAAGGATACTTTGAATCTATTGGCTCCACCTAATATTATAACGTCCGACATTTCCACGCAATCCACGATCAGTGAAAACGAAGCCGAAAATTCTTCAGATAGTGAATAAAATTTAAAAAAATCCTGTTTTTCTTATTAAAATTACTTTATAACAATTTATTTACATTGTTTTATTTATTTCATATTTAAAAGACCACAAAAATAATTTATTCCGACAATTCTTAATTCGGCTCCAGTGTGCGTCGACGTGGAAGCATGGCCGGGATATCCCCATAATTTTCTGCGCTTGGGATTATCGTAATAAACCCATTTCTCGTCCCCAGTCACAATGCGATGCAGAAATCCCTTCCGTCTTTGCCTTGCAAGCAGCTTTTCACAAACACACAAACGCCGTTCAACATTTCTCGGCTTCAACTCGTACGGCACCCAATTTCCTTGTTTCTGAATCATTCCCATGACTTTCAGGCGTTTTGAAATGGCTGGTTGCGTCACTCCCAATGATCCTGCCAATTCTTGTTGCGTTTGACACGAGTCTTGATCAAGTAATGCCTCCAATTCTGCATCTTAGAAAACCTTCTCTCTTCCACCGCCATGCTGGTCTTCGACTTTAAAATCACCGTTCTTGAAGCGTTGAAACCACTCTCGGCACGTTCTTTCACTAATAGCGGCCTCACCATAGGTATTTGAGAGCATTCGATGAGCCTCAGCCGCAGATTTCTTCATATTAAAGCATAAAATTAAAACCTCCCGCAAATGACGAGAATTTGGCTCGTAAGCTGACATTTTTAATCGGGAATAACTTTATGATGCAGACACAAATCGACTAATATTTCGATGGCGTTATGTTCACAAATACTTAAGCTTATTGTATGACATCTATGATCTATTTATTCCAACTACCACTTACCGCTACTGTCATCTATTGCAAAACGGTGGAAGCAAAGTTATACACCTTATATATGCATATTGCTTTAATGCGTTGCATATACTCAATCGCTGTGTTCTCATCTTCTTCGACTGTAATATGAAAAAAGCAATAGAGAATCAAGTGTTAGGGTGTCTTATCTGTCTGGGCTGTAAATGAAGCCACCCACATATCGAGACCAATGTTTTATGACTGCAAATGAAGCCAGCCGTACGTACAATGGGGGTTAATAGAGATAAAAAAAACGGAGTATAAGAATATGCACTGTCATGAATATTATTAAAAATGAATGAAAAAAAACAGAACTTCACGATACCTTTGTTTTGTATTACGTTTTAATTAACTCGTATTATTCAGTATCAGGTCAATAAAAAAGTTTTGGATTTTTTTTTTCTGTGAATGCAACATGTCGCAAAATGTAGAAAAAATCTACTTTCCTATCCACAAAATGTGAAAGAAGCTTTTTTATTTTATATTTATTTTTTCTTCTTTAGTTTAAAATACCGTTTTTTTTTCTTTCAAAAACACGCCTTACGTATTTTTATCTTCTTCTGATGAATACTTACTCGATTTTGTTATTTTTTTTCCTTTTGCGATTTTCTTTGAATTAAATAATGAGATTCAATTGTCTTCATTTGGGAATAAATTTTGGGTAAATTTTCCGGATAATTGAAACCCACCAGTGAAAGAGTAAATTAACTTTTGTTTTGTAAGACACCACCCATTATATTGGGGTCTTGGTTGGATAAATTACGTTTCTATCTGTCCCTGTCTAACACGGCTCTCTCCGTTTCATCCAGGATATGGTATTCCGCTACCGACTCTCCAACGTCCCAAGGCAATCACATTGTACCGGCAATTTTATCAAAAAGTTCATGAACTTAAATTTTTTTGTCTGGTTTGTACCATTGTAAAAATCCTTATTTAAAAAAATGAGCGAATTGCGAATTGTGTCCCGCGGATATCAAAAACCCATTTTTGAAATCATTTACACTCGTATATAATCAAGCGAGTAATCAAACTTATTATCACTGAATATTTATGTTTATAATTAATGTTATTTATTAATTTTCAATTATAAAACTCTGTTTATGTATCGCAATTTTAAAAAAATTTCACGACAGCTGTTTCGTCAACCTATGTTAACATCATCAGGTGTTAAAATATTTTTCCCAACTGTAAACATTTATTTTCCTGATTTTTCAAACCGTTATGTGTATTTGTTTCTATGCTTGTAGTTGGGGGTGCATTTGGCTACCTAGACTGATTTTCTCAACAAAAAAGTAACGTTACATTTTTTTTTAGTTGGGGGTACCTAATTATAGTTACACAGTTTACAATAATGATAAGGAGAAAAAACTACAAATAATATTATAAGATAATATATTAAAAGTGGAAAAAAACAGTAATTAGAAGAAACAATTACACATAATATAAATTCAAATACAATGAATCACTTTAAAGACGATGAACATTATAAGGAAGCAGATTATATTAATAAGAAAGGAGACAAAAGTGGAAGGTAGTATTTTTGTTGTTGTTAAATTGTATAAAAATTGTTTTTATTGTATTATATACTATAATAAAAACTTATTAGCTGGAATTTGGTTATTTGTAATATTTCTTTACTTTTAAAATTTCAAAATTTTCTAATTCACTATTTTTTTAGAATTGTTTGCAATATGCAAATGATATCAAAATGATAGTCAAAATTCACACAATGATTCACCATTTCCGAATAGATGTTTCTGTATTTGTACGAAATTTGTGTTTATATAACCTCTTTAAAAATTTGCAGTTTGCGCATTTTTGAATAAAGAATTTTACAGTGGTGAACCAAACAATATTTTTTATCTCCTGAACTTTTTAAAAAAAATTATGGTATAATGTGCTTGTCTTGGTACGTTGAAAAGTCGGTAGCGGGATACCATATCCTGAATGAAATGGAGATAGCCTGAATTAAGCATATATTATTACGATGAACAAAATTAGAAGAAGCTCAGAGCATTATGGCTGCCCATCCTCTCTGACTTTCCCTCGAGTGAAACGGTATGATGGTTAGTTAATTATTCACACAAATAATTATTATATGTTTTCGTTCTTATACTCAGATTTAATATAAAGAAATTTTAATACTGACTGTACCTTCAACAAGATGTACATGAAAGTTAAATGTTTATTTCATCATCATCATCATTATTGCTACAACCCAACATTTGACATTTTTGAATTTATTTTTCTTGACGTGTTTCGAAGGTTTTCCGCCTTTATTTATACCGTTCTCCTGATGATGAAAGTGTAAAACAAGTAATTGTGTATTAATTGATATAAAAAATGCATATTTATATAAACCTTATAATGTTCGCTGTAAACAATGTTCGTTCATTGTATCTTTTGCAGCAATCAAAACATGTATATGTTTTTAAAAATTAAAACGTATTTTAATAAAACTTGAATAAAACTATATTTTTTTAACTACTTTCACTTTTGTCTTGTCTTAAAAGATAGTAATATTTAAAATAAACTTCTATCAAGAAATTTAAGTAAAATCATTCGATTTTCTAAACAAGTTTTCGGTATTTTTTTGATAAGAAATTCATTTTTAGTATCCCCAGGGAAACCATCGCCCAACAACCTGACCAACATTTCGCATCTCGCATCCTTCGCCCTAAAATAAAGGGATTGTTTCACCGCATGCCCCCAGGCGAAGCGGCGGTCCGAAGAACCGAAAACTATTCCGTTGGACTTCGGAGAAACTACAATAGAGTACAGTGATGCGAAAGGGTATGTGCTTCGTGAGGTCTAGCTTCTTGTGCCGAAATATTCTTGCAAAGTCACCCTATGGGATCATCTCCAGAATCTCACAGTTTAAATTTTTCAAGGTTTGATAATTGCTAAGTAGATTGGTGTTATTTTAAGTCGCTAGTAAATTATATTTAATACATTTTGAAATAATAATGTTTGAATGCTTAAAAAGTACATAGAAAAGTAGAATAAATAAAAATGAAAGTGGAAAAAGAAGCCGAGGAAGACTGAGGAAAGCATGGAATGGACTAAATTAATAAATTATTTAAAGTCGGGTCACAGAGAAGTAAGGTCACAGGTGGATAGGGCTGCAGCGGTTGCAGGCTACCTGAAAAATGTCATATGGAGAAACAAGGACATGAGGACCGACAGCAAGGTACGCATCTATAAGATCTGTGTGCGACCAATCCTCACATATGGCATTGAATCGAGGGCAGACACTGTCAAGACAAAGAGCATGCTCAGGACAACCGAGATGAAAACGCTCCGCGCTATAGCTGGCAAGACCCTACGTGGTCAGATGGGGACGTCAGAGACGGCGATACTGGCATCAACACGTAGAAAAGATGAGCTCAAATAGGATTCTGCACATAGCTCTCCATGGAACGCCAAACGGACAACGCCGACCGGGAAGACCCCCGAAACGGTGGAGAGAAAGCTGGAGTTCAGCGTTTCAAAAGAACCCGCCTAAAAAAGCAGACTCCTGGGTCTACCAAAAGTGAAGAAGAAGAAGATTTAAAGTCGGCCATATTCGAAGTCGGAAAAATCGACGATTATGCCCGTTACGATGTAAACTAAGAGGTGTAAGAGGTGTACTCCCTACCCCTCCGGAGAAATTGCGTGAAAGGTTATAAAATTAGTTAGAATGGGTATGAATGTACATGTTTTATTTAAAATCTTCGTAACCTTTTAAGTAATCTTCACAAAATAATGCAGAGAGAATAAAATTAGGCAGAGATAATGGAACTCCACACTACTCTATCATGGCACACCCCTCTGGATGCCTCCACATTCATATAGTGATACATGTCATTCCAATAAATTATAATATTTTTTTTATAAACGTACGTTTTCATTCGTATTTTTGATGTAAACGGAACAAGAAAAAGAGAAAGATCATAGAAAACGTAATAGTTAGTTAGTTCGTTGGTTATATAGTATAACTAATAAACTAACCATGCCTTGTTTCTTCTAGAAAACCAACGTTTATATTTATATGAATTATTTAATATGGAGTTTTTTATCATTGCTAAAGAAACAATACATCCGTATATAACGTTAACATATTTTGTTGATCTTTTAATTACTTAATGTGCGCGTAGATGCCTATTGGTGGCGATAAGGTTTGCAACCCATCACACCACGTCTCCCGCGGGGGCGAGAAGAGACGGATGAAGTGCCGCATCGGTTAAAGTGTGGCAGTCCATTCTTTCTACCTACCACTCCAGAGAGACGGCGTGATGGTTAGTTAGTTAGATGGTTAGTTCGTTAACACATATAATATTTTCTTTGGTATTATTTATTTATTCATTCTTTCCATGTGTCCAATTTATTTGAAACCCTTATTATGATTTATGAATGTAGAGAAAATGACGCAAACGAGAAAATGGTTTATGTTTTTCATAAGAGTATAATTGAAAATTATTACAAGGTTATTTTAATAAAATAAAACCGACTTTATGATATTTAAAATTTAACAACACATGTTTTGTTTTTAAATCAACATATTTTTTTAACCAAATATCACTTTTTAGCTGACGTTTTTCAATTTTCATTTGAACGATCACCAAAGTATTTAATATATTATATTACAGTTAAATATTTATTTAGATTTATTCTTCAAATTATCGTACAATTGAGACTGATTTTAACAACTTCCTACCCTCGTTTGGAATGATAATATATATCTCCGGCTTAACGGAACTATTCTCAAATTATTCAAAGAATACTCGGATACACTGAAGAAATACGCATGTCATTATAAATTAAGAAAGTTACAAGCCCTCAACACTTCGTAAAGAATTCATATTAAAGAAAATAAACTAAAGACATTTTTAGGATTATTTATAAAAAAAAACTAACTAACTAATTAACCGTCACGCCGTCTCCCCGAAGGGGTAGGCAGAGAGAATGAAAGAAGAAAGATTTTTTTATTTTTTTTATTTCGGATAATTACCATCCTTTGGATTATAACAACAAAAATTTATTGCTTTTTAAAAAAATGATGAAGAACTACATATTAAATATGAATGTAATTTATGTTTCCTAAAACTATATTATTTTATTGAACATTTAGACTTTAACACTGTGGAAATTTGGAAAAGAATTAACAACACAATTTTTTCCATTTGTAATGATTAAATATTTTTATAGAATAAAAATCTAAATCATGTCATGTTTTGGAGATGACCTCCATCCTTAGATGTTAATATATAATATAGCTATACCTTTTACGATGATTTGGCTCGCGCTTTCATGCATCGATAAGATACAAAAAGAAGAAGAAATTATTAATTGAGGAAATAAATTCATAAGTGAAATACCATAGAGAAAAATGTTTGTATAATGAAATTATTTGCAATCAGCGAGGCAGTACTCTTTACAAATACTAGAAAGAGTACTCTGCCTCACTGACGTTGACATATTTGGGATCCTTCAGAGATACTTCTATGTTATCTCTCAATTTCATATCGATATTGTACTTTTGTTAACCGTTTTGTGCCTAAATTAGTTGCCTAATTGTTTTTCGTTTGCTATGTCTCATTTGGAGCACGTAGTTGAGTTAGTGTATTAAGGTAGTATGTTTACAAGAGATGGGCGAGTGGAGAGGGATATTGAAAGAAGGGTTGGGGCAGGCAACAAAGTGAATGGTGCACTTAAAGTTGTCATCGCAAACAAAAACCTATCCAAAAAGCTAGAATGGCAGTGCACAATGGTGTTCTTCTACCGACTCTTATGTATGGAAGCGAAGCATGGAACTGGTAAAAGAAGGATGAAAGTAGAATAAATGCAGTAGAAATATGATCTCTTAAGCGAATGTGTGGATACTCTGTGTATGATGGTGTCGAATGAAAATATAAGAAGTGAATGCGGTGCGAATGATGGTGTCATGAACAAAATAATGAAAGGATCATTAAAATGGTTTGGATATATGGAAAGAATGAATGAAGAAAGAATGGTAAAAAAAATTATATGTTAATGATGTAAATGGAACCAGAAATAGAGGAAGACCGAGGAAAATGTGGAATGATCAAATAAATCAAATATTGAATGTCGGCTATGTGAAGAGTCAGAGAAATCGACGCGCATGCATGACACGATGTATGAATGTTGAGGAAGCGAGAGAAATATGTCAGGAAAGAAAAGTGTGGCAGTCCATTCTTTCTGTCTACTCCTTCGGGGAGACGGCGTGATGGTTAATTTATTAGTTAGTTCATGTCTCATTTGTCTATAAGCAAAAAATAATAAAAAAGAAGTCGAATAAACGATTTAAAAACTCGGTTTTAGATATCTGAGATTCAATGTAAACGAGACTGATATTTGAAGAAAAAGAAATGTAAGATTCCAAGCGAGCGTTAGAAAATTGAAAGAGAATAAGAAAACACAGCTCGTTGTGCTCCAGGTCAAATCTAATTTGTAAATAACTAGTTCCCGCTGCCCGAGGGGTTTCTTGTTCCCGGTTCGTGAGGAGCGAAACTATTTGGCGAATCCGAACTAAACTATTATATACTAAGCGGCGCGGGGACCCATGGTGGCGGGCTTAGAAATTTTCAGCTGTAAGTAACGGATTTCAAATTAATCGAATCAATTCTTACAGACAAAAGATACTGAAAAGTACACAAATACACAAATCATTATAATATTATGCGATGCATTAGAAGAGTCATAAGCAAATTATCAATTAATTTATTAATTTTTATGATTTAATTGTATCTCAATAGAGACGAAGATGCAAATTGGAAACTGAATATGGTTGATCAAGGTATTTACAGGACTTATGACCTGTCATTGGTTGGGTTAAGCGCACGCTTTATGTAATTACAACATTCCCCATTTCACCTTTCTTTATGACCATGTCTGACAAATTTTTGGAAGTTGTATATCTCGTATGTTAAAGTCCTATGCAAGATTTCACACAGTATTCGTATACAAGTATAAGTAAACAAAAAAATATTAATTTTTAAGTTAATTTGAGCTCGATTTGTAACAAAACAACTAGGACAACCGCCGCAATTAATAAATCTGATAAGTATTAACATAGATAACTAAGCACACAATAACGCACATTGAGTTTTATTTATATAGATATAAAAAAAACACAGACTATCCCGGTTGCCTTTGTGGCAATGATGCAACAGCTATGACTTCTACACCGAAGATCAATTATGACGGTGTAAAATCATGCTGTTTTTGGTCTGTTGACGTGACATTAAAAAAAGCCATAGACTATTTACCAATCACATGTCATGAGAATGAAGAGTTAAAAAAATGTACGTAGTAATTGGCTTCAAATAATCTGTTGTATACAAAAATGTAGGAAGTAACGGAAAACTAACCCCTTTTTAAGGTCTAAAGTGGTATCCTTAGAACCAGCAAAATCCCTAGAATGAAAATGAAAAGAAGTCTTATTATTTAATTAAAAATAGACAGATGTCTTTTGCTGTACTAATATATTTAACTAGTATTTCATTTAGAAGCAACCGGTTTCGGCTGTTGTCTTTCTTCAAATATCGTCTTTCTTCGCCCTCAAGTCTGGTGTTCCCCAAGGTCCAGTGCTAGAACCGATACTATTTATTATGTTCACTATTGACATTGCCGAATTTATTGATTCGCTTGGCGTGCTCTTATTGCTAAGACGACCACCAGCAAATATATGAATTTTGTGACCCTCATAACATCTTTCGTCCGCTGGAGTAAAACCAATCAAATAAATAAATTTCAAAATCTCTAAATGCGTAATTTTATCTTTTACGAGAGCATTGCGTACTATTTATTACAGTTATAAAATGGTTAACCACCAACTAAAGTGTATTTCAACGATAAAGGATCTTGGTATTGTTTATGAAATTAGGCTGACTTTCCATGCTCACATCGAGAGAATATGTGGAGTTGCACTAAAATATTGGGAATTATTATCCGAACTTGTAGAGTTTTCTGGAATTGCTATATTTTGTGAATGTCGAAGCAAAGCCCTGAGTGACGGCTCACCGACCATCCCTCTGGTCTTCGAGATTCAGTGTAAATCGAAACTGTTAAGGGAGAGCGGTATCGAACTTACCTTCTTGTGGATAAGAGGCTACAACTGATTGCGGGGAAATGATAGGGCAGACGACCTGGCGAAGGATGCCGCTCTTAAAATGAGGACTTCAAAACGCTTCACAGATTTTCCCCTGAGCTACACCAAGTTCAACATCAGAGAACGGATGCTAGACATTTGGGAACAGAGATACGAGACAAGCTCTACCGGCAAAGACACGAATATATTCGTGTCAAGGAGGCAAGAGAGTTTAGGAAAAAATCATCACCGCCGTTCGAACTCCCCAGATATTCACCGGCCACGGAGCGAAATTATCCAATCTCTGCAGATTCCTAATTAAAAGCAAAAATGGTTGCCAATGTGACAATGCAACCGAACAAACTATCTAACACGTTCTTCTACACTGCCCGATAATCGTCAGCGATAGTTGGTAGCTGGAGAAAGAGACCCAGAAGAAGGCGGTCCCCCTCGACGACTTTCCGGCTATCCTCAAAATTGTTTACTTGCCACTGACATTCCAGGAGATGGTTACCAGCATTATAAATAAAATAAGGACATTTAATAAATGAAATACTTGTGAATATAGTGATTTACCATAAAATCTTTAGCTACATTAAGTGTACACATTTGATATAATAAACATTTTTGAACATCTTATTTTTCTACCCATAATCATACCCTTAATGTTCTGGTTGAGGTTTTATATGGTTTTGTCAGCTGTAAGGGAAATGTACGAACATATATAGATACCCCGTGGACCTCAGAGCTTGACCTAGTCAGCTCTGTACAGCTTAAACACAGAATATAGAAATATTTTTTATAATGAATAGTAATAATATCCATGAGATAAACACCCGCAAGGATCAAATATTGTGATTTAAACCAATAAAGGCAAAATAAAAACCCTTGGAGTCAACTTCGAAGCAGATCTCTCATTAAAAACCCAAATAAATAAGACAGTGAGCGCCAGTTTCTTTCACTTAAGGCAACTTAAAGCAATCAAAAGGAATATTCCCACTGATGCATTAAAAACACTTGTTAATTCCTCCGTCGTGTCTCGATTCGACTAATGCAACGGCGTTTACGCCAACATCCCCAAGAAACAAACATATAAACTTCTACCTGCTTTCAATGCGGTAGCATGACATATAAAAGGTGTTCCAAAAAATTCTCATATTTCACAACATCTAAAAGATCTTCACTGGCGCCTTGATCACAAGTATCCTAAAATAATCCAGTATAAGCTATGCTGGAAGGCACGGAATGGCACCAGCATATATATCTGAACTTTGTACTTGCTTGTAAACCATATAACCAACGTAGAGATTAGAAGACACATCAGGTTCATCGATATAGGGATATGCATTGCGAGAATGAAATGGAAACGGGCTGGACATGTGTGTGTGCCTACGGGATCATGGAAGATGGAGCTAGAAGGTTATCGAATGGATGCCAAGGTTGGATTGGAGAAGTATCGGGAGACAAACTATCAGGTGGAGTGGGAAGGGTCCGGATAACACTGGCAATGATGAAGAACGATTAACAAAATGGGGGTGAAGAGGCTTACGTCTTTACGGAGACAAGGTGACGAAGAAACTGTGAACATTTTTGCTGGTTCTATGATTGCTTGCTTGAGGATTTAATATGGTTGATCACGTTGCTTTCCACATTTTTTATAAAGAGCAGGTGATTATAATAAACGTTTTTTGGCTATTGATTAGAAAATTATTAGAAAATAACATATGATAGAGGCACTGCTAGAGAGTTTAAAGGATTACGATATGGATTACGAGGGAATCAACCTAAATTACGCATAGCCATTCCGGTACGAAGGTACGCCGTAATTAATCTTGTGAACCTGTTAAATACCGCCAACAATACGAGAAACTGTAGCATACAATATTCACGTTGGGTTGAGGTGGTACAAGTAAATTGCCTTGGCAAATAGATGTCTAATGGAGCTATATTGACAAACAGATATGCAATTAGTAGAAGGCACACTGCATATATTTGTTTTACGTACCATTCGGTTGGAGTTGAAAGTATCCTGTTGTACACTTAAAATAGTTTTATAAGGTTTAACCAATAAAAATAATCAATCACTTTATAAAATAAAAACTCAAACTCCCTTTGGTTTGCTAGTTTCAATCCAAGGGATTGGTTTGCAGCAAAGTATAACTTTTTTGATGGTTCTTCAAATGCCACTTAGGCTTTTAATATGGAAGTTTTCCGTTGCTTTCCACAGCTTTCAAAGCGGGTCACTTGAACCCAATTATACAACTTTTAGCTATTGATTCTTATGACACGTGACACGTGATTCATAGATAATCTATCGCGGTTTTTTGGCTGTAAATTCTTCATTAGACCAAAGACAGTATTACAGTTATACTACTTCCGTGTGACAGATATAGCATTAGCCACTATTCCTCGAAAGTTGTCTTTCACATGTTTTACTAATTTGAATAATCTTTCAAAACCATTGTCTTTTTATTAAACCTTATTGCGACAATAACAAACAAATATAGGAAGGAAGGTGCTTCCACGTACGGTGTTACTATAATAACCGGCGCACCTGAAAACGACACAATGACAAGAGAATATGTGAGATATTATCATTTTTAGGGGAATCTCAATGAATTGATGTTGCCATTAATACGACGCAGAAGAAAAAGAAACATTTAAATATGATGAAGAACGATTAACAAAATCCTAACCACTTTTGTGAGAGTGATAAAGAGTATTCCGAAAATACGTTTTTTTTCCAAACATTTTCAAATTTGAATCCACAACTCAAAATGATTATGATACCGAATATGGAAGAAACGTTATGTGTATAATATATTAATAAAAACCTTATTTTATTATCAATTTAATTTATAAGAGGGTGTTTTTAATGTAATATTAATAAAGATACTTAGAAATTAGTACTAAATGAATGAAGAAATATTGGTAATGAAAGTATTATATATGTTAACGACGTAAGCCGAACTAGAAAAAAGGAAGGTCAAGGAAAATGTGGTACGATCAAATCAATAAAATATTAATTATCGGCCACGTGAGGAGTCCGAAAAATCAACATGCATACATGACACGATGTATGAATGAAGAGGAATCGAAAGTACGTATGTCAGAAAAGAACGGTGTGTTAGACCATTTTATAATTACGGAGTATTCAGAAGCTCTCATAAAACTTGATGAAGAGTGCCCATGAAGACAATCTCTCAAGAAAATGGCGCTATAAAAATCATCATCATCATCATTATTCATTAATTAGTTCGTTTTTAGATAATAAATTGTGCAGGAGACTGAGATAGAAAAGTGTGGTGACCGCCCTCGTTAAGTGGAGTGATGTTTATCATTTTTGTGCTTTATACAAAAAGGACATATTAAACTAAAAATTAAGAGGTTTTTAGCCTTGTAAAGATAGATAGGTATTTATTAACTTCGGGGGTCTTACCTGAATGTTTTCGCTTAGTTACTGATTTTATACACCAGCTTCACTCACTCCAGATATCACTCCTCGATGGACGGTGAAAGTTAATAGTGTATTATACGAGTATAATATGTGTATTTAATTCTGGTCAGTGAAAAAATTCTGGATCAGATTCCTACTCCACTGCAATGATTTTTTTTTTGCATATCGATTTTCAATCCAATTCGTTCTGCCGCTCGCTTTAAAGCATTGATTAAAGCATTCATAGATCTCTCAAGACCAACCAATTAAATATAAAGTATATCATCAGCGTATGCCAGCAGCTGAATGTATTGGAAAATATTGTTTTTTGTTTCTTTAACAAAGATTTAAAACTCCACATTAATTTTTAATAAATTTAATTATACTTTTTATTACAACACTTTTTATTTGTACTGAACTCAGACATGTTTCGCACAATATAAAAGTAACATTTTTCAATTTATACAATTTTAACAATCAAATAAAACAGAGTGGTCACTTATATATTAAAAGGCGTGGAGTAATACATAAAAGTGGTGGTGAGGGGAGGTGGTATAATAAATTGATTCAGTCGGGAGTCCAAAAATTTAAATATAACGATTGCATGTCATTTTTCACAGGGAAAACAACGCGGAATTTTAACATAAGAATTAAATAACATAAATGCATTACTCGTGGTGTCTGGACTCGGGTGGGAATATCTTTTGCGCGCCTAGATAAACCTAAATTACAAATTTGAGGGTAGTCTTAAGAATGGTGGCTACTGGATGTGCCCTTTGTATATCACGATGTATATCGTGGGAACGAAACTACAGTTGTAAGTTTTTGTGTCCCTCTCTTTCCAGAAATCCATGCCATCTGCATCTATGAACACCTGCACTTCAAAACGCCGACAAAATATAATCATATATTTGTTTTAATTTCGATAATTTAAAGTTAATTATATAGACTGATTAAAAAATTAATAATACATTTAACTTTCGAATTCCTTTCTCTTAAATCGCGGCTATTTTGGCATAGTAATCCCAAAAGTGCCGGCAACCAATGGGTTAAGCAGCGGTTGACCAAACAAGGAGAACTTCGTTTCCCGCATAATTTTAATGACCCTTTCATTATTTTTATTATTCTACATTATGACTTCATTCATTCTTTCCATGTGTCTTAAACATCTCAATGACTTTTTCATTATTTTGTTCACAATACTTTTATTCGCACTATATTCACTTCTCATATTTATCTGCATTTGACACACATTACCTAGTTACCAATACGAGTATGTAATGTATTCTAAGCCACTAAAATTACTCCACTTAAGCTTTTAAAGTGCTACATTTATTAAATTTCAAATTGAAAATAAAACGAAGTTCCACTGGAGCAATATCTAATCAGGTTTTTCCATAAATTTCAAATTCTGGGATGCAGACGTATGCCTTTTAAGCACCTGCACCCCGAGCACTCGGATAGTCAGTTTACATTGACAAGTATCAGATAGTCCAAAGTTCATAGTAAGGCGAAGGAAATTAACCTGGATAAGTCGAAAGGTGATTTCCTATGTAGGAAGATAAAATTGAAATCAATATCTGATTTTGAAAGAAAACTTAGATTCATTTTCTTGCTTCCAATATTCAAGTTTTCAAATCTCATTGCACAAAGTGTATAAGTTAAGCCCATTGAGAAAGTTATTTTAAAGAATATGGCGAACGAGATAATTTATTACAAATTATAATAATAGAAAATTAAAAGGAAAAGGATCGCGTATGGAATGTAGAAACCACAGAGCTATTAGTCTTTTGAGTGTCGTTGGTAAAGTCTATGGCAGAATTTTAATAGAAAGAGTAAGAAAATTGACGAGTGACAAAGTTTGGGATGTGCAAGGTGCCTTTATGAATGGCAGAGGATGTATTAATCAAATTTTTGGACTTCGTACATTGACAGAGAAGTTTCTGGCCAAAAACCGCAAACTTTTCTGTGCATTTGTCGACTTACAAAAAGCATATGATTACGTTAATAGAGAAAAGTTGTGGGAAATATTGTCTGAATATGGAATAAGTACAAAACTGATCACGGCAATTAAATCGCTATACACAGAAAGCACTGCTAGTGTCAGAGTAAATGGAGATCTTACACCCTGGTTTGATATCAATAAAGGTGTCAAACTTCTTGCAGACAACGAGCATAACCTACAAGTCCTGGTGAATTGTATGTATGAGGTATGCATGCGAAATGATCTGATGATGAATGTTAATAAGTCCAAGGTAATGATTTTTGAAAAGGAAGAAACCACGACAGTCTGCAACATTAGCGTGAATGGTGAAAATTTGGAGCAAGTAGTTGAGTTCGTGTATTTAGGTATAGTGAGGAGGAATATTGAAAGAAGGGTTGGGGCAGCAAACAAAGTGAATGGTGCACTTAAAGTTGTCATCGCAAACAAAAACCTATCAAAAAAGCTAGAATGGCAGTGCACAGTGGTGTTCTTCTACCGACCCTTATGTATGGAAGCGAAGCATGGAACTGGCAAAACAAGGATGAAAGTAGAATAAATTCAGTTGAAATGAGATCTCTTAGAAGAATGTGTGAATACTCTGTGTATGATAGAGTGCCGAATGAAAATATAAGAAGTGAATGCGGTGCGAATGATGGTGTCATGAACAAAATAATGAAAGGATCATTAAGATGGTTTGGACATATGGAAAGAATGAATGAAGAAAGAATGGTACAAAATTTATATGTTAATGATGTAAATGGAACCAGAAATAGAGGAAGACCGAGGAAAACGTGGCACGATCAAATAAATCAAATATTGAATGTCGGCCATGTGAGGAGTCAGAGAAATCGACGCGCGTGCATGACACGATGTATGAATGTTGAGGAAGCGAGAGAAATATGTCGGGAAAGAAAAGTGTGGCAGTCCATTCTTTCTGCCTACCCCTTCGGGGAGACGGCGTGATGGTTAGTTAGTTAGTTAGAAAATGAAAAGTTTGTAATTTTGTTAAAAATATATTTATTATGAGATATCATTGAATATATACTATCAGATGATTATTTCCTTTGGTGTTTCATAATTAATTAAGTTTTTAACAACCTAAAAAAATAATGATATAATTGCTGTTACAATTAATTGATTGAAGCTAACACCTCAATTTTATCATCAAGGATTAGCAGAAATGATATAGATTATTTTTCCAAACATAATTCTCTTGCCCCCTCAAGGTTCATTCATCATGTCATGCACGTACGCTGATTTATCCTACTCTTCACAATTCCGATAATAATTTTTTTATTGATTTAAGCATGTCGCGTTTTTCTCAATTTTCCCATATTTCTTGCTTTGTTTACTCTATTAACGTGTTCTTTCTGTAGGATTAATTTTTCATTACTATGTATTTTTTACTTCAGTTGCATGATTTACTTTCATAGATTACGATTGGTACAAGAATACCATTTTGCACGGCCATCTTAGCTTTTTGGGATTGTTGAAAAGTTCACCATTCACGTATTGCATATTTTTGGCCCCAACAGCTATAATAGCCTAGCCTATAGCTAGCTACAGCTTTAATGTATACTTATCACTTATTTGGCGTTTTTGCTGATATTAAATGAAGTCTATTAAAATAAATCTATTAAAATAAATCTATTAATATCTATTAATATAAAATCTATTAATATAAAATAAATCTATTAATTTTAAATCATTTCAGATCCTATTTTTTATTTTTTTTAAACTTTTGTATAAAAGCGTTCTTTACTTAACAATGCAAATTGATCAAAGAATGCTTTTGAAAGAGCACTTGGATATAACACAAGAAATATGCAAACTATATATTATAATATAATTCATTGTTTTGGCCGAAACACAATGATACCTTAACATTTTAAATTATTCAGAAATTATTCAAATTGACATAGGAACAAATACACATAAAGATTTGAAAAATCACGAAAACTTGACATTTGATATATTATTGTAACACCTGGTAATGTCAACATGATGAAACAGCTGTCGCGTAAAATAAAATATAATTGTGATACAAAAAACAAAGTTATTTAATATAACAGTTCAAAATACAATATAATCTATTGTACATCTCTCGCCTCTTCAGCATTCAAACATCACGTCATGCACGCGTTTCGATGACGGCACGTATTCTTTAGTTGACTATGTTTTCGTGTTGTTATTTACCACCCATATTATTTATTACTCACACATATTATTTTTTCGATGTATCTCAACCAATTTAATGGTACATCTATTTTTGTTCACTAAAATGTTGTTTGCACTGTATTTACTCACACGCGGAATTATCAATCAAATCATAAAAAGATTAATCACTTTCATTGCATTTATCACTTGCATTACATTTATTCTACTTTATTATATTTTTCTACATCTTCGAGACGTTTTGAGTGCTCAATTCATACATTATCTAGACACTTAGACATAAGTCCTTGAATCGTTTTAAATTTTTAAAGGGTCTCCTTCTGTTTATAACCTTTTGAATTCCTCCTCACTTATTTTACTTTGTTAATAGTTTCAGTATCATTCAGATAGTTTGCCAAACTAAAGTAGAGTACTGAATAATTATTACATTTGAAATATTCTAATCTTTGTAAATAGATAAAGTTTCTCCAACCATCTTAGGCTCGTCTCCCGTCCACGCGGGACCGATGATCACTTATATTTATGAAATCAAAGGCCACATTTAATTTACTGACTTAAAAACAAACTCTAGTTTATCTTTCTGATTTTAAAATAAAGATAAAATAGTACACAAATATATTGAAAATAATATGTTTGTAAAATATTTAACGTGGCTCTAAAATCTCTACCTGCTATTCTGTTTCGAATCGAGAATATATCTATTCATTTCTCTCTCTGAATATTTTGTCTGTCTAATAATAAGGTGCATTATCATAATTTTACCGATTTGATTTTTAGAATTAAGAATAATCTGTTGTTTTGATATTTGTTTATGTATATTTTTTAAATTTCATTCAATGACATATTTTTTTACTGAACCTTGCGATAAGGTGTGTCTTGTTTTACATTTTTTATGTGAATTAGATAAACCTTACATTATTTAGTTTTAAATAATTAATATTTATAAACACGTCTGTCTTCTAGGAATTATATTACACTTTAGATGGAATGACGTGTTTCGCCCTTCTAAAGCATTTTCAAATGTGACAGAGAAATCAACGACAAGAAACATACACTTACACATTTGATAATACCTTACAAGGGTGAAACATGTTATCCATCTAAAATATAATAAAACTCCTAGAAGACAGACGTTTTCATTCATATTAAATATTTAATATAAAGTTTTACATAATTGTTTAAAAATCAGTAAATGTACAAAGTTTCACTTATTTCAAATAATTCTATGGTATTGGCTCTAATAATGTTTAAAATAGTTTTTTTATCATAAATAGTGTGAGTAAGACCTCTCAAGATACCACATTGAATTGAATAAAAATAATAATCAAACATAAGATTTGGTTAGAAGAAGAATAATATGTGGATTGGTGAAGCAAAACACTTTGTATGACTACAACATAATTTTTTTCGCAGCAGCTATCAAAACATTGTGTATTTACATGTCATAGTTATGTAAGATTTTCTTTCTTACAATATTTCTTATTATAATAATTAACCCACCAAATTTGAAACAACCAGGGAAATGAAACTTAATATATATTTAATTTTTTAATTAATATATACTTGTGTTAAGAGTAAAACGGTTCTTGAAGCAAAGAAAACATCAATCTCCACCACCCTTCCCAGCTTGGAGATACTTTTCCTCTTCAGAAGACGAATAACATAATAAATGGTGACTTTGGGGCAGTCGGCCGATAGCCAAAATAACACAACGCCGTCCACAGGCAGAATGGTAGGTAACAAAACAAATTAATAATTAAAATAATTGAAATTTAATTGTATCTCAATAGAGACGAAGACGCAAACTGAATATGGATGATCAAGGTGTTTACAGGACTTATGACCTGTCATTGGTTGGGTTAAGCGCACGCTTTATGTAATTACAACATTCCCCATTCCACCTTTGTTATGATCATGCATGACAAATTTTCGGAAGATGTATATATACTTCAAAATCCATACCTATCTTCACGTGTCAGTTTCAATTATCCATCTATGTAGATTTGGTTGCACTTATGAATCTATTCAAGATTAACTTATACAACCTACCCACTAACGTCATCTATGGAAAATGATTTTCAGCATTTAGCAAACTACCTTATTAACACAATGCGAAGGCTGTAGCCCATAAACGCATTGTTTAGTTTGCTTCTTCGTCTCTATTGAGATTCAATTAAATTTGAATTGACCACCCTTTGGTGAAAATCCAGAATTTCGTATACAAGTATAAGTATACATTCACAAAAATATTTAAAATAATTGAGGTCATTTAATAAAGATTTCTACTATAATAGGTTTGACTAAGGTAACATCTTTAAACGATCTTCTTCTAGTTCTTCTCGGCGCCACACCCAGTGTGGGATTTGGCCTCCTCCACAATAGTCCTCCACTGGCTCTTGTTTTTGGCTATCTCTCTCCATTCTCCAGATGTTTTTAGTTTCTACCAGTCCTCTTCCACGCAGTCAGTCCATCCTTTTTTAATTCAAAATTTTAGCGATAGTGTCATTTAATTACTTAATGAATCTATAAAAGAAAGTGTATATTGCAAATAAACATATATTTACTTACTTACAAATACAGCTAATGTTGTCCACTGCTGAACATAGATTTCCGCATACTTCTTTACAAACTTCTATCTTTCACCTTTTGAATCTCGTCATTAGAATTTTTCACTTGACTATCGTGTATATAAATATTAAGTTAAATTTATTTTTTATCTAACCTACCTATATATAATAATATAAAACATAATACGAACATACTTTACATGAGAAAATATCATGTTCAGAGAATTTTGGAATGTTCAAATATTTCCTCTTTATTAATTTTGAAACAACGTTCTTTCTAACAAAATGTTTATGTGGTTTCCATATCTCGTTTCGTACAAGTTTTCTAACAAGTATTTAGCGGTATTCTATTTCATGTCTTGAATCGTATGTAAAGCGTGACAACTTTCAAGGAAATTTAGATTTAATTAGAGTTAATTTAGAATATATGAAGAAAGAATGGTAAAGAAATTATATGTTAATAAAGAAATTATATGTATAAAAGGAACTGGAAATAGAGGAAGACCAAGGAAAACGTAGCACGATCAAATAAATCAAATATTGAATGTCGGCCATGTGAGGAGTCAGAGAAATCGAAGCACGTGCATGACACGATGTATGAATGTTGATGAAGCGAGAGAAATATGTCAGGAAAGAAAAATGTGGCAGTCCATTCTTTCTGCCTACCCCTTCGGGAAGATGGCGTGATGGTTTGTAAGTAAGTTTCTTAGTTTAGATTAATTAAAAAAAAAGAAACCGTGAAATATTGTTAACGTTTTCTCCTTACCCTATTTTTCGCTTATTCAATAAGTTTTGTGTGACGTTGTTAAGAAAAGTGGTCGTTTATGTGTTGGTCTACATACCGCGAAAATATTTATATAATTAAACCATTTACTTAAATGATAGATACAGCGCGAGGAACCTGGCTATACACAGAATTCCACATTCAAGCCGCCCTTTTTTTATTGTCTCTGAAGTAACATGTTTTTTGTAATTGTGCATTATCATTTTTTATGGGTCGTTAATAAGTTTGTTTATTATATTGTATAGTTTGGGTCCGAGGTAGTGGAAATATCTTTGTGCTTAATAAGTTTTTGTTTTTGGTACAGAATGGTTTGTTGTCCTTTTATGTGTCTGGCGTGGTGTCCTTGTGATAGTGCACAAGTAAATTTTTAATTTATAGTGAATCATGTCCGATTCTTGAAATTCATCGTATAGTTGGTCAGAGGGGTAACGATATGTTTTTTGTTAATGACTCTATTTATTGTCTTCTGGGCTACAATAACTGGGTTTAGTGTAGTTAATGTAGTTCCTCCCCATCCTATTAAACTGTAGTTTAGGATAGATTGGACGAACGCATAATATACGGTTTTAAGTGAGGCTGTCGGAAATATATATCTTATGTTTAGAAAAATGTAAATAAGACTTTTTATTCTCTTGGTGACAGCTTTAATTTGGGCTTTTAATTCACAATTTAGTGACAATTAAAACATAGTTTTACAAACTCTCGGTTTTATGTATGTTTTTTGATACTTTGTATAATATTATTATTATTTTGTTGAATAGCTCTTTACTCGTATATCTTAACTGCTCGATGAAAATCGGTGTAAAGGGATTGATCTCGTAGCATTTGATAGGTAGCTAATTTTTTGCCATTTTATTATCACATTTATATGTATAGTATGGCGTTTTATTATTTTAGTCGTTTTGTGGATCGATTTATTTATAAATACAGTATTCATTTTTAGGACAGGTGAACAACAGGTGTAACAGAACTACTTTCAAGTTTGCTCCAAACCAATGAGTTGTTAAGGGCTCTGAGCACATTGAGATCTCTGAAAACTCCTCCAGTCCGAGTGATGTAGCCCAACATCCTCATTGTAATTCTCTCGATATGAGCACAAAAAGTCAGCCCACTCTGTTAGATGATCCAGAGATCTTATTATATCATTGATAATCATGACTCATTCCGAATTGAAGCTCCTATAATAATGAAGTTCACCTAAAGTATTACTTTGAATTTTTTTTTAAGATAAAGTTTTGATGAATCGTTATAACAATATTTAGTCCAGTTAATTAGTTCCGGCCAAATCCAAATTATTTTTTACTTAACTTCCCAAACTTGGAATCCATCAAGACGAAGAACCCGGTGCTGGGTTAGAAGCGAGCGAAAGTATAAAAGTGTACACCGTAATCTCATTAAGCCTAACTTCTTCCCGGTCCGTTATACAGTATATAAAACCCTCACAAAAACCAGGTAAGAATTAACGTGGAACGGAAAAATGTCACCCCAGGGGGTGATTCCAACCCCATTCCCCGCTGCTTAACCCTAAACTGTGGAACAGTTCATCCTTCTTGTAAATTAATCGCCTAGGCGCGTAATCAATACGGGAAGAGGTCTGGTGGGAGGGCGGTGACAGTTGTAGGGTTAAATCGAATGGCGAAATTTGTTTTATGACAGGCATTTTGGGGTGATTTTCAAGAAACATCTCGGTAATTACCAGAAAAATATTATCCATTTTTTCATATGAAGCACTCATTTATGGTTATTATTATTATTATTATTATTATTATTATTATTATTATTATTATAATTTGAATTATAATTATAATTATTATTATAATAATTATTATTATTATTATTGTTATTATACTTATTATTATTATTATTGTTATTATAATTATTATTATTATTATTATTATCATCAAATAAATCAAATATAAATGAATGTCGGCCATGTGAGGAGTCAGAGAGATCGACGCGCGTGCATGACACGATGTATAAATGTTGAGGAAGAGAGAGAAATATGTCAGGAAAGAAAAGTGTGGCAGTCCATTCTTTCTGTCTACCCCTTCGGGGAGACGGCGTGATGGTTAGTTAATTAGTTAGTTAGTTAATTATTACTATTTTATTATTATTATTATTATTATTATTATTACTAGCTGACCCGGCAACGCTTCGCTATTGCTATATTCATCATCATCATCAGCCGTCTGTCATCCACTGCTGAATGTAGGCCTCTCCCAAAGCCCTCCACCGCCCCCTATCCATTGCCGCTCCCATCCATCCATGTCCAGCAATCCTCTTCAGATCGTCGGTCCAGCGGGCAGGGGGACGTCCAACTCTACGGAATCCTGTACGCGGTTTCCACTCCAGAACCCGTCTTCCCCATCGGCTGTCGGTTCTCCGACAGATATGGCCAGCCCACCGCCACTTCAGCCCGCCTATCCGTAGGGCCACCTCAGTCACCTTGGTTTGTTGTCGAACAAATTCGTTTCTAAATCTATCCCTCAAGGTTATTCCAAGCATGGCTCTTTCCATGGCGCGCTGGGCAACCTTGAATCTGTAGACTAGACCTTTTGTCATTGTCCACGTCTCGGCTCCGTATGTTATGACTGGCAAAACGCACTGGTTGAAGACTTTAGTCTTGAGGCATTGTGGTATTTTTGAAGTGAAAACATGACGTAATTTCCCAAAGGCCGCCCAACCCAACTGAATTCTTCGGTTGGCTTCTTTCTCGAAATTGTTTCGTCCTAATTGTATGATTTGGCCAAGATATGGGTATTCTTGTACCACTTCGAGAGCCGACCCATCGACGGTTACTGATCCCGGGATAATATGTTCATTATACATGACTTTCGTCTTGTCCAAATTCATCCCAAGACCCACTCGTCTGGATGCAGTGTTCAGTTCATCTAGCATGCCTTCTAGATGCCCAGCAGATTCCGCCAGAATAACAATGTCATCCGTAAAACGAAGGTGAGACATGTATTCGCCATTTATGTTGAGGCCACGTTCAGACCAGTCCAAAGTTTTAAATATATCTTCCAAAGCACAAGTGAACAGCTTCGGAGATATTACATCCCCTTGTCTGACTCCCCGTTGCAGCTCAATCGGTTTGGTCTTCTGGTTTTGGATTTGAACGGACATTGTGGCGTTATTATAGAGGCATTTCAACACCTGTACGTAATTCCAATCAATCTGGTTTCGCTGCAGAGACTCCAGAACAGCCCAGGTCTCGACAGAGTCGAAGGCCTTCTCATAGCCCACAAAGGCAAGGCATAGGGGTCGATTATATTCTTCTGTTTTCTGGATAATCTGCCTAACTGTATGGATGTGGTCTATGGTGCTGAAGTTTGCTCTGAACCCAGCCTGCTCCGGAGGCTGAAAATCGTCAAATCTGCGGGAAAGACGGTTTGTTATAACCCTTGAGAACAACTTATAAACGTGGCTTAGGAGTGAGATCGGCCTGTAGTTTTTTAACAAAGTCTTGTCTCCTTTTTTGAAAAAGAGGACCACGATACTTTCGCTCCACGCTTTCGTTGTGCATTCCTTACGCAGTACGGAATTAAACATTTTTTGTAGTGCGCATAGAATCGGGAGTCCTCCGGCTTTTAGAAGTTCTGTGGTGATTCCATCTTCTCCTGGTGCCTTGTTGTTTTTCAGCTGTCTCAGGGCCATCTCAATTTCATCTATGTTCATCTCTGGGAGATCGTCAGTATGGTGGCGGGTTATTTTAGCTCTGGGATCACCATCTTCGTCATGTAGTACGGGCCTTGTAGCGTGTTTAGAGTAGAGACGTCCATAGTATTTTTCGACATCCGCGAGTAACTCTGGTTTGGAGGTAACGATATTGCCGTCTTCATTTTTCAGTTTAGTCAGTTGGCTTCTGCCCAGTTTTTGTGTAAACACTTTGGACCCCCTATTCTGTTCAATTGCGTCCTTGATCATTTGTGTGTTTGCGTTTCGAAGATCCCTTCGAATCGCCGAATTGATCTGTTTACTCAAGTTTCGGGAAGTAATTGAAGCCATATCTGACCCAGCTATTTCTCGTCTCCTTTTCATGAGTTCCAGTGTCTCGCTGGAAAGTTTGGACTTCTTTCCATCACGCTTCGTTGGAAAGTGTTTACGTCCGGTTTCGTATAGGATTTTTGTTATACATGTGTTCTCCTCGTCAACATTTTCGGTATCTTCTAACGCGTCAAATTGGTTTTTAAGTTCTAGTTGAATTATCGGAGCTCACATTGGCTTCCAGCAGATTTGGGCGGATAGTTGATCTCATCAGTCGAGTTCTCTCGATTTTATAGTTGATATTTATGCAGGCTCTTACTAGACGGTGATCACTTCCGGTTTTAAATCTGTTGATAACCGTGACGTCTTCAACTATGTGTCTCTTGTCCGCAATGATGAAGTCGATCTCATTTTTGGTAACTTTGTCAGCACTATGCCAGGTCCATCTCCTTTGGGGCTTCTTCTTGAAGAAAGAGTTCATCAGAGATAATTTCCGTAGCTCCAAGAAATTTGCTAGCATTTGTCCCCTCGAATTTCTGTTACCAATACCGTATGGTCCGATCCACGATTCATCAAACTTCTGTATTCCCATTTTGGCGTTGAAATCTCCCATAACAACACTGAAGTGGGTTTTGGTGGTGTTATCTAGGGCCCGTGTAACGTCTTCATAGAAGGCCTCTACATCCTCATCTGGATATTTACTTTGAGGTGCATATACTTGTATGATCTTTAGAGAGTATCTATCCGTTAATTTGAGGATCATGTATGCCACGCGGCCCGACACACTGCTCACCTCCACTACATTATTGATCAGGGCTTTGTTGATCAGGAAGCCAACGCCGCCTTGGGAGAGTTGTTCGCCTCCCTCTCGATAGTAGAGTAGATGGCCAGAGTCGAGGGTTATCGTATCTTCTCCTTCTCTACGGACTTCTGATAGTCCCAGAACGTGCCACTTTATCTTACTCAGTTCCACCTCGAGTGCCTCAATGTGTTCATTCAATCTCAGCGTTCGTCCGTTGAAAGTTGCCAGATGTAGTCGTCGTTGTTGGTAGCCGGCCGTAACCCGGGGATTCTTCGCACCCCCTACCCTCCCGTTACCGTGGTCGCTACCTTGACCAGGAATAGAAGGGCTACCGGGAACTAGGGGCCATTTTGTTGGTGTGTTCATCATTTTTGGTTTGGGAGGTTTTCCCCTTATCACAACGCTGGGCAGGCGGGTTGGTGATCGCAGAGTTTGCCTACTTGTTCCAGTGGCGCTGCTGCCCGTCACCGGTGTTCATTTGTACAAGTAGTTGTCTAGATGGTTATCCCGCCATCTCTTCGGTCGCCAGGGCCTCGTTTGTTAATTAGCAGGGTGCACCACGGGCAGGTGAGGTTGACATTTGGGCAGGTATACTGATATTTCCCCTTACACCCTCTTGCTATATTGGAGTATATAAATACACCCAATATATATTGAAGAAATACAATTAAAGTTCAATATCAATTATTTTATTGGAAAAAATGACATGTGTATAGGTGCAAAAATGTGTGTATCCTAATTCAGTTCATATCTTTAAAACATTTTTTTAGTCCAAGCAAACTTGCTGTGAACTTGAATAATACTAATGTGAATTGAACAATTGAAGGCTGGACATTACCAAGGTGGCAAGTTTACAAAAAGTCTGAAATGAGTTTTTGATGCCAATTGGTCTTAAACATAGCTGTGCAAAAGCGCGTTATGATTTAATAATATAGTGTAGTTCAAACGTTACCCTAAAGATGCCACCCAAAAAAAAGTTAATATTTATCTTTTTCAGCTTTATGTTTGAACCATTTTTGTAACATCCACTCTTTATTTTTTTCCTTAATATTTTAAGTGAAATTTTTTCCTTAATATTTTAACAAATAAATATACTATATCACATTTGCATAAAACATTCATACATATACAATTCATATCCGTTCACTCCTGGGCGTAGGCCTCCTCCATCTACTTCAATGTCTGTCGATCCTGGGCAACACGCATCCAATGTCGTCCCTCCATCGCAGTAATTCCGTAATTAAAAAATATTAAGCCTGAAGATATAGATTATGAATAATAAAAATGAACAGTTAAAATAATTTGAACTGCGATCAATTTGAACGATGGTGTATTAAATAATTTCCATAGATTCGAGACGGCCTGACAGATTGGTTAAAAATATTACGTGCGTATATTATTCCGTTCAAAAAAGCGACTAATTTCCTATGTGACCACGCCAAGAGTCAAAATAGCGACATATTTTCTATCTGATCATGCCAAGCGAATATAGACTCTAAAGATTGATATTCAGGTGATACGAACATTTAGGTCTATATTTGCTTGCACTACAAAAAATTTCAATTAATTTATTAATTTATAAAGTTAATTAGAGCTCGATTAATAACAAAAATATGCCTATGACCACCGCTGTATTTCACATAATAAAGTGTATAAATATGAATAGGATCTGCTCAGGAATAACCGCTAAAATAGTCCACACACACACGCAATATTGCCTTTTATTTATATAGATAGATAGATAGATTTTGTTGAATCGCTCTTTACATCATTACAGCGTGAGCCAAATCTATAGGTAGCTAATCTATCGCGATTTTATAGTCACGTGAATTCTTTACCAGACCAAAAACAGTGAGACAATCACACTGCCATCGCCGGGAATCGAACCCGGGACCTTCGGTGTGGCAGTCAAAGCACTTACCACCCGGCCACGAAGGTCGTCAATTATTAATATTATTATTATTATTATTATTATTATATTGATAATAATAATAATATTATTATTATTAACATTATTATTTTGTTGAAGAGCTCTTTATACTATTGTATTACAGCGCAAGCCAAATCGACGAAAGAGTAACACAAGATAAAACAAATAAATTTTATTGTTAATAAAATGAAGAATAGAATATTTATCTTAAGATTATGCTCATAAGCAACGAATATATTGAAATTTATGTTCGATAGTTCCATTTTCATTAGAATATGCGCGCTTCGAATACCGTCAGTTAGTTAGTAAGAAGAAGCGAAATAAATAAATAAGATTTCAAACAAGTTTGTCATTTTCTCAATAATACTTATTTCAGAATTATTTGAAGAAGATGTCTTTCAAGTGAATGTCAATATGTTTATAAAGTATTTGTGCCTATCTACTACACAAATGTAATTTTTTAAATGACCTTCGATTTCTTTATATGATTCGAATTTTTCTTTACGGCTCATATGCTTAAAATGTTTCGGCTCTGATAATAAATATGGCATAACGACTCTGTATTATTAGATCTTGTCGACAATATATGTGAATATAAAGCATTGTTAACAAGAAAAAATACGCGCGCACGGGCGATACATTTTAGGTGATTACCGCTATTTACATATAAAGTGGCGTTTAAAAAGATGATCTTCCCAAATTAAGTATTCTTTTGAGCGCCGAATGTGACTGGCTGACTGCCAAAAAACTTTTTATTTTTCTTCTCCATCCAGGTATGATTTGTTTCAAAACAATTTACACAAAAGATATACATGGAAGAAAAAACATCAAAGATTTAATGAAATAAGTTTTTAAAAATCAATTAATGAGAAATTGCTTTATTATTATTATTATTATTATTTTGTTGCATCGCTCTTTACATCATGACAGCATGAGCCAAATCGATGTAAAGGGTATTTTAGCTATCGTGGTGATTCTCGTGACATATGATAGGTAGCTAATCTATCGCCGTTTTATTGTCACGTGAATCCTACACCAGACCAGTGTGACAATCACACTGCCGTCGCCGGGAATCGAACCCGGAACCTTAGGGGTCAATGCACTTACCACTCGGCTACGAAGGTCTTTAGTTTACATAATCAAGTTTACATTGAAAAATTGTCTTACCTAAGCTTTCAATACACGATTATTATCGAATTCGTACAAAATTATAAGATAAAAATTGTTAAAAGGCAAATCTTTATTATTCTTTCTTCGATTCTTCATTGCTGATGTTCTAAATCCATGGAGCTACCTGTGTCTAAAATAAAACGTCTCTGTTCTCCGTAGTCCGCTCCTTCAATCATCTCTGTTCTCCGTAGTCCGCTCCGCCGAGTAAAGGTATTCTTCAGTCATTTTCTTAATCTGATTATACCATCGTGCAGAAGGTATGCCTCTACTTTTTTCGTTCCTACGATATGCGTTAAACTTCCTATAACAATAACAACTTCCTGGTTTTCTATCTCTTTCTTGCAATGTGACCTAAGAAACTCAATACTCGCCGAACGTATATTACATATAGTCTTTTTGTTATTTTTAGCTCATTAACAACCGAGTGACTTGGCTTTTTTGCAGTCCACGGAATCCTCAGCATACAACGCCAACAGCACATTTCTGAGGTGTGAATTCAGGCGCGGTCACGGGATTTCATTGTCCAAGATTCAAAAGTATAAATAAATATTCGGAATTTAAGGGTGCGCATAATTTTAATCTTACTGGAATTAGGAATACCTCAATCTTTCCATACTTTCTTCAATCGTGTTGGAACATTTTTAGATATGACGAATCGTCTTTGTATTTCCTTCTCACATCCACGTTTGACATGGTTTGAGAACCCAGGAATACAAAGTCTTTTACGATTTCTAAATCTTACAATTTTTCAGATAGCTGTAGAAGTTTTGCACTGGCAATAATCAAAAGTTACTTTTGTAAACAATAATTCTAAGAGAAAAATAGTTTTGAAGGCAAATCGTATCAAAGCATTTATTGTATAGTTTTTAACACCGTAATTAAATTGAGTGGTAACCTTCTTAGCAGAAATTATCAGGAGTACAAAATCGGCGAGCGAGACTTGTTTATATATGGCTAAACGATCGGGGAAGCCGAGGCTAAATAGTTAATGGGCCGAAGGATAATTACGGCATCTGTTGAAAATGGCCTCCCGACTGCGGATCCCAGTAATACAAATCGTTCCCAAAATAGGACCGCAGCCGAACAATTACCCCGGGCGAACAATGAGAGGCATCTCTTCTTTTATCGTATGCTTCTTGTGTTATCCTGACGTATTCAATATTTCATAAATGGTCTTGTGTTCAATAGAAATACCTCTTGGCAGGGAAACCAATTTAAAATGTTTGAATTAAAATCTTTGTTTTAATATTTAATATATTCAGGATAAATTTCAAATTGAAATATTTTTGCTCATACTAATGTGATTTATGATTATGATATTAAATTTTTAAAATACGTATACTCCTAAGAAAGCATACCGCCTAATTACTGATTATAAATCGAATGTTTATAATAAATTCATAAATAATGATAATATATAATGGAATATTTAATGGAATATTTTTAAGGAGATGTATGGTGGTGATACAAGCGTGATCGAAAATATGACAGCTAGTGCGAGTGCGGGACCTATGAATGATAATATTGAAAAAATAAGTACGAATGAGATGAAAAGATCCGTGAGTGCAATGAAAAGTGGAAAAGCTGTTGGGTTTGATTGTATTGCCATAGACTTTATTAAAAGCGGTGGCGAAGTGGTTTCTACATGGTTATGTAAGTTATTTAACCAGTGCTTGGAGGAGGGATATGCGCCGCTAGACTGGAGGAGAGCAGTAATTATGCCCCTGTACAAAGGAAAAGGATCGCGTATGGAATGTGGAAACCACAGAGCTATTAGTCTTTTGAGTGTCGTTGGTAAAGTCTATGGCAGAATTTTAATAGAAACAGTAAGAAAATTGACGAGTAACAAAGTTTGGGATGTGCAAGGTGCCTTTATGAATGGCAGAGGATGTATGGATCAAATTTTTGGACTTCGTACATTGACAGAGAAGTTTCTGGCCAAAAATCGCAAACTTTTCTGTGCATTTGTCGACTTACAAAAAGCATATGATTACGTTAATAGAGAAAAGTTGTGGAAAATATTGTCTGAATGTGGAATAAGTACAAAACTGATCACGGCCATTAAGTCGCTATACACGGAAAGCACTGCTAGTGTCAGAGTAAATGGAGATCTTACAGCCTGGTTTGATATCAATAAAGGTGTCAAACAAGGTTGCGTAATGTCCCCGTGGTTATTTGATCTGTATATGGACAATTGTATGAGAGAGCTGAAAGGGTTGGATGTAGGTGCCAAAATGAGCGGAGTGTCAGTAAGCTGTCTCTTGTATGCGGATGATGCTGTTCTACTTGCTGACAACGAGCATGAACTACAAGTCCTGGTGAATTGTATGTATGAGGTATGCATGCGAAATGATCTGATGATGAATGTTAATAAGTCAAAGGTAATGATTTTTGAAAAGGAAGAAACCACGACAGTCTGCAACATTAGCGTGAATGGTGAAAATTTGGAGCAAGTAGTTGAGTTCGTGTATTTAGGTAGTATGTTTACAAGAGATGGGCGAGTGGAGGGGGATATTGAAAGAAGAGTTGGGGCAGGCAACAAAGTGAATGGTGCACTTAAAGTTGTCATCGCAAACAAAAACCTATCCAAAAAGCTAGAATGGCAGTGCACAATGGTGTTCTTCTACCGACCCTTATGTATGGAAGCGAAGCATGGAACTGGCAAAGGAAGGATGAAAGTAGAATAAATGCAGTAGAAATGAGATCTCTTAGACGAATGTGTGGATATTCTGTGTATGATAGGTGTCGAATGAAAATATAAGAAGTGAATGCGGTGCGAATGATGGTGTCATGAACAAAATAATGAAAGGATCATTAAGATGGTTTGGACATATGGAAAGAATGAATGAAGAAAGAATGGTAAAAAATTATGTGTTAATGATGTAAATGGAACCAGAAATAGAGGAAGACCGAGGAAAACGTGGCACGATCAAATAAATCAAATATTGAATGTCGGCCATGTGAGGAGTCAGAGAAATCGACGCGCGTGCATGACACGATGTATGAATGTTGAGGAAGCGAGAGAAATATGTCAGGAAAGAAAGGTGTGGCAGTCCATTCTTTCTGCCTACCCCTTCGGGGAGACGGCGTGATGGTTAGTTAGTTAGTTAGTTATGATAATATATATAAAATTAAAAAATACAAACTGTGAATAAAAAATAAAATATCTTTTAAAAAAACATTACCTGCATATTAAAATTCAGGTAAAATTCGCCAATATGACGAATTACACCTGGAAATGGTATTATTATTTAAAAAAATGTTTAAATTGAAAACACCTGATGTATGAAAGTGAAGCTTGGTTAAGGTAAAAGTAGGATAAATGCAGTAAAACATGAGATCACTTAGAAGAATGTGCAGAAAAACAATGAATAAAATTATATCACAGAATGAAGAAGTTAGAAAGGAATGTAAGGTGGATTAATGCTTCATAAAAAAAATAAGAAAGGGTCACTAAGATAGTTTGGACATATGGAAGGATGGAAGGATGGAGGGAAGCATGGAAGGAAGGATGAGAGAAGAATGGTTAAAAATATATGTATACTATATGAGTGAATGAAAAAATAAATTGAGTAAAGCAAATGAAGACATAGCATGATCATATTAATCAATTTCTGAAATGCGGCCATGTTCGAAGTAGCAACAAACGACGAGCGTGCATGTCACGGTGTGTGAATGTGAATAAGACGCGAGAGTTACGTCAGGATAAAACAGTTTGGCAGTCCATCATATCTGCCTACCCCTCCGGAGAAACGTCGTGGTGGTTAGTTAGTTAGTTGAAACCACTGTTATTACGAGAAAGATTTATTTGTATGAGTTAGTCGCGACAGCTGTTTTGCCAACCTACATATGTTGGCATCGCCACGTGTTCATTAAATATTTTTTACAATTTATTTTTTGAATGTATACAAATACTTGTAGAAAAATACTGGATTTTTACCAATTGCGGGTTAATCATTTTTAAGGATTAATTGTATCTCAATAGAGATACAAATAATCAAATAGACAAATAATCTTAATAGATGGCGCTTGTGTAGATTGACCTAAAAATGTGAAGTTATTTAACATAATAGCATATATACAAGTCCCAAAAATTTGTCAGACGTGGTGGTCGTAAGAAGGGCGGAATGGGGAATCTTGTTAACATAAAGTGATCGCTTAACCAAACCAATGACAGGTCATAAGTTCTGTAAATGCCTCGACTACCATATTCTGTTTCCCAAAAAATTTACATCTTCGTCTCTATTGAGATACAATTAATCCTTAAATATTTTTTATTTTACAATAGTATTTTTCTTAGTTTTCTGTCACTTAGGACCCCGGCAGTGATCCTGGCCAACATCCTTGCCAAAGTCCTTCATAAAAGCCAGAAAAGGAACTCAGGTAGACGTCTTTCTTAGTGAGTGCATTATTACTTGTTGGATTGTTGCAAAAAAATGTTTGCATAGTTTTCATACTGAATATATCAATAATCACTAATACTGAAGTGTCAGATTTAAGCTCTCATGATTGAATAAAATTGCCAAAGCTCTCTTGGGGTGCGTTAACCGTCGCGTTGCCATGTGGTAAATTGAGTTTCCACTGCCAATTTAAAGTTGATTTTCTTAAAACCTATGGACCCTAATATTATAAAAAAATTGTAATCCTCCATTGAAGTGTTTTCAATATTTCGTAATAAAAAAAAAAGCAAAAAATTACTTCCTTCATCCCAAAAAAAAATATTTTCTAAGACTGCCCTCACCTTCATTCGTGTTAAGGTAGAATTTGTTTTGCTATTATTTACAACTTTATCAAAAGTGACAAATACTTACTCGCTGTTTTGAACGTATTATAAATTATATCTTTGACCTTTTCAATATGTACGTAATAATACCACTGTGGACGGAAACGCAGGACGCAACTTAATAATATCAGAACTGTGAAAATATTAACACTTTACCCAAAGGGACAAATATTAATACGTACTCGTTGTCTTGAACGTACTATACATTTTGCCTAGGTGCCTTTATCCTCGCCCCGCCGGCCGAGGCGCGCAGACAAGTTTATACCCGATGTCCAGTCGCCCGTATGCTATGACGCATTACATATCAGAAATCGCATGGTTCCAGAAAAAAAATTAATGATGATATGTTTTTCAAATAATCCATGTATGTTATAGATATCGATCTATTCCTAATGAAATTCCCTACAAGATGACATAAATTAAATTTTGATTCATCTAGTCATATGCTTGATATTTAGATAAAGTTAGCGGTAAACTGAACTTACCACATGGGAGCGAGCGTTTTGTTTTGAACACGGTACGTTAAGGGTTAACCACGAAAACGGTGCTATACAGCACAATTTATAAAAAGTTGTTACAACAAAATTCTCATATTTTAAAACATTTAAAATATATTCACTGGCTTAAGTGTCCTGAAAGAATCCAGTATAAGCTATGCTAGACGGTTTTCAAAGCGTTTCACAGAATGGCACCAACTTATATATCTGATCTTTGTATTCCTGATCCCTAACATGCGGTAATCTACGCTTCGAATAGCAAACTCCACGGAAATAAGCAGATAAGTTGAACTAAAGCGCAGCCCAGGACAAATTTCTGATATCAGACTTTCGAGGTGGCAGGTCCGTCCGGCTGGAATATGCTTCCTGCACGCCTCAGATGCATTGACAATCCGACTGAGCTTAACTTTTTCAAAATATCACATTAAATATGTGGGGATCTGTGGTGAGGGTTGAAAGACGGCGGAGGTTTCAGCGTTTATTGCGGATCACAAGTAATAACACGTAACTATATGATATACTCGTGATGGAGCGTGGCTGGATGTCGATGGCAGCGGGGCGGAGTTCGGTGGTGAGTCGTAGAGGATGAGGGCTCACTGGGCGGTATGTCGTCGAAGGTTTTGTGACGTCACCGTGTAGACCGATGTGTACTCGGGAGGAAGGTCGGAGGTTTCTCGTACGTAGACTTGGTAGTGGAGACTCGTGTCTCTTCGAGATCGCGATACTGGCTGACGTTTAGAGTTGACTGACTTAGTTTCGTAGTTCGGCGGGGGAGGGAGTCCGATATCCCTCGTGGTCCGATATCCCAGAGTTGACTGACGTCTAGAGTGGACTGCCTTAGCTTCGTAGCTCGGCGTCGGAGGGAGTCCGATATCTCGCGTCTGTTAGAAGTCGTGAGAGTAACTGATCCTATTGGGTGCTCGGAAGTACTGCTTTTATATGCTTTGGTTTCGTCATCTGATGACCTGATTCGATGACCTGACCTAGTGACCAACTTGAAGAATTCAGGGCCCGCGAATCATCAAATTTGATAATTAGGTCTTGGGTCAGCGTTTTTGTGTTTATTCGTGTCATCTATTTCTTCATGAAATATGTTTATCTGGGTTATGCATTTAACCCCGACAAATATAAAAATATAAAAACTATTTTCTGATTGCAGATGATTGCAGATGTCAGATGTAGCTCTCATGACTAAAAACATTGTCAAAGCGCCCTTGATGTGAGTTATTCACGAAAACGGCGCTACGAAAATTAGCCTTATTAATTTTATCATTTATAATGATACAATAGCCAGACTATACGAGTATGTATCAAAATGGGGGAGTAAGGCGGATTCTGTTGACTCTTCGAGCGGTGCATGGCCATCACCATAGTGATGTCAATACTACGCTGGAGGATTGATCTGATCCCAAGTACCTATCCACACTTCCTCGACTTTGGTCTCCCCTGGAAACTACGCGAAATGTTAGAGATCGAGTAATTAACCTCGGTGGATAATATTGATTCATAGGCCAACGTGGAAGGACACCTCGCCAACCCGTCTGGCAAGCGTGGCGTTGTAATGCCAAACACTCCCTGTATGACGTGTCATAAGTGGAGAAGTATGGGGGAGGCCTATGTCCAGCAGTGGACGACAACGGCTGTTAAAGAAGAAGAAGAAGATGTATCAAATACGCAAAATGAATAGCAATTTTCTTAACACAAATATTTAATTTATTGAGTGTGATACATTTTCTCAGGTAGCAGAGAATATATTGATATCCAATTTCTTAGAAATATAAACAATGTAACTTTCAAATATGTAAAATATTTATTACTGAAACATAATGGCTTTCAAGGACTAAAAGATTCATAGAGGAATATCATCGATAATATTAAATATATTGTTATATTATTTCGTTCAAACCAAATTTTGATAAATTTTGAGCGCTTTCAATAATAAACTGTTTTTTTATAGTTAACCTCTCTATGGTATAATACGAGTTTGGGCCAGATTTTTTGTATAGCTAACCTCTCTATAGACGACCTTCGTGGCCGAGTGGTAAGTACTTTGTCCACCACACAGAAAGCCCTGGGTTCGATTCCCGGCAATGGCAAAGAATTCGCGTGATAATAAAATAGCGATAGATTAGCTACCTATCACATGTCACGAGAATCAATATAATAGCTATACCCTTTACATCGATTTGGCTCGCGCTGTAATGATGTAAAGAGCGGTTTAATAAAATTATAATAATGATAATAACAATAATAATATTCGAGTTAAAATTTTCAATCATAAAAACACATTTATCACAAACTAAAGTAGGTGCTACAAAACAAAAATAATTAAATTTTGACTCATTATTTTGTCGATTATTAAAATTTGCTAATTGAGAGATTTATTATTAGTAAAAAAAAGTTGGTTTAATTTTAAAACACCCATTTTTTATAATTTAGCAAAAATTGTGTATTTTAAATTAAAAATATCATAACATACGTTTTCAAATTTAGTTTAATTAACATAAAGTTTTTTAATTCGTACCAGTCTGTATTCACTCTCGAAATTTAGAAAAAAGTAGATGTAGTTCTTAAAGAACATTGTATTATTTAATTATTATTTTAAATTCGTGATAGCTTTAATCGGATTAAAATATTTTATCTCATATTATTAATTATTATAATAAGGTTATGGAACTAGAAATAGAGGAACACCAACGAAAACATGGTACGATCAAATCAATCATAATATTTATCGTCGGCCACGTAAGGAGTCGGAGAAATCGATGTGCGTGCATGACGTGATGTATAAATGTAGAAGAATCGAGAAAAGTATGCCATTCTCACTGTCAGTGTAATGGTTAGTTAGTTATTTTTAAAAATAAGTTAAAAATTACTAAAGCCACCATTAAATACCACATTCAAATAAAAGTATTAACTTGAATGTGGTATTCAATGGTGGCTTTAGTATTTTTGCATATACTTTTATAATTTTATCCAATTCGTATTTTTTTTATTTTTGAAAGGGAAAGTATGATATTATTGTATTGTATGTACATAAATAATTAAGGAAAACGGATCATAAAGTACAATTTATTTTCATATTTATTAAATCTTTACTAAAATTAAAAAGCTTTAATCCAATCATACTCTTCATATCAAATATTTTCAGGTCTAAAAAATGGCTCAAATATTTTTTTTATCCTTGACACAAAAACGACTTTTTTGTAAATCGTTTAAAAAATAATCTTATCAAACTATAAAAGAATTCTCGAATAATTATTTTATACTAGATGGAATGATGTTCAGGGCAGAGTAACAAAGCAATTAATTTATTTTCGAATAAAATTAATTGCTTCTGGCGTGTTTTCTTAAACGACGCAAAAAATTGGCCGGGAGCAAAATTCTGCGCCGGGGAACGGTTTTTGTGATTCCTGGGAACCCGTTGTGGAAGCCTATTTATGGCCGTGAGAAAAGTAAACTTTTTCGTGTCCGAGAAACAGACGACGCGCGACAGCGTGCTTCTTATTGTGCAAAAACTGCCCCATTTTACTCCGAAAACGACCCCTTTGGCGGGAAAAAGTGACACCATCTACTCGCTTTAGTTCTGTATACAACGCAAAAAACTTCTTGCTTGTAACCAGTAAAACGCGCCCTTAAGGCAAAATGATGCAATCCTCAACTTTAAAATGATAAAGCAATAATATAAGATAGTGATTCTTTCATATTGTGCCAGCATACTGTTTTGATAACCTTTTGGCTTCAGTCTTGAAAATGAATTCTTTTGTTCTGTACCCAAGATATATTTTGATCAAATTTGAAAATTTCTGTCAATGTCTTTGTAATTTTATTCAAATTCAATGTTTACGTGTAGCATTTGTAACCCACGGAATTATAAAAAAATATATAAACACATCATTTATTAAAAGTTTTTCATATCTTTTTGCTAAAACATTTATTCTTTTAATAAATTATTTACATTATATTGTTTGTACTTGTTATTTTACAAAGGTTACCGATATTGCAGAAAGAACACCAAAGCTGAGCTCAAGTGGTCACCTAGAATCCTGAGTGGAGGCCTTGGATCAACAGAATAGGAATAGGAAGACCACAAAACAGGTGGACGGATGATGTTATTCAAATTGCGGGTCGTTGGTGGCAATACATAGCCCAAAAAAGAAAATGTTGGAAGAGTTTAGGAGAGGCCTATAATCCAACAGTGGAGTTAAATTGGTTGATAAGAAGAAGAAGATTATCATACAACTTTGAGTAAGAAATACATAATTTTACACTAAGAAGCAGACTGATTTTTAATATTTAAGAATTCACCTAATGAACACGGTTTCATGAAAACGGAAGAATGAGGATAGCTGAAGTGATAAATTAAATGGTTTGAATATCTTCGTACCAGCATCACCGTATGTCCAAGTATTTCTTCTTCTTCTTTGCGTGCCGTATCAGGTCCCCCTGACGTTGGCAATCACTCCGGCGAAGGCTTCTCTATCTTGCGCAACCAGGAACAGCTCCCCCACTCTCAATTTTTCCCATCAGTATTAGTTGAAGCAAACTATATTTATCTCCCCGCAGAATGTGACCCAGATATGAAATCTTATGGACCTTAACATCCTTAAGCAGTTGTCTACTACAATTGACTCTAATCAAAACCTCCAAATTGCTGACGAAATCTGTCCACGGTATGCGAAGCATTCTCCTGTGCAACGGAATGCTTCAACCGGTTCATAGTGTGCAATTTCAGGGTCCAAGTTTCCGAGCCATAAAGTAATACAGACCAGACATAGCACTTCATCATTCTCTGTATCTAATGAGATCTCATAGATCCCTTAAGAAATACTTCAAGTATTTCTTATGAGATCCAAAATAATGAGTTCTCGAACAACTCACTCGTATGTCATTCGTTTCTGATATAATATAAAGTTTATTAAGAAATATTATAAGTGTAGAAATTTGTGAAATCGTTAGTCCCAGGAATTGTATAGAGAACAGAAGAGAATACAAATGTTTTCTTTGAGTTTTGTCGGCTGCGAGTAGAAATATTATATATTTTCGTGGAGTAAAGTGTAACACTAGGTGTCAGCACCGTCTGAAAATGTCCCATCTCTGCAATAAAGTGAAAACCCCGTCTCGTGTAGACTCTATATAATAAAACCAAATTTGTTTCGTATTCAGAATAGTGAAATATACAAATAAAACCTTCAGATTCTTAAAAATCTTACTAGATCGAAGAATTTATCTCAATATTTTGAGCGGAGTGTCATGTTTTTACGTTTTTTATACGTCAAAGAAAATATTTATTATTCTTAATTAAAAACAAAAAAAACCCAACCAATTTATCAATCAATAAATCAAAAAAAAAATTTTTCATAATATGTTGCAAACAAAAATTACATAATAGTTTAAAGCATCTATTGAGAACAGGTTATATATTATATGTAATACCAGTAACGCATGAAAGATGGTTCGACTTAAGGAATACAAGATACTCTCCAAAGTAAAGAGTATTTGTCTTCTGGACGTACTTTCACGAATGTGAAAGACGTCGACCTCCGAAGCGATCATGATCAGCAGTTTGATTGCTCTCCCCAGCAGCATCACCAGAGGCAGGTTGGTTCTGCATGCTGGAAGATTATACAGTTTGTGTTGACGTTGTCGAAGATAACCATTCGGAACATAAAGATGGGTAGCCTCCAAGTTGACGGAGTTCTCAAATAATCCCCTGATAAATCAAAAAAATAGGTAAGTTTGAACCCAATCTGTAAAATATTGGTCCCCAGCATGCCAAAGAGGAATGCAGTGGGATAGGGCCACTCATAACTACCAAACTCCTTTATGTAGAGTTAGACATAGATATAGAATGTAGAAATTATTCAGGGAGGATCACAGAAGGGTTCCCACCACATACCCGAGGCTGTTATAGGGCGCAGCGGCACCCTTTCGTCAGCCTCGCTCGTACACTTTCTAGGCCTGTCCCCGTCCATCCGGGACATACATTTAATTTACGCAAACACAATCGGATGCCAGGCCACATTTACTCAACCTTGTATTTATTTCATTCTGTGTCCCGCACTTCCACATGTACACTTCTATTTATCTAAACATATAAAAAATAACGATGCTTATAACAGTCTTACAAAATAGGGTCTTACCACCTTGATTTAAACATAATACACACTTAGAACTATTCACATGGGGGAAGGCGGGATACAGTTTTGAGGGGAGAAAGGGGAATGTGGGGGTCTGGGGTGGAGCAAAGTAGAGGGGTTCAGCAAGGTTAGAGTAGAGGGAGAGGCACAAAATAAAACATACGCGTAAATAATCTAAAAAAAACAATATTAAATCATAGTACTAGTATATTGGGCAATCCACCCCCGACCAGGGGGCAGTATCAACTTCGAGTCAGAGCGGTCAATGGGAACCAGTGGTAACACAGTCCAGGGACTGTCGCCACAGGACTCGCAGAACGCAACACAGGACGGAAAGCAGGCAACATGGCTGCATGTCAAAATACACAGGGTACACAAGTCGAAATAAAATAATAAGACGTAAAATAAAATATATTAAAAAAACAACAGAGGAGCAGAAAGAAAGGGGAAGACGGGAAACGGTAGAACACGCAAGAAGACTACGCGTCTGCCTTCCTAAAGCGGTCGGTCGAGCATGGACAAACGCTCGGAGGCACTCATAGTTTGGTCACTCCGGGTTCCAGACCGGGCGGACAGCGACCCTCACATTCCCAATCCGACACTCCCAGAGGATGTGAAAAGCCGTCTGTGTAGAGATATCTCAGAAATCTTTGAACCCTCTCTAACACGCGCGAGTATCCCGCTTCGTGGGGACTCTATATCACCCAACCACACTCGAGCCGGCACCGGACCAATGAGTTATACAGAATTCGCAAAACAGGGATTTCTGAAAACTCTACCAGTTCGGAGAATAAATCCCAACATTTTCAGTGCAACTCATTATGGACCAAGGACATTATTCAAATATATATGTGGTAACCTATATGAAGTTTCTTAAATAAGTATGTAATACTTACTCAATATTATATAATTTATACGTAATTCAACGTCTGTTTTCTAGAAGTTTTATTATTGTATATTTTATAGGAATGATACGTTTTGCCTTGCAAATGCATTTTCAAATGATTACATTGTTTACAATATACAAATATCAATATTGGATGATATAGCAAGAAAAAACATGTTATTCCTATAAAATATAATATAATAAAACTTCTGAAAAACAGATACTTTAATTTTTATTAATTGGTAATTCCTGACGGATTTAAATAAATTAAGAAGTAAAAAACATGTTGTAGATAGGTAAAATTTGTGTGTCTAAGATCTTTAGCAGAAATTAATCAGTTCGCCTTTTATGTATAAATCTTAAAAAATAAATGGGTATCTGAAAAATCGAACTTAGCATTACATTTTTTTAAACAATATCGTTGCATATACGATATTTTTTAAGTATTTTATTTATAAATTGCATGGTAGAAGATCATAGTTAATAATTAAAAAAAAGGAAACAATATTTTTTTATTGTATATTTAATGAAAATCCGCTAATGTTTCTGTCTTCGACCAGATTCGCCGGTTCGCTGCCATATTCTGGGGTAGCGATTAAGGTGAGCTAAACGACCATAAGATGCCAGCGAACTCCCGAAACCGGGCGAAGACATACACATTTTTGGATTTTATAAAAATGTAAATTTTAAAAAGATTTCAATATATTATTTTTTTTTCCTTATTTACTTTAAGTATTTATTTGAAATTAACGCTGAAGTAATAATAGTTATCAGTGTATACATATTTTCATAATATCGAAGGCTCAACACTCAAATAATGTAGAAGAAGAAGACATGACACGACCGGATTAATCAAGTTTTAAAGGTCGGGCATGTTAGAAATCGAAACAATCGACGTGCAAGTATGGCTTGTTGTATGAATGTGTAGAGAGAGGTGTATCAGGATAGAGAAGCGTGGCGGTACATTCTCTATGCCTACCATTCTCGGGAAACAAAGTGATAGTGCTGTTGTTGCCTAGTATAGTATTGTAAAAAAGTGGTTATTCATTTATAATAATTTAAAAAATTACAAATTTTATACAACTTAGATAAAGGGAGATTGTAGTATTTCAGTCATTTAGTGTGTAACTCACGCCTAACTGTCTATCACACTCTAATTCTAATCGCTATGTATCACAGAGCGTGACATACAATAAGAGATGTTAAAGCGTAGTATTTTCCCGGCTGACGCTTTGGCCATTTTCATTCCCAAAAAAACCATGTTCCTTCATTAAAAAAAATCATCATATCACATTGCGGACAAACCTGAAAACTCGTAATAAAATACACCATACATGTTTCGAATCCCTCTCCTTAATAAATGAGTAAATGTTAAAAATCGCGTATTTTTACTATGTGTATATTATATGAGGCATTCAAAGGAAAAGTGGACTAACCCACATGATGGCCAATATTGAGTTAACTATGGGAATATGTCTAAAACATGTGTTTCTTCGATTCAAGAACGGACTAAACTTAGTTTCAACAATATTCTTTAGATGGAAGTGTTTTTTTTTGTTTTTGCATTTAAATATTTAAAAATATTCTCAATGCAAAAATGGACCATAATGGTCAGTCCAAAGTTTAAGTGCCGAAAATGAAGTTCATGTATATGTGTCCAATTCTGATTATGTGGTGAATGACACAATGCAGATTAAGTTTCCGGTTTGATGCGAGTGACACACTGCTTCACTCCTCTCTCGTTAACATTATAAAATCGTTGTTAATTTTGATTGCCGCCGCAATGTCTGACGTCGCAATGTTGTCCGAAGAGGTGAAGTCTCTTCACGTTAAATTGGACTCCCTGACAATCTTGATCAAGTCCGTACTTGAGCGAAATAAAACCCTGGAAGTGTTATTGCTACATGGTTGTCAAAAAAGTGTACAGAGTGAGCCGGTTGGCGTTACGGTCGACTCTGTCCAATCAGAGACGGCCGCGCTAGTTCCGTCCCGCCGCCCCCCTCTTGCTGGCACTACGGAACTCAAAGATGTGCTTAATACAACTGTCAAAGTGACAGCTGTCAATACTGACAGTTCTAACCTAAGAAAAGGACCAGTTACGCGATCACGATCCGGCAAAAAGGCCACAAAAGACTTGTTGATTGTCGATGAAAATACAGATATAACTAAAAAGACGTATAGCGCAGTTCTTAAGTCTTCTACCCCACCTAAACGTTCCCGGCCAATCTGCAAAGGGTCGGGATCTTTGGACGATACCATCGTGGGCGTAGTGAAGAACCTACATATGCACGCATTTATGTTTCACCCGGACACTACCAAATCACAAATACTTTGTTTCCTAAACAAGAAGAAACAATCTGCCGGTTATACAGTGGAAAAGCTGATACCAAAAAGTCACGCTTACGCCTCGTTTAAAATAGGAATCCCTGAACCGTCATTCCAACTCTTTATGGATCCGTCAATTTGGCCTGCAAACATTGCCTTTAAAGAGTGGCAATTTCGGAGACCCACTCGCCTCAGCAAACCGCCCCCTACGATTCCGACCTCGGAGCTCCAGAGTGAAGCAACTGTTCGGTCTCTACCAGAATGTTAGAAGCATTAAAAATAAAACTTCACATTTCTTAAACAACATTTGCTTACAAGACCCACAGTTCGTTGCTCTTACAGAGACCTGGCTCTCGGACAGCGTACATTCCTCCGAGCTGTTCGGGAATATGTACACAGTGTTCCGGAGGGATAGAGGCAGCCGCGGGGGAGGAACACTCCTTGCTCTGCGACTCGGCAGCTTCTCACATGCAGAGCGACTACTGACATTGGAAACAGATAACGAAGACCTATGGGTGAAGGTTCACCTCAAGAATATCCAAGTGTTTTTCTGTGTTGTGTATTTTCCCCCAAGTACAAAGGAAGAACAATACCAAAAGTTTTACGAAAATCTGTTGAGCCAACGTTATCTATACTCTAGGAACATTATTATTCTCGGAGACTTTAATTTTAATTCCGGGAATAACCCAACAAATTTGTATAATTATTTTTGTGAATTTTTTAAACCTCTGTCAACTGAATTGTGTATCCAATTCAAACAATGTGATACTCGATTTAATTCTATGTAATTTAAGATCTAAACACGTTGTCGTTGACAGACATGACTCTCCATTGGTGGAGGAGGATCACCATCACCCTACTCTCTCGTTGTCATTCGAATACACGTCTCCTCCAGTTGTGGACGCACCAGAGACAACGTCTACGGGCGACTCTATGGGGTGGACATTTAGGGAATGTAAATTTGACATGCTCTCTGACATTCTAGGTCACATAAATTGGGACTTCCATACTAATGGAGATGTAAACCAAGCTGTCGACTTGTTCTATCAAAAATTATACGGAGCATTCGATATCTGCTTTAAAAAACGAACACTTGACAATACTCCAAAGCGAGTATTTCCGAAGTGGTACAACGGTACAATTATATTTAACTTGCAGAGAAAACATAAATACCATCGTCTTTGGAAACGAACAAATTCACCCTTGGCTCTCGAACGTTTCAGAGCACTACGCAGCGAGACTAAGCGGCTAATTTCCGATGCATACGAGAAGCATACTCGGGAAGCTGAGTCTAGCATCGTTAAAGATCCGAAACAATTTTGGCGTTTTATTAATGAAAAGCGTTATGAACATGACAACCCCGACCAGATGAAACTCGGTGAATCAATTTATAGGGGCTCGTTCGATATTGAGTCGGGATTTGCCGCTTACTTTCGAAGCGTATATAGTTCTGATGTTCCCGATCTAAATATTGACTCCCTTCCTTCTACTTCGGTTCCCGCCCTATCTGTTACTATTCCCGAAATCAGTCTCGCCGATATCGTCAACGCATTTCGGAAACTGGCTCCTAAATATTCTGCCGGTCCAGACTTCATACCCCCTTACATATTAAAAGCGTTTTCTACTCAACTCATATCTCCTTTGCATCATATATTTAGTTTGATAGTGTGCAAGAATGCTTTCCCCGACAGATGGAAACTTACCAAAGTCACGCCAATCTTCAAAAAGGGAAGCAAGATATTAATCGATAACTACAGACCAGTGGCTGTACTCTCAGCTCCCGCTAAGCTTCTTGAGTCCATTCTCCATTCCTACATATACAGACAATGCGAGAATCAGCTCAGTGAAAACCAGCACGGATTCAGACCGACTAGATCGCCCGTAACCAACCTACTTAATCTTTCGTCGTTTGTTAACAATTCACTAGAAAAATTTATTCCCGTCGATGTCATTTACACGGATTTTGAAAAGGCATTCGATAAGGTCGATCACGCCATTTTATTAAAAAAACTTAACAATTATGGATTTGCCTACAATCTTCTGGGATTAATGGCATCCTACCTATCTAATCGAAAACAATATGTAGTGTATAATCATCATAATTCAGATAGTTTCATAGCAAATTCAGGAATCCCCCAGGGTTCAAATTTGGGGCCGCTTTTGTTTCTTCTGTATATCAATGACATTGATAATTACATTGAATCATCTAATTATCTTCTTTTTGCCGACGATCTGAAGCTATTTAGAGCTATAGAAAATTCTAATGATTCATTTCTCCTACAAAATGATATTAATAGGTTGTTAAAGTGGTCGGATGACAACAACTTGCCATTTAGTATACCAAAGTGCTCTGTAATTACATATACTCGATCTGGAAATACTCAATTATTCCCATACCAGATGAACAATACCTATTTACAGCGTGTTGATCATATAAAGGATCTGGGTATCACGTTTGAGTCCAACTTCACATTTAAAATACATCTATCTAACATTATCATGCGAGCCAACAAAATGCTTGGTTTTGTTTTACGGAACGCAAGATCTTTTTCAAACACAACGGCGATCCGTCGACTGTATGAAGCGCTGGTTCGCAGTAACTTGGAGTACTGCTCTATCATTTGGGACCCCAGAGAAAGAACTGTCATCTTGGAGCTGGAAAGGATCCAGAAACGATTTTTAAGGTATTTATACCTAAGGGAGTATAACTGTTATCCTTTTATGTACCCCTCACTGTTTCTCTCAGGAGTGTTGGGTTTCAACACTCTTGAAGCTCGTAAAATGATCTTTCTGGGAAAGCATTTTTTTAAACTGTTATCCGGAGGTGTTTTCAATCCAGGAGTGCTGAGAGAGCTAAATCTGTACGTTCCCCATAGTTATAGTAGAGCAAGGGGGCATATATTATTTTATGCCCCAAATTGCCGCACAGAGGCCCTTCGAAGTTCTCCTGTATTGAAGGCGATTCGTCTCTTAAATGAGGTTGCAAAAGAGATAGACCTCTTTGGATGCAATTATGACGAATTCGTAAATGCCCTTATGATAAAGGCAGCAAGCAGATAACTGGCTTTTCCTATTCATAAGGTTCTATGTATATTTCCTTTGATATTCTTTTATTTCACCCTTTACATCGATTTGGCTTGCGCTGTAATGATGTAAGGAGTTTTTTCAACAAAATAATAATAATAATTGACTAAAAAAATTTAGTGAGTGGTCATTCCTATTTACCATGTGATCGGGTTTAATTGAAAAACAAAAATGATTTTTTCTAGATATTTACAATCCGGAACACTGGATTCAAGTAATATCATCAGCCAGGAAAAGTAATCAATTTAAAATAATCTCAATGGAAAGGGATAATTTTTATTCAACAATTAAATTGGAGAGTAACATAGTAAATAGAAAGGCCTCACTTGAGTGGTTGAAAATACAGTGATTGAGGTAAACAAAAACCGATCCATTTAAAATATATTTCAAATACTCAAACAACATTGAAGTGATTTTCTCCATAGTGGATATTTCAAAAAGATTGTCAGTCTCAATCACTACTCTAGATGCATTGTATCTACAAGGAAATACTATCACCGCGATGAAGAAGTAGCATTTAATTTCCTTCTTGACTTCGTACCGCCAATCTCCCACCATTTTTATAACAATTTGAAGACCAATAATATTCAGTCAAGTGTAATAGACGTGTCTGATTCCGAAAGGGATTAAAATTATAATAGACATATTTTCTATATACCTAAAATTTCATTTCACTTTTCTTCTATCCTAATAAAAAAATGGACTAAACATAATAACACTTCAATGCAATAGTGGACCAAGCCACCAAAAAAGAGGTATTTATTAATTTTTTGGCCAAAAACGGATCAACATTAAAACTAACTTATCTTTTTTACCAAGAATCATTCTTTACAATTAGTATTTGTTGTAAAATTTACGTAACACAAAGATATGAAATTTGATAATTTCTAAAATGCGCCATTACTCTTATCTATGGTAGATGGGGTTAGTCCACTTTTGCTTTGACTGCCTCATATATAACACATATATGTAATATTGTTGCTATATTAGATGACTATACAATGAAGAGAGAGAGAGAATGATGTAAAACTTCATATTACATAATAACGTTTATTTTATAGAAGATTTGTTTTATTTTATTTTGTTTCACCCTATTAAGGCAATATAAAATATTTTCTAATGCATTCCATAATGGTATAGCAAACCAAAACACGCCATTCCCATAATACATATTAAAATTTTCTAAGAAACAGACGTTTTTATTCGTATTTATTACTCAATACAAGATGAAGCATAAACAAACTAGTCATGATAATGTTCAACTTGTTTTTATTATGTTTTATTGAAATAATATGTTTCGGCTTTCTGAGTTATAATCAAATGTCATGACATTTATAATACCTTAAATAAATAACATTTGGTAATTCCTAAGAAAGGCGAAATATGTTAATTATCGTATTCAACTCGTGTATAAAAATCACAATGCACTTTATATTTGCTACATTTGATAAGGCCCTAGACAGGCCAAACATGTCATTCCCATAAAATTCGATAAAACTTCTAGAAAAGAGACGTTTTCATTCGTTTTAATTAGTATTTTATTCTACTTTCGAGTAAGAACTTCCGTAATATAACAACGGTGATCATTATATTTGAAAAAAGTTAGACTAAAGACTAAAAGTAATTTTGAGAATTACAGATGCTTCAGCTCGATATTCCTCCTAGCCGACGAGAGAAGTGAACATTGTCCGACTATGTACATATTTAGAGCCCTTATATTTGCGCCTGACAGATTGCAGCAAAACTGAATGCAGAACACTACTCCGCAGTGAACGTGGACATGCGTCCAGCCGTCACATTAACCTGATTCACTTGAGCCACAATGCGGCCGGGGGACACTTTAGTCAGACCATAATGCAATGAACACTACATTTGCTCCATTTTAACTACGTATTTTAATATTCTGTTAATTTTTCGTCGAGTTTTAGAAGTAAATTACGTAGTTGTTAGTGTTGCAGATTTTCCAAACATAGCTAACTAACCATCACGCCGTCTCCTGAAGGGACATGCAGAAAGAATGAACTGCCGCACTTTTATTTCCTGACATATTTCTCTCGCTTCCTCAACATTCATACAGCGTGTCATGCACGCGCTTCGATTTCTCTGACTCCTCACGTGGCCGACATTCAATTACTTTGCGGAATATGATTCTCCGCGAAATAAGTAATTCAAAATGCACAATGCGCATTTCTGGATTATTTTGAATTCAATTTGAATTATTATTGTATGATACTAACCAAACAAACGAACCATGAACCTTAATGAATAATTAAATAACTCTTAATGAATATTTCATATAGATTTATGGAAAATATTTGTTATAAAAAAAGCACAAACTTTCCGAAAAAATGGGTTTTAATATCTGTCAAATCTGATATTCTCCTTCTGCGAGTGCTATGTAAGGTTTTCCTTACAGTGCTAGCTGACGTTACTGCAAAATTGAAATTAAAATATAATATATATGTATCTGATTCATGAAATTAAAAAAAATATATTTATATCACTGATGAAGAGCTTCTGTGCCCGAAGCATGTTTGTTTTTTTAATTTTATTTTTTTAATAAAGTTGGTGTTGTGTACAAAGTTTAAATATAAACATTTTTTAATGAATGTACAACACAAAGTTGTGGCAAAAATACTTCTCTCATTTATTCGTTCCATTTGATCAAACTGTTTCAGGAATCCTTTTTTAATTTTACTCTCGATGCGTTCATCTGACTTCCGCAAGGCACTCATTGTTAACCATTACAAAAAAAAGGAAATAACATATTTCAGGTCGTAACAACTGTAAAGAAATCTCCCTGTAATCTGTTATGGGGAAGATACTCTCTAAAGTAATGGTTAACCGATTGACAAAAGTGTTGGAAATACCACTGCTTGATTTCCCAATGTGGATGAGAGAGGCACAACCGAGAGAGGCACAACCGATCTGATTTACTCTGAGATAACTCCAGGAGAAGGTAGTCGAGCAACATGCAACAGTGGATGTAGCCACTATAGACCTCACAAAGGTGTTCGACTCAGTCAGCCGCAAATATCTGTGGAGATTAATGGAGAGAATCGGCATCCCTCTAGGACTAGGTACATAATTGACCTGCAATACGCCAATTACTGCGCTCTGATTTCACATTCTGGCGAGAAGCTACAAGAGATTTACTTGGACATACACGGTGTTGGGCTTAAAGTTAAACGAATCGAAAACGAAAAGTCTCTCTATGCATCAGCGGTCTCTTACCGTTCAGTTTTATTGGAGTCAGAGTATCGAGCATTTCACATATTTTAATGACTTGGGTAGTGTTATGAATGATAAAGCAAACATGGATGACAAGAAAAAAATAGACCGAATGCAGCTTCACGTGCATTATGGAAATAAAGAAAGACGAGTTTTTGACAATCACGACCTCACAATAGGTACCAAGGTTACAGTATATAAGGTTGTAATCATTCCAGCACTCACCTGCGGATACGAGACATGGGTCAGTTATAGACGCCACACCAAGTCCCTAGAAAAACTTTTGCAGCGTCATCTTCGCCAACAATACAGGATACGCTGGTTCTACACAGTTTCCATTGCCCAGGTGATAAGGAGATCCAACTGTTCCAACGTGGAGTCACTGTTTACTCGCGCAGTCTTACGCTGATCTGGTCATGTGCTGCGCATGAATGACAACAGGCTCCCCAAAAACATATTATATAGTGAACTAATAAAAGGGAAAAGGAAGTAGGGAGGACATCAAAAGAGATATAAGGACAACCTGCACACTGCAATGAAGATTGAAACAGACAAATATACTGGAGGCAGTTAGCAACCGATAGGGCGCAGTGGAGAAGAGTCGTCGCTGCATGCAGAAGATGGAGAGGACGGGGTCCGGGGAGAATAATCCTTGTCCGGGGTGTGACAAAGTCTCTTTATCTAAAATAGGACTATATAGGCACACCAGATATTTAGGTAGTATGTTTAAAAGAGATGGGCGAGTGGAGAGGGATATTGAAAGAAGGGTTGGGGCAGGCAACAAAGTGAATCGTGCACTTAAAGTTGTCATGGAAAACAAAAACTTATCTAAAAAAGCTAGAATGGCAGTGCACAATGGTATTCTTCTACCGACCGGAAGCGAAGCATGGAACTGGCAAAATAAGAATGAAAGTAGAATAAATGCAGTTAAATGCAATGAGATCTCTTGGTCGAATGTGTGGATACTCTGTGTATGATAGAGTGTTGAAAGAAAATATAAGAAGTGAATGCGGTGCGAATGATGGTGTTATGAACAAAATAATGAATTTATTATTAAGATGGTTTGGACATATAGAAAAAATTAATGAAGAAAGAATGTTAAAAAAATATATATGTTAACGATGTAAATGGAACCAGAAAAAGAGGAAAATGGAGGAAAACGTGGCACGATCAAATAAAAAAATATTATGACACGATGTATGAATGTTGAGTAAGCGAAAGAAATATGTCAGGAAAGAAAAGTGTGGCAGTCCATTATTTCTGCCTATCCCTCCGGGGAGACGGCGTGATGGTTAGTTAGTTAGTTAGTTAGGCACACCAGGTGGCACAGAAGACAGCTTTAAATATTTGTGTATTCCTTATGCTCGAACTCACGGGCAACGTGCGTTATTTATATTATCATCTGATTTACATTCCTTCATTATTTCGTCGTTCGGTATTCTATCATTTTTTCCGTACATTCTTCTCAGTGATCTCATTTCTATAGGATGAATCCTCCATTAAATAATTATTTTATATTTAATTTTTCTTTGAATAGATCTGACGATCTGTGCAAGTATATATTGAGGAAAAATACTTTTGAACATAAAGGCATATTCACGAGACAAATTAATGGTAAAGTTTTAACATTGTCAAGGCTGCTGCCCAGAAAACAAAAGCGGACTTATTTCCAAATAAATAAACTCTAAGACTTGCCGAATAAACAAACACAGTTTAACCATTACCATAAATAGTTCCCGGAATTTTATTTGAAAAGGAAGTCCGTCGAACGTAAATTTTCTATCATGGAAGAAAAAAGTGGTCCTTTTAAGAGATACAACTGGGATAATTAAAGGCCAATATTTAACAAACTAACCATCACGCTGTCTCTCCGAAGGGGGTAGGCGAAGATAATGGACCCCCACAAGTCTCTCGATTCCACATTAAAATTGTAATTTTTTTACATTTTTTCTTCGTTCCTTATTTCCATGTATCAATAATTTTAAGATTATCAAATGATTTAACTGAAATCTATTGATGGAAGTTCATTTTAAATAATAATTAAATAAAACAATGTTTTTGTATAGCTACTTCCACATTTGTCTTTATTTCGACAGCGACCGGTTTCGGCAGGCTCGCTGGCTGGTCCAGTCTGTCGATGTCTGGATGTCTAGACCAGTCTGTCAATGACAGCGAGCCTGGCGAAACCGGTCGCTATCGAAATAAATACAAATGTGGACGAAGTTATTAAAAACATCGTTTTATTTAATTATTCTCTTTATTTATAATAGTTCATAACACCTTCATTAGCACTGCATTAACACCTTATATTTACACCACAGATTTAATATAAGAACATCGTTATACACTGCCTTTTTTGGTAGACTTTTGTTAGCCAATATTTATATTATATATCTACTAACCCATTTATTTTATACAGTTATATTTGATTTTATTAAATAAATATACATAATACAAAAGCTCGATGATGAATCGATGTAACGATTAAAGAAAGAAATACATATAGCACCATTCGAGATTACAGTTTATTCCTTTGTAGTCATACAAATATTTTTGTTTATGGCATATATGTTATTATCTTTAAATAATATCTCATACACAACTAAATAAAACACGAAATTACTTCGTTTTTCAAAAAAACATTTATCGTTTAGGAACTTATCTTTGAAAAAAAATTCATTTGATTTTTTTTTTATATTCAAGAGCCTTTTTTTCATTGGAAAATGTTTATCTCGAACTGCAAATTAACGAAGCAGACTTTGTTAATTTATTACCACCGTTAGTTATTAAACTAATGAAAGTTTAAAGTGAACAGCCTAACCGCATCGCGTAAAAAGCCCTATATTACCCCGTACACAAAGAGTAACGGGGGTATGAAAAGTTTTAAGGCTGAAATTTAATGACCACATAATTGTGGGGAGGGTAAATAAACTTGTTTCGCGAGACAGGGATACTTCACAAATGCTGTTATTTAAGCGCTAGGTGTCACGGTATTCAAATGGAAAAACCTTCTTTTGAAATAATGTCTCAGCCTTTGTTCTTTAACTTGAAGGCATTTCGCTTTCTTTGCATTTTGGGGAGAATAAGTTAATATACCATACTATATACTATTATATAAATAAATATATATTGTATACATATATATAGGTAATTAAGTTCTTATAATTAAGAAAACACATATCAGGATATCTAGTAAACGGTTATTAGATTGGATATTTGATTGTTAATTTATCCCTTTTACCAAACCTTAACTCCAATCTCAATCTCAAACTGGCGCGAGTGCTTACCAACATCTAACCACGCAATATATCTGATCTCACCGCTGGAGACATCTGCTTTAGTCTCCGCCGCAGCTCGATGTAAAATCTAGTTTTCTCTATTTCTCTCTACAAATGAATAGTCAACTGATTTATTAGTATAATTTATGCCTAACAACTAATTTTGATTATTTTAAAATTGTTATCTTGAATGTCTTGCTAAGCAAAACTCTGTTAAAAATAAAATATATAATATTATAACGAAAAACATCACAACTGTTACAGGGAATTTTAATCTTGCTTTACTATATACTTTCATACATATAAATACATATCTATAATCAAATGATGTGTGGATATCTTATTTGAACGTATTGCTGTTATTTTTATTTATTATATATAATATTAAGTTGCTATCACAAACAAAAGTCTTTACAAAAAAATCTTCTTTGGCAATTTAAAATTGTGTCCATGCACCAACTTTTATATATGGAAGTGAAGCGTTTAGATCATATGTTCGCATTTGACACTCTACCACATACAGATTTACAACACATTTGTTTACGCTTTTCAAGCGAAGACTACATTGCACCATTCACTCTGTTTACTCCTCCAACTCATATTTTAATTCACGACATCTTTCACCATGCAGATTTCACCGATAGCCGTGTTCCTCACCCTATCTCAGAGTCTTTCCTTCTCTCTGCAAAAATCAAATAATTTTCTTCAAAACACCTATTTTTTAAACATTCTTGCTGAATACACAAATTTATGCACTTGTTCCCGATTTTCCATATTCATGTTAATGTTGCAGATTGCCATGCTTTCTTCCTCTTTCTAAAATCATAACTTGGACTCCTTCAAATACAGATAAATAACAAAAAAAAGTTATGTCAACCTATTACAATATTATACACTAGTAAAAAATTTATACAAATAGAAGCGTTTTTTTTCTAGAAGTTTATTATACTCGTATTTATGGAAATGCCAAGTTTTGCCTTGCTAAGGCGTTATCAAATAAATGATGAGGAGGTGAGAGAAAAATGTCATGAAAGAACATTGTGACTAAGGCATTAATTATTTAACATGGATTGAACGCTTAGGCATTAACACTGTGTAATTCCATAGTAATATATGTGCTTTGGAAATTGAAAAACTTTGTTTAATCCACTATTTCATATTTTTTTTTAAATACAACATGTTTCGGAGGATACCTCTATCTTCAGGTGTAAAAATATAATAATATTATTATAATTTTACACCTGAAGATGGAGGCATCCTCCGAAACATGTCGTGTTTTTAAATATTTTTTTATTAAATGGTGGATTAAACAAAGTTTTTCAATTCAAAGTGTATTTAACATGGAGTTTGAAATGTTGTTCAAGAAACAATTAATTATCATTTTTAATTTTTCAATCAACATAACTGTATTAAAACAGCAGTTCTAAATGCATCGCTGCTGAATATTCTATTCACACGGGGATGAAGCGAAGCAGGATGCTGCGATCTGCAATAAAATGGGGTGACACGTGGCGCTCAGTATTCTGTCACGCGGATTTCCCAGTATCACGTACTTGCTCTACCTTATGCAGCCTATATGTCATTTCACGTGACGTAAACGTATTATGACGCGCCACATTCATACTAACACTTTATAAATATAGATTTCCAAAATTCAATACTGTAGCCTTTTGGAATGTAAATACGTTATAATGTCATTTAAAACTCATTTTGCATATTGTACTACAACACACTCATTTCTTGATGAGCGTATATATAATTAATACGAATTAATACGTATGTTTTCTAGGAGTTTGGTTATTTTTATGGAAATTAACTGTTTCGCTATGCTTTTAATTGACATGTACAGTGTTCGATAAATGAAATATGAGAGGAACAAATCACAGAGGGAATTACCGACAGGAATATGTAATATATTTGTGCGAGAACATGACATGCGTTTCAAATGTTGAGTTGAAGAGGGCTGCAGAAGACAGAGCGCAGCGGAAGACAAGACTGAATATTTCACTTCAAACCAATCCCTAGGATTGAAACTGCGTAAACAGACGTTTTTATTCATATGAATTATTTCATATGGATTTATACATCATTCTTTAAGAATTAGTAAATAACCGTATATGAATTCTGACGTCAAATTCGTTACATGTTTTCGATGTTAGATTTATATAGCAATCTAACCAAATCACCCTAGCACACAAAAGTTTATAGGATTGCTGAGATTTACTAACAGATTTCTTTTTGATTTTACGTAATTGATGATAATATCACATTTGAATACACTTCCCAGCCACCGCGGACTCATAGGAATGTGCCAACCACGGATATAGTGTCATAGAGAGGGTGAATTTGGCGAAAGGAGACTTTCGACATTTGTATGATTCAATAAGCCGAATCAACTGGGAGCGTTTTACTGCGGCAGCTGACCTGAATGATGCTGTGAAAAGTTTATACGAATTATTGTACTCGTGTATCGATATATGTGATTTTATTTATTTATTTATAGTTGATACACAAACAAAGCATCCAATATACAGTGGTGATAAGTAATAAAATATATATTAAAACAGATTAGATGCCTCAGTTAGATGTGCACACCAAGAACATAACATTGGAAGTTCAACTATCTTTTACCACCCTTCGGTATAAAGAACCGTCAGGCAAAACAAGACATTTTAAGATAAAAACAATAGCACGAGGCAAAGAAAAAAACAAACAAACAAATCAAAGTATGAAGAAACACACACATCACACAGTGATAGACTGAGGAAAGTCTAAATTGTTAGCGGAAGCTGATATCCAAAGTGGCCGACTCGTGAGATTGTCAGTGACATCAAAACAAAGCAACGGTACCATCAATCCGAGGTAGAATAGAATATTCTTCATAATTCTGTAAATTCTTCTAAAGTCTAAACATCAGGATGATGGAATTATTGATTTTATGATATGGCAAAGACAGACTGAGCTAAATCCTGAAGTTACAAATGCATTCACAGAGAATTTTCGTTCTGTTAAGAAAGTTTTCTTTTTGCGTAATTTTATTGAAAGTGAATGTGATATCTCACACCAACGAGCCCAGAATATACCTATCCATTTGTCATATTGATGAAAATTATGTTTTTAAGTCAATTTCAACATCTAAAAATACAACTTCCATATTATTTTCCCACATTTATTATCAAATCATATACTTTAAAATACTTAATCGATCATTTTGAACATGTCTCTACAAAATTGTGTATTTCCCGAACTCTGGAAAAATTCGAAAATCTCTCCAGTTTTCAAAAATTGGATAGTATTTCTTCAGATGTGGAAATTTTTTGCGATAGTGAAGCTACCTTTAGAAAGCATCTATCTCTTATTATATACGAGTATTAAACTGGTATTTGCTTTTCTTGGTTTTCTTATTGTTCCACATTTTTTTTTGATATTTCTTCTTTCTTTTTAGTTGTCTTATGTTTTATCTTAATGTATTGTTTCATTCTATCTTGTATTTCTTATAATTCTACTCTATTTATCTTTATATTTCTTCTTTCTTTTTAATTCTTTCTAAATTTTTAGATTGTCTTATGTTTTGTCTTACTCTATTGTTCCTTTATATTATTATGTTATATTTTTAAAATTGTTATTAAATATATATTTTCTTAATCGTCATCATAAAGGCATTGGAAAATAACTGTCATGTTGATTTGTTCAATAAATTGAAATTAAAAATTAAAATAGTGATCACAGCAACGAAAAATTATGTAATATAAATTTCCATTAACATGCTTCTATTCATTTATTTCCTATGGTGTATTTTTTATCATTATTTGCAACAATTTTACTTGCTCTGTAATGATGTAAATGATTATTATGATTCATACGAAATTCGATTTTCTCAAATATAAATTGACTGGTAAGCTTTAACTTAAAAAAATAATTTATTCTTCATCTCGTTGTACACCATGTCAAGTCCCATCGACGTTGATAGTTAATGTAGCGAATCCTTTCTTGTCCTGCACTACTCGAAACTATTCCTCCACACTAACCATTCCGGTCGAATTTCGTATGTCTCGTTTGCGTCATTTAGACTCCTCGGTGATAATCTATTTCCCCTGTTTCGATCGTTTAGGAAGGGATAAACAATCTCAGGTGTTACAAAAAACTTTTGTTGATGATGCCAATATCGCTTGGCGAAACAGCTGTTGTGACCTCCTTAAAACGTGTATTTTAAAATTAATGTGATATTATAACAGTGTTGTAAAATTAAAAGTTAATAATGTTGAAGTATCATAGTGTTTCGACTTTAATATTTACATGCGAGCATTGCTTAAAAAATATAATTCGTGGTTCGCAATGCGATAATGAAATGCAACATTGCAATGCAACATGCATACATTTTTCTATTCGTTGTGAAAAATAACCGAATTGCTTAAGAATTTTCTGTTCTAGTCTATTTCCCGGCCTGCGGTTGCTTATACGAGTACATTCATCATCATCAGTCTATATCAGTTGAAATGTTCCTCCCTCGGTTAACACAGAGAGCATGTTTTTTTATCCTCAAGGTGGTAATCGTAAGATTCCTTTCGTGTTATCGTTATTCGACTAAGGACGGGTGTAAATAAAGACGCAGGTTATATGGGATACATCAAGGTTTATTGACAAGTTAGTTTGGCATATTACAATCATGACAATATTATGAGACTAGGGATGTCTTACACAGTATAACATGAACAAAACACATGATGGAAGAATGAAGAGGCGGTTTGAGGCGATTCCTCGATGACGTGCCCGTCAGGACATCGACCAGCGACGTCGTCCGTCGACGTTGTCAGCGACGGTGACCAGTTGATGGCGGTTAAGGAAATACATATAGAGCGTCACCTGGCAGACACGAGGTTCCATAGGACGGGTGGTGCTGTACGGAGTGAAGAAGTGGTCCCCGCAGTTCCGCATGGTGGTGTGGTCCTTGACACGGAGCCTCGAACGCGGTCACGTCGATGTCCGACAGAACCTTCGGAACTAACCGCAGACACGCGGATACATGACGTACATGTGTGACCGATGCGCGATCCTTGATGTATAAATATATCGTTAATATTATATCCAACGCGTACCTTATATCATTCTACTGAAGAAAGGCTGAACCATTGCTGGTCCAGCCGGATGGCAACGGATTTCCAGTTCTGCTACATTTTGGCGGGATCGAGGCACAGGCGACGCGAAGTAAGATGGCGGCCTCACTCGCAAGGCTGACTGGAGAGAAGTCGGGGTGGCTTCTAGCCTCGGAGCATAGAATACAAAAAAAAGTGTTACCAACCGGAAATGCGGCGGATTGTGCACACGGCGGAAACAGGAGGAGAAGTTGGAAATAAATTTCGAAGAGGTACTTAACTGGGAAGCTACAGTGTTAGGCGCGTATACAGTGGCCGAAGAAATCGTAATGGTATGTAACATTACACAGTTCACTTCTGGACGTAGACCTCCTCCATCTGCCTCCATATCTGTCGAACCTGGGCAACACGCATCCGTGGCGTACCGGCAGTCTCTTTAATGTCGTCCCTCCATCGATGTTGGGAACGTCCTGAGTTTTGGGTCGCAGTTCTAAGACATCAGCAAAGGAGATGTTTTGTCTATCTATCATCAAAACTGCAACTACATGGTCTGTTCAACGCTATTAAAGAGCTGCCACTTTTCCGATGATGTCCGATACTCCCAACATTGCCCTTTCCTTAGATCTTTGGACAATTCTCAATTCATTTGCGCTTTTCTGAAACATTGTCGTAGTTTGAAGCTCATAAGTTAACACCGATAGGACGTTTGCCTTCTGTATGTATGCCTTCTGTTTAATATTTCGTCTACGAGTACAGTGATTATCTGAACTTATTCTAAAAGCGCACCGTAAAAATGATACATTCAGATGCAGCAATTGGATAGCATACAGCGTAAGATGTTTCGCCACAAGATGGTTCATATATTCAACAAGGGTATCCATCATTAGCAATTATTGTTCTTCCCTTATACGGGGATCCCGCAAACGCCGCGGCCGGTATGGGTAGCGCAGGAGTTCTGATGCGCGGATCGCGTGCTGGACGTCAGTTAGCGGAGAGTGTGTCTCGTTTACTTAGTCACGTGACTGCCTCATTTACTACCAGTGTGGTACCTGGCCAGGGATAAATTTATAAATAACGGATACTAATTTATTTATTTATTGATCAATAACCAAATATACACTTTACATAGATTGGGGGTAACTCGTACTAGTAGGTATCGTTTCTCTAATTATAAAATAAACTAACTCACTAACCATCACGCCGTCTCCCCAAAAGGCTAGGCAGATATATATATATATATATATCCTTACATATGAAATTGGCGTTTCGAAACACAAATACTTGAGTAAATAGATGTATAAATTTGAGTTTGGAATTCCTAACCAAAGAGAATATATTTGAGATCAAAGTTGCCAGTACGGCAAAACGCCAATTTCATATGTAAGGACCTAATATATATAATGGTTGGAGCAACCCTTCGTGGGAATGAAACCAATTATTCTACTTAATCTTTACTTGTCTTTTTCTTTTTTTTATATTTTAAATTTATATTTTATTTAATTGTATCTCAATAGAGACGAATATGCAAATTGGAAACTGAATATGGTTGATCAAGGTGTTTACAGGACTTATGACCTGTCATTGGTTGGGTTAAGCGCACGCTTTAAGTAATTACAACATTCCCCATTCCACCTTTCTTTATGACCATGTATGACAAATTTTTGTAATGAAGTATTCGTATACAAGTATAAGTATACATTCACAAAAATATTATATTTCATCTTTGATTATTCATTATTACTAGTACTACTAGTTTTTTCTTTAACTTATCAAAGTGATACTATATTCTTCTTATATATATAACCATATGTCAGTTGTTATATAATATTTGTGGTAGCATGTAATAGGCTTTGTTTTGTTATCTCTGTGTCTTTATATTTATATACTGTATTTGTTGTTTGTTACCCTCAATAATAAAAATGAAATATAATAAAAAGATATGTACACATACTCGTATATGATAAACGATTGATAATTTAATGATTTAAATTATCAATTGTTAATCATATATTAAACTGGCACCACTAGCGATGGATTGTGTACTTATGTACTAATAACAAGATGGAAATGTGGAGTTTAGCGTTCAATAATAATATATGTTTACAAAAAATTGTATACGAGTACATTCAGGTTTGTAGCAAATTAAACTTTTACATGTCGAATTAGATAATCCACAACAAAAATAAATAGGTTTTTTAAACTTTTTACTGTAAATAAACAAACAGTGTATTTCAGCACAACGTTCGTGCACGCTGGGCGAAACATTTCCTAGAAACGGCCGCGTATATTGACGGTATTTCGTTTGGATAGTAATGTGCCGCATTTAGTGGGTAACCGCCACAGAGGTTGATAGCTATGCCAATACGGGAACGGCAGATAACCAACCATATGCAAACCACGTTACACATATAGCAAACCCACCTAGTTTCGTCGATATAATGTTTCAGCCGGACGTTGAAGCGATTCTTTTGACACTCCGCCAAAAAAGTTTATTCTAACCTATATCTTCTTCTTCATCTTCCTTGGTTATATGGTCTGTTCTCCAGAGGGTTGTTCCTCCTGTAATGTGGATTCCTTGCTGTCCTTTCATCTTTTAGGGGGTCTTCCACGAGTCTAGTCACGTGAGGTTAATTATGTAGTGCAATATAGGGGAGTTTGGTGATATCCATTCTCTGGACATGACCATACTAGTCCCTCCTTTGCTGTCAACTCCATCTTATAATATCCTTAGCTTCACATATTTTTTTCTTCTGGAGTCTCCTTATGGTCGACAAGGTGAGAGGTCGACATATGTTACTACTGGAAGTACGCATTCATCATACATTTTGTGTTTCAGACATTGGGGAATGTTACTATCAAAGAACTCCTTCAAATTGCCATATGCCGCCCACCCAAAGCCGATTTTCCTGTAAAGCTCAGAAGTCTGATTATCTCTGAAAAATAAGATATTGCGGCCGAGATACTTGTATTCGTTGACTTCTTATATTAACTGATTGTCAATCTTTACAGCACCACCGAGGATCAGATTCGTCGCATTTTTTTTCACTTCTGTGAGCTCTTTGAGTATGACACGTCCTTCATCCAGAAGTTCATATATTGATAGATTGTCAGCCGCAAATCTCAAATTGTTTAAGTTTATTCCGTCCACATTGATACCTTTTTTTCCCAGTTCAATTCTTAAAGGCAAATTCCAAAACCGCTTTGAACAATTTTGGGGTAATTGTATCTCCTTGCCTTATACCCTTCTCTATTGGAAACTAGTCAGTGGGTTTATCTAGTTTTACATAGGCTGATGTGTTATCTAATATTCAGGCGTTAACTCTGTGGATAATAACGTTAACTCCATAATGACGAATTTTTTATGAATTAAAACAATATTTTTTCCACTTTTGAGTTTATTTTTCTCGACATGATTCGAAGGCTTACCTTCATCATCGGGAGAACTATATAAACTCGTTTACTAGTTTTAATTTAAAAAAAAATCGTGATGTGTTTTCGTATATATAATTTAAAAGTTTTGTGTGTCTGTGATCTATACGGCACTGTTGTAAGGCTGCTAGTACGGCATATTTATTGATGGTGTCGAAAGCTTTTTGAAAATCAACAAAGATATTCACTAAATGTCTATTTTATTCAATTGTTTTTTTCGATAAGAATCCTTAGGGTTAGCTAGTGGTCATTTGTGCTGAAACCTGCACGAAAACCGGCTTGTTCGCATGGTTGGTAGAAATCCAATTTATGTTCTAGCCTGTTTGTTATTATTCGCATGAATAGTTTATACAGATGAATGAGAAGGCTAATGGGTCTGTAATTTTCGATGTCGGCTTTGTCACCCTTTTTGTGTAGTAATATCATCTGTAAGGAAAATTATTCCATGCCTTTGGTGTTATGCTCTGTCAGACACTTATTATAGGATTTTGAAATTTTCATCCTTTTTACCTCCGAGTTTTATGCTTTCTATAGCCTAGTCATCCTCTCCTGGAGCCTTATTATTCTTCATTTTCTTGCAAGCAAATTCTATCTCATCGATTGTTATTTCTGGAATATCCCCTGAGCCCTGGTTGATAACCCCAGTAAATGAATTTGTTTTTTAGGGTTATGATTATGTTTTTTTGACTGCTATACAGTTCCATGTAGAACTCCTGAATTGTTTTTTGTATTTTTTCGGTATCTGTCATGATATTTCCTTGTTTATCGGCCATTTTAAATATTTCGCTCTTACCAATTTTCATTCTTCTTTTGGGGATTTTTAATCTTTTGCTGTTCTTAATAGTTTGTTTTATATTGATCTTGTTGAACTTTCTTACATCTTTGCGAATACTCTTAATTAAGTTTTCTCTCACTTTTAAACCTGATATTATTTTTAAGTTTAGAATCTCTTCTCTGTTGCATTAGGTCTAATATATCTTGGCTCAGTTTATTCACACATTATTTTTATGGGCAGTTTATTCACACAGTCTTTTTGTGAGGTGATAGGGCTCTTTATTTGTTTAAATTTAGTGTTCTACGCTTCGATTTTCGCTACCAAAGTTTTGTAGTGTGGTGATGACTCGATGGTTTTTACATATTTATCCAATCTTAAGGGGGTTTGCCACTTTTTTGGTGTTTCCTCGTGTACCATTTTGTATCTTTCATATTTTAAACTGATGAATATTGTTGCTCTGGCCATTATGTGGTTGCTTCCAACCGGTGGCGGTACTCCCACAGAAGCCCAGAAGCCCCGCTTGCGTAAGAAATTTTGAATCAAAACCTCTTCTGACTTCCAGAGGTTCAGCTCTTGTGGCTATTCCTCTTACGTCTGAGAGGAACATTGTTGGAAAGTGATTTGGTGTTTATGCGAGGGCATAATACTTAGATTTGATAGATGCAGTACGAATGAAACTGTTACGAACAAAATAATGAAATGATCATTAAGAAGACTGAATGAAGAGAGAATGGTAGACAATATATAAACGATATAAACTGAGATAGAAATAGAGAAAGTGAAATATCGGTCAAGTGAGAAACAGGAAAAAATTGACTTGCTATTTTTTATTTATGTATATTTTTTAAATGTAAATTTTTACTTATTTGTTTTACAAGATGTTATGTAAATGTTAGTTATAAACCTCTTCGATCGTATTCGAAGTCGGGCAGTTCATATGCTAGAAAACTGTAAATTTTATTCTAACGTACATTTTGAATTGAAACATCTCCCTTACGAAACATTTAGATGGCAGAGCAGACACGCGAGAATGTAATTTTATAGGGTTCTTTAATGGCTACTGAATTTGGACGGCAATTCAACGTTTCAGTACACAGTAGGTGTTAATAATATGTCAACAAGGCTTAAAAATGTTGAATTAATCTATGCATTCATAATTATTAAATTAATTATTTTGACCATGGTGTTCTTTTACCGACCCTTATGTATGGAAGCGAAGCATGGAACTGGCAAAAGAAGGATGAAAGTAAAATAAATGCAGTATAAATGAGATCTCTTAGACGAATGTGTGGATACTCTATGTATGATAGAGTGTCGAGTGAAAATATAAGAAGTGAATGCGGTGCGAATGATGGTGTCATGAAAAAAATCATTATGATGGTTTGGGCATATGGAAAGAATGAATGAAGAAAGAATGGTAAAAAAATATATATGTTAATGATGTAAATGGAACCAGAAATAGAAAAAGACCGAGGAAAACGTTGCACGATCAAATAAATCAAATATTGAATGTTGGCCATGTGAGGAGTCAGAGAAATCGACGCGCGTGCGTGATACGATGTATGAATGTTGAGGGAGCGAGAGAAAAATGTCAGGAAAGAAAAGTGTGGCAGTCTATTCTTTCTGCCTACCCCTTTGGGGAGACGGCGTGATGGTTAGTTAGTTATTTTGACCAATGAATAAAAAAAATCCATATTAACGATTTAATATTCGTGAAAAGTTCAGTCTTTTTCAATATTGGAATGGCATGTTTGCCTTGCTAGGAAATCCTTAAAGGTGCCACTTCCATTTATATAATAAAACGTCACATTTAGGAATGGACGATTTCGTTAAGTATTTATTAATAGAATTTATGACAATGAATGCTTATAAGTTTTGATATTAATTTTTATCTTGAATCGGTTCCCTTTTTCATATCAATATTTACATACTTGTATTAATTATCTCGAAGTCAACATAGTGTTTTGAGTATTAACCGTGGGGTAAATCAATAAATATTGTTAATTAAAATACACGAAAAGAATTATAAATAAGTAATCTTCACATCGTCTCCCCAAAGAAGTAGGCAGAGTGAATGGACGGCCACATTGTTATGACCTGATATACTTTTCTCGCTTCTCTACAATAATACATCGTGTCAAACACGCACGTCAATTTATCGGGCTCCTTACGTGACCGACATTTAATATTTGATTCATTTGATCATGCCATGTTTTCCTCGGCCTTCCTCTATTTCTTGATCCCTTCACGTCGTTCACATATACTTTCTTCGCATTCTGTCTTCATTTATTCTCATGTGTCCAAACCATCTTAACGACCCTTTCATTATTTTATTCATAACACTTTCGTTCGCACCGCATTCACTTCTTATATTTGCATTTGATTTTGCATTATATTTGCATTTCTATCATTTACAGATTTACAACCCATTTGTCTTAGAGACCTAATTTCTATTGCATTAATTCTACTTTCATCCTCCTTTTGCCAGTTTCATACTTCACTTCTATAAATATGGGTCGGCACAAGAACACCATTGTGCACTGCTATCACTTGTCATTCACTGACTTTTTTAGGATATGCTTTTGTTTTCGATGATAACTTTAAGTGCACTATTTTCTTATTGCCTTCCCATCCCTTCTTTCAACATCCTTCTTACTCTCCCATCCTATGTAAACATACTTTTTTAAATAAACAATTTTATCCATTTGTTCCAGATTTTCAATGTTCACTGACTCACTGGCCACTTAGACTGCCATGCTTTCTTATTTTTTGAAAATTGGGAACCTTGGGCTTATTCACATTCATCATCAAATCTTATCGCTTGAATACCTCATACATACATACTTTATACCAGGAAAATTATTATTCCGTAGTAAATGCCTAATGAGGAATTTTTCTATTGTTTTAATTATTTGACCTAAAAATTGAGAGAGGAATGTCATGTTAATGAACATTAAAATTTTTCAACTTATTGTGTAATATTTATCCATATATACTCGTAAATCGTATCTCAATAGAGACGAAGATGTAAATTGTTTTCTGGGAACAGAATGTGGTGGCCGAGGCACCTACAGGACTTATGAATTGTCATTGGTTGGGTTGAGCGATCGTTTTGTATTTAACAACGTTCCCCATTCCGGCTTTTTTCTTATGACCACCACGTCTGTCAAATTTTTGGAACTTGTATATATGGTAGGATTCCACGCCTATCTTTACATATTTAAGTTTTTAATTATATTTACATATTTAAGCCTATCTTTACATATTTAAGTTTTTAATAATTTATCCGCAATGGGTGAAATCCAGTATTTGTCTACAAGAATTTGTATACATTCAAAATGTTGCATATACGAGTATATAGCATTTACCAAGTACATAATTTTCACACTTTCCAGCCTCTAACATTAAATTTTCACACCTTCTAACCTCCAACCAAGTTTATTTTAAAACTCTATCAGTTAATAAGATAATTATTAAAAACTTATCAATGAAACAAGAAACTTGAAAGCAATATTTTAGATATTTTATATAATTATTTGAAGAATCTTTCGCTTTTTCTCCTTGTATAGATAACGTTTTTTAGAATTTAAAACACTTAAAACATGTCACTTTGTTGCATTTTTGCTTTTTTTTTACAAAGAAAATTGCTGACGGCTAAACGTAAATATTTTTATAAAATACGCTTTCACGGCTAATTTGTATAGCACCGTTTTCGTGAATAATTCACCTCAAGACCGCTTTGACAATGTTTTAGTTGTGAGAGCTTCATTTAACATCAGCAATCAGATAAACATTTATATTTTATGTGATATTTTGAAAAGGTGAGTATGTAGGTTATATTTAAAATCAGTCGAATCCTCAATGCATCTAAGGCGTACAGACAGCATATTCCAGGCGGACGGACCTGCCACTGCGAAAGCCCGATCTCCGAAATTTGTCCGGGGGTTGGGCTTTGGTTCAACTAATCTGCCTATTGGTCGAAGCGTAAATTGCCGCAAGTTAGAGCTATCAGTCATGCAAAGTTCAGAGGGCTGGTGTCATCCCGTGAAGCACTTTAATAAGCGTATGTCATTTTCTTAACGCATTGTATCCCTGAGCCGGGTAAAGACGTGATTGTATAACCAAGCGTTGTATCCCGTTCCCGTGTTTTCACGTGGTTTACCTGGCGTCTATACATATGCATTTTATTGACGTCTAGTGACTTCTATTATAAATTGTTCCTAGTTCTATGAACAGAAACTACTCGAACCACCCCAAAGCCAGGTATTTTACCTGTTCTGATAAAAATTAACAACGGTTCTTTCTTTTGTTTTAAATAATAATTTTTCGCCTTCTGGAGACCACATTTTGCAGTCACCGGATCCACTCCGAATGCGAAACTTGCAGGATCCACTAAGCAGGTTTTCAAAGACCATGTTCAAGCATATTTTAAAAGCTATATTTCCCACAGAAAAAAACGAAACCCTGTTGAATCTGCAAGGTGTGTGTGCAAAGCACAAAAATAAGTGAGAACCGGTATACTATATGTGCAAACATTGTAATGTGTCTCTCCATAAAGACAAAATTACTATATAAATATGATACATGTTATTTAAGTGTTTCTAATAAATACGAGATGTTCAATTGATCTTACCCAGTATTTTCATCCTTGTAACACTTTTAAGAAACCTTTTGCAAAACAAAAAATTTCACAAAAATGGGTCCGGTACACTGGTACAGGGTAAGTTTTATGTGTATTCGGACGGGGCAAATAGTGTTAAAAAGGAATGTTTGAAGAGATCCATTAGAGTTTAAGTAAACGAGTACCGGAATTTATTGTTAGTTTCTATATTATCAAAATGTGATTACGGGTGTGCATTTATATGCATATGGTACATTCAATGTTAAAATTATAATAATAATTGATAAGTTGAATTTAAGCTTTCAAGAGTCCCATGTCCCGCATTTTTATAATTATGAGTTGAATATTTTATATTTCAAGCGATGCACCTAGCAGAAGTACTCGTATAATTGGCATATTTGTGGTAACCAGAAAACCATTTTGTTAAAATGGCTGTAATATTTCTCATAAAGTTTGTGATAATGGGAAAATCTGACGTTTACCTCGTTAATAATAATGGCCTTTATTTTAACTAATTGTATGAAGACAAATGCGTAAACGGACATTAATTAATGGATGTAGAATGAGTTAAGGCTCGTTTAACTAGTTATTTTATCACTGAGGTAAGGAGACATTTCACAAAAAGCGTATTTCTTGTAATATAATTCAATTCTCGAGCATTGACTGATAAATCGTTGGGCTTAATTGTCTGGAGTGAATGAAAAGCCTTTAAAAAAAACTTTTTATTATTTTATTGTAGCTCGAAAAACTCTCAATGTTCAGAAAGGGTGGGTAGAAAAAAAAGACCACTATACTGTTTTTTCCTGACATAATTCTCTCGATTCCTCAACATTCATACATCGTGTCGATTTCTCCTACTCCCGACGTGATCCACATTCAATATTTGATTTATTTGATGCCACGTTTTCCTCAGTCTTTCTCTATTTCTAATTTCGTTTACATTATTGATATATATTTTTTTACCATTGTTTCTTAATTCATTATTTCTATGTTATAGAACCGCCTAAATGATATTTTCATTATTTTTTATAGCACTTTAATTTGCATCGCATTCACTTCTTTTATTTTCATTCGACACTCTATTAAATACATCATTTACACCAAAAATTGTTTTATTAATTTTTTTTTTACAGGATTAATTGATTTATTTATTTAGCATTATATTAGGTCCTTACATATGAAATTGGAGTTTTGTATGGGAGGAACATAAAGTTGATTTTTTTTTAATATAATAAATTTATTTAATCAAAGTATGTACCATTGCTATCTATGCACTGCCATCTCATGGGTAGTTCATCGATCCTTTAACTAAAAAAAACATTCGGACGGGAATCAATAAAATCTTTGAAGTCGGTTTGGACTGCCCCATCGGAGTTAAATTTTTTCCCTTGCAAGAAGTTATCCAAATTTCGAAAAAAATAGTCATCTGTTGAGGCAAGGTCCGGAGAGTACGGTGGATGTCTTAGACATTCCAATTGAAGCTCTCCTAATTTGGTAGCCGTCTGTTGTGCAGTGTGTGGTCTAGCGTTATCATGAAGCAGCAGTGGCCTAGAGCGATTAACCAGCCTCGGTTGTTTAGCAGCTAGCTTTTCCATCAAGGTTTGCAGTTGCTGACAATAGACATCTGCCGTAATCGTCTGGCCAGATTTAAGAAAGCTGTAGTGAACGACACCAGCACTAGTCCACCAAACGCTCACAAGTAACTTTTTTGGAGTCAATTTTCGCTTGGGGCATGGTTTGGCTGGTTCGGCAGGGTTCAGCCATTGCGATGAGCGCTTCCGATTATCATACAGGATCCACTTTTCATCACAGGTAATGATTCGATTCAAAATCCCTTCATTATTGTGCCGGTTGAGTAATGCAACGCAGCAGTCAACGCGCGTTTGTTGATTTGCTTCACTCAATTTGTGAGGTACCCACCTTTCAAGCTTTTTCACCTTCCCAATTTGCTTCAAGTGGATTAAAACAGTTTTATCACTAACACCGCAGCCTGCAGCTAACTCGGACGTGGTTTGCGATGGATCCGCTTCCACAATAGCCTTCAATTCTTCATTATCAACTTTGGTCTCCGGCCGTCCACGGGGCTTGTTCTGCAGGTCAAAATTTCCAGAACGAAAACGTTGGAACCAAAAACGCACTGTGTTTTCCTTTGCGGTACCGTCGCCATACACATCATTTATCCTTCGAGCCGTTTCTGCACCACTGGTGCAACGGTGGAACTCGTACTCGTAAATAACGCGATATTTCAAGTTTTCCATTTTGTAAACTGAGTGACGCAAAGAAAAAAAATAATTTAGTAAACAACAAATGAATTATAATTTTCAAAACACAAATACTTGAGTAAATAGCTGTATAAATTTGAATTTGGAATTCTTAACCAAAGAGAAGATATTTGAGATCAAAGTTGCCAGTACGGCAAAACGCCAATTTCATATGTAAGGACCTAAGAATACATTGTTTTTTTATTTATTTTTTATTTCTCTTTTGAATTATTTAATTGCTCTAATTATTTTTTTTATCAGTGTGACACGTTTTGCTTTCTCGGAAAATGTATCCATCCAATGTTTCCGTCTAAATTTGACAATCATCATTTCGAAATAAATAAAAACACATTTTTTGCACTTCTCAAACAAAAATTAACAAGAGAATTATGAAAATTTAAAAGCAGTGAAAAGTAAATTGAATTTTATAAATAATCAAATTCCCGCTTATTCCCCTTTATTATATAATACAAAAAAAAAACCTTTTTTGAAATATGAATACCACAATTCGCTGTTTCTTTTCTTTTGTTTCATTTTCTCATTAATGTAAGCCCGTTAATGATTTTCATCCCTAAATTAGTATGATTCATCGCACTTGAATTTATACTATATATCTGTAAGTTTTCTTTAGAAATTCTGTTTTTCACAACATTATTATGTTCTTTCTATATTAATTTGACAATGACGTATCACACTTATTTATTTTATTTTGCCCTGTCTTGCAATTTGTATTTTTAGTTGTTTCTATCACCTGATGATGTTAACATCGGTTGACAAAACAGCTGTCGCGACATTCTCAAAAAGTGTTTGATAGAAAATTGTGATATTATAACAGTGTTGTAAATTTAACAGTTAACAAATATGTGAATGTAACCAATCGAATGTGTATAATAATAATGTAAATTGAATATGGATTAATAAAGCACTTATTATAAAATACATATTTAATGAATTTTCCTTCTCGTTTTATTTAATATAAAATCAGGTGTAAAATCAACCTTCTCTAATAATCTAGTCGTTATTTCTTACTTATATTTTCTTCTGAGTATAAAAAAAATCAGGATATTTTCTATGTTTGATTGTAAAATTTAATGAATTACGATTTATATGGTTTTAAATCATCCAATCGAAAAAATACTGAAATAGAAAAAAATATGTCTAAGTTTTCAAACTTCTAATTTTACTAGTGTAAATAATTAAAAGTACTCATATTAAACTCGTAGTAAAAATAAATGTATTATAATATTTCAACGTTACAAATAGTCCTAGTTAATTTAGTTAGTTAGTCGGACTTAACTAACTAACTAACCATGTCATATCTCCGAAAGGGTAGGCAGAAAGATTAGACCGCCACAATCGCTCATTCCTAATAAACGTATCTCGTTTCCTCAACGAGATACATCGTGGCTTTCACGCTCGTCGATTTCTCCGACTCCTCAAGTGGCCAGCATTTAAAATTTGATTGATTTGGTCGTACCGTGTTTCTCGGTCTTCATTTATTTCTAGTTCCGTTAACATATTTACCTTTCTTCAAATGAATGAATAGAAAAACATGTAAGGAATGATCCTTCAATAAAAAGAACCATATTTTATTATTTTGTTCATAATACTTTCATTCGCACTGGATTTATATTTGTATTTGATACTCTTTTAAGACCCCAATTCGTCTAAGAGATATTACTTCTACTACATTTATTTTACTTTTATCATTATTTTACAAATTCCATATACAAGGGTCTGTACATGACCACGATTGTGCACTGTCAACTTAGCTTTTAGTCAGAGTTAATTTATGAAATTAAATTATTTTCAGTAAACAATTCATTTTAATACTAAACAAAACCTTACGTTACTTTATGAAAAAATAAGAATAATGATAACTCAGTTTAAGGGCGTAACGTAAAGAATTTTGAAAATCACCTGATTTTACTGAAATCTCTTTAGAAGAATTTACAAAAATGGATTTAAATTCTGATTACTGATAATTGTCCATTACTTTAAACATTAAATGAAAACAAATAAATTTAACGGTTTTTAAAAATAATGAAATATATTTTCATTTCATTTCATTTTATTCATTTATTTTAAACATATCTAATGCATTACAGAATTTTTTTTCCAATACACTGAAGATAAAAGTTAGAGATACACAATAATATACATAATAGATACAATACACATGTAATAGATTAATAAAAAGAGCGAAAAAACATAAGAAGCATGACAAATTAATAAAATAAATATACCAAACAATTATAATAAAGATAGTACTTCCCTCAGATGAGCCAAACTATCACAAAATATGTCAAACTCCAAGGTGATACAATTAAGCAAGGATATTGCTTTACGTACCGGCATAACCATTGGCAGGTTGGTTCTGCATCGTGGGAGATAAAACAATCTATGGCCAATTTTACTTAAACCAAACAATTTTAATCCAACAGACTCAATTTGGTCAATTATAAATAGCTAAACTTCTTCTTCTTTTTCTTCAAGTATCCTGTCGGGTCCTCCCAACGTTGGCGTTTACCTCGGCGAATCTGTCTCTGTCCTGTGACGCTCGGAACAGCCCCTCCACACTTCGGATGACGGTCCACTCCCTCACGTTTCGCAGCCAAGACATTTGTCTCCTACCGGACCCTCGGCGTCCCTCAATCTTCCCCTCCAGTATCAACTGGAAATGGTGGTACTTTTAATTTTAAATAGCTTAACTAAAAGAATTGAACCCGAGATCCCCCGTACAATTGACATTGAATTAACCTTCTATGCTAGAGAAATCAATGGCTTGATGAGATGCCTATTATAATGGCTGTGGAATCCGCAGCCCCGAACAACAATTTTTCTTATTCAAACTTCTAAATGAACGACATCTGGTGGCATCATTAATAAAGCTGTCACGTGGTCTGATCCAAGAAATGATAAAGCGAGGGTAAGGCAACAATAGCCAGCAATTAGCAAAACCTCTCCTTTGTCATACTTTGAGGGTCGTTTTTGAACATAAATTGTTTTGAAACATGTTTAAGTCCATCCAAAGAAAAATATTTATTACTTTATTATGGCTAACTAACTAACCATCACGCCGTCTATCCGAAGGAGTAGGCAGAAAAAATGGACTGCCACATTGTTCTTTTTCGACATACTTTTCTCGAATTCTTAACATTCAAACATTGTGTCATGCAAGCACGTCGATTTCTCCGATTCATCAAGTGGTCGATATTTAACTTTTGATTTATTTTATCATGTCACGTTTATTCGTCACTCTATTTCTAGTTTCGTTTACACAGTAAACATATTTTATTTACCATTCTTTCTTCATTTGTTCTTTCCATGTGTCCAAACCATGTTAATGATTATTCCACTATTTTGTTAATAATATCTTCATTCGAACTTCAATCAGTTCTTATATTTTCATTTGTCATTCTATCATACACAGATTTTTTATACATTCGTCTAAGATATCTCATATCTACTGCATTTATTCTATCTATACCCTGTGGGGCAGGCAGAGAGGATGGAACGCCATAACATCCTCTATATTTATACATTGAAACATTCACGCTCGTCGTTTTTATGTTTTTGCTTCAGTGGATTTTTTTTTCTTTGCATTGATGACTTTGAATAAACGGAGCAACCACTTTTTGGCGTCATTAAAGGTGTGAAACAGGGTTGTTTAATATCCCCGTGGTTGTTCAATCTATACTTGGATAAGTGCATGAAAAAACTAGGAAGTATAAACACGGGTGATAAGATGAACAGTTTGTCGGTCAACTATATCAAATCAAATCAAATAAAGTAAGATTATATTTTCTTTCAAAAGATTTTACAAACTTGTTAATAGTCAACGCGTCTATTAGAGAACAAGTTAAATACCAGGAACTCATGAGCTTTAGGAATACAAGATAATTATTATTATTTTGACAACTTATATTTTAGTTGCGCCGTTTTGTTAAATCAATTACTCTGAAATGACTGACCGAACAGTGCAGTCTTTAGAAGATTTTTAAATTTAACATAACTATCCTCATACTTAATACTAATATGGAGGCTATTCCACGCCAACGGATCCGCAACGCTGAACGCACGATCATAGAAACTTTTTTTTTGGCTCTAAATGAAATTGTTAGGTTGTTTGCACTTGTTTCTCCTGATTGGAGTGAACGTTGCCTTTCCGTTGACATGAGGTCATTCCATTCGGAGGTCCGAAATATACGTTGGCGCTCTCTGGTGTCGAGCCTTAAACACTGTCAAACACAATTTTTATTTGTATATTATTCACTCTGATGTCAAGTGTACTTGTCTTCTGAACGTAATTTAGCTAATGCAAAAAACGTCGATCTCCAAAGGGATCAAGTTCAGCAGTTCGATTGCTCTTTCCACCAGCATCACCAGAGGCAGGTTAGTTCCGCATGTTGAGAAATAAAACAGTCCGTGCTTACGCTATCGAAGATAAGCTTCCGAAACATAAGGATGGATACACTCCAAGATTACAGAGTTTTCAAAGAATCCCCTAATAAGTGTGAAGAAATTGGTGTGAAGTGTGAACCCATCCCTCCTATAAGACTATTGGTCCCCAGCACGCCTAAGAGGAAGGGTGGGTGTATCACAGAGCTACTATCGAGTCGGTTTCGGACCAAATTCGCAAAACATAGGGATTCTAGAAAGTCTACCAGAATAAATCCCAACTTTTAATTGACAACTTTTAATTGACACATTCTCTCGTGGTGAGCATGGGGAGCAAACATAATTAACAGTTCGCAATGGTCTCATAATTGAAATCAATGCTGGGAGAATTATTTTTTGATTCTTTGTAATAATGTAATAGTAATAATTTTTTTGTGTTAATTGGGAACAAATGAGACATAAGAAAACAAAAAACATTTAAGCGCTTCATACAAAACGGTTTAAGAAAAATACATTAAGAATATGAAACTAAGAAATCACATATAATATAACATATTTCAGAAGAATTTCAATTATGCCGACGTCAGTGAGGCAGCACTCCTTCTAGAATTGATAATATTTTTTTAAGAACACTGCCTTACTGACACTTAAATAGTCCAAATCTGAGACGATTAAATTCAGCGCCCGAATTACTTTTCCTACTGTCATCACCAATTACAGATTGGTTCTACGTGACGGAGCAAGGAACAATTGATGTCAGCGCTGTTAAGAGTTATCTTTTAAAGTAATGTTTTTACATCAGGAACCAAAAAAAAAAATGTATTTGTTCCAGAACATAGAGGATTCTCAATAAGGCTCCGAATTATCTTGAATAAACGCTTTGCTGTAAGCCCTTCTCTCATCAGTTCAAGGGAGTTATACCCTAGCATTCCCATTAGAAATACACCCACGTTGATTCCTTCGATATTTAATATGGCCGACCTTTTGATTAATTTGGTCATGCCAAGTTTTCCTTGGTCTCCCACGACTCCGTACTCGTTTTCCTAACGACCATGACTCGCCGTTCTGACATTCTATTCGTACTCGCGCACACTTCTTCCTACTCCTTTCTCCCCTCCATTTTATATTTATTTCTCATATGTTGTTCTCTGATTTTATATTTAGTTTACTCTCTCGCCCTGACGAAGCTTCGGCGGGAGCAAAACCGGTTGGTGTTACTAAATAAAGTGGTTTAGATATAAATATTAAAAGTGTATTATTATTTTATTTATGTCACACCACAAATTAAGTGCTTATTACAAAAGTATTTTTTTTTATCTGTGGTTATTTTATTTCTTCTACTTCTTTAAGTGCCCTGTCGGGTCCCCCCAACGTTGGCGATCACCTCGGCGAACCTGTCCCTGTCCTGCGCCGCTCGAAACAGCTCCTTTACACTTCGGATGCCGGTTCACTCCCTCACGTTTCGCAGCCAGGATATTTGTCTCCTTCCGGGCCCTCGGCGTCCCTCAATTTTCCCCTCCAATATCAGTTGGAGAAGGTAGTACTTTTCCCCACGCAGTATATGACCCAGATGTGAGATCTTTCAAACATTGATAGTTGATAACAATTCCGTGTCAACTCTAGCTCGCCTCAGGACTTCGGTATTGGTAACCATGTCTGTACAGGGAACTCTGAGCATTCGGCGATGGAACCACATTTCAAATGCTTCCAGTCTGTTCATTGAGTTAACTTTCAGGGTCCAAGTTTCACACCCGTACAATAAAATAGACCACACATATTAGTGAATGATCAAATGCTATGACCGCCAGAGAATGATCATAGCATTTGATCATTCTCTGGCGGAGTTTCAAGTTTACGTTATCATTGCAGAAGAGTGATTTCATTTTATTAAACGTAGCTCTTGCTGCCTCAATTCTGCATCTTATCTCTACATCTGGGTCAAGATATTGCGTTACTACGTTGCCGAGGTATTTAAATGTTTCCACCCTTTCAACGTTACGGCTGTTTAAATGCAATACTGACCCACTGTAGTCAAGCCGCCCGAATGTCATCCATTTGGTTTTGTTGACATTTATTGTTAGCCCCAATCTTTTACCTTTTATTTATTTATTTCCATAATATTTTGTATTTTTAATAATAGAAAAACGAAAAATGTTACAATACTTGACTAAAAAATGAAACGAAATTTTAAACAAGCAATATAAATTAATTGAATACAAAGCCAAAATATTCATTTTCAAAAGTAGATGTAGGCCGGAGAGTTGCGTTTTATTCTCGTTACGTTTTCATAGCTGGTGAAATTTATTCAACTAAGCGTCTTTGTCGTTAGCCCTAACGGAATAAATACCGCGGAAATCTTGTAATTTCGCCAGCGACAAAACGTCCGCCTACACAAGACCTGTTTACGGAAACTTTAGGTCGAGATCGGACTTCCAAAGTTGGACTGTAAGTTTTTTGTCCACGGAAAACTGGTGTCTGGGGAACCATAGCTCCGCCGAGGGCCGTAGAGCGAGGTGCCCAGGTGAGTTCAAGGCGGAACCTACATATTAAAGCTTTTAAGAAATTAACGACATAATTTGTTGAAATATCCTTACTCTCTTATGATTAACAATGACCTTGGTGACAGAGTGGTAAGAGCTATGACTGCCAGACCGAAGGTCGCGGGATAGATTCACTGCGATGGCAGTGTGATTCTCACATCGTCTTTGGTTTGGTGTAGAATTTACATGACAACAGAATGAAAATATATTAGCTACATATCATCATCATCATCGGCTGTCCCTCGTGTCCGAGGAAGACTGTCCTTCACGGTTGTGGGTCCACATGTGACTGAAGAGCCCAATCCTGGACCCACATATTTTGGGGCATCTGGGGCAGGGGAAGGCGCCTGTAGTGGAGCCGTCACCGTCTCCCAGTGGTCTCTCCATTCTCCTCCTCCTTCTCTCAGTGGTGTCGTCTCTGCGCTGTGCTTCAGAGTCTTGTGTGCCTTTATGTACTGCTATTCTCCACCTAGGTCTGTCCTCTGCAGTCTTTTCCCAGCAATCACAGTCGATGCCAGTCTTTTGTAGGTTTCCTTTAAGGGAGTCCCTAAAGCGCTTCCTCTGGCCACCGTGTGAGCGTTTTCCTTGATAATAACAGCCTCAATATTTGTCATATTGACCTCAGCAAGAATGCTGCTACCTATCACCTGTCATGAGAATCAATCTTTTAGCTAAAAACGAATTGTATAGTTAGTTAGTTAACAAATTGTATACCTACAAAAATGGGTTCAAAGGACCACTAGTTTACAAAAAACGTTAAAGCACAAAACTATTATGTGGATCTCTATAACGATAAAATGTTTAGTATTGTTATTTGAAATTTCTTGGTAGCTTGCTTTCAATTTTCAATCCGAGAGATTGTTAGTTATTAGCAATGGGTAACATTTTTGCTGGTTCTTAAGATACCGCTTGGGCCTTTTAAAGAGATAGTTTCCCTTTGCTTTCCACATTTGTGTATGGAACAGATTGTTTGAACCCATTTACTGAATACATTTTTTTTAGCTATTAATTATCATGATAATGTCATTGGTAGCTAGTCTATCACCATTTCTATTGTCACGTGAATTCTAATAGACCAGGTTCTTGGTAGAAGTTCATTGTAAATAATAAAAATAAAATAAAATATATATAATTCTGCTATTTTAAGTTTTCCAAAAGAGGTTACATTTAATTTTGAAAACTACACATTGTCGAGAGTAAAAAACTTATAATATTTATAAGAAAACATATTTTTACACCCTACCGACCCTTATGTATAGAAGCAAAGCTAGAATGGCAGTGCACAATTGATCACCCATGTTCAGTTTCCAGTTTGCGTCTTCGTCTCTATTGAGATACAATTAAAATTTGAATTAACCACCCTTTGGTGAAAATCCAGGATTTCGTATACAGGTATAAGTATACATTCACAAATATTTGTTCTTCAAATATTCTGGTCAAATTCTTTGGTATATAGAATGGAATAATACTCCTGGCGGCTTCTAACAATATGTTAGGCGACAGCCTTCGCATTGTGTTAATAAGGTAGTTTGCTAAATGCCGAAAATCATTCTCCATAGATGGCGTTAGTGGGTCGGTTGTATGGGTTAATCTTGAAAAATTCACAAGTGCAACCAAATCTACATAGATGGCTGATTGAAACTGACACGTAAAGATAGATATGGATTTTGAAGTATATATACATCTTCCAAAATTTGTCATGCATGATCATAATAACAAAGGTGGAATGGGGAATGTTGAAATTACATAAAGCGTGCGCTTAACCCAACCAATGACAGGTCATAAGTCCTGTAAACACCTTGATCATCCATGTTCAGTTTCCAGTTTGCGTCTTCGTCTCTATTGAGATACAATTAAAATGATAATGGTGTTCTTCTACCGACCGGAAGCAAAGCATTGAACTGGAAGAAGAAGGCTGAAAGTAGAATAAATGCAGTAGAAATGAGATCTCTTAGACGAATGTGTGGATACTCTGTGTATGATAGAGTGTCGAATGAAAATATAAGAAGTGAATGCGGTGCGAATGATGGTGTCATGAATAAAATAATGAAAGGATCATTAAGATGGTTGGACATATGGAAAGAATGAATGAAGAAAGAATGGTAAAGAAATATATGTTAATGATGTAAATGGAACCAGAAATAGAGGAAGACCGAGGAAAACGTGGCACTATCAAATAAATCAAATATTGAATGTCGGCCATGTGAGGAGTCAGAGAAATCGACGCGCGTGCATGACACGATGTATGAATGTTGAGGAAGCGAGAGAAATATGTCAGGAAAGCAAAAGTGTGGCAGTCCATTCTTCTGCCTACGGCGTCTGCCTTCTTCTGAGACGGCGTGATGGTTAGTTAGTTAGTTTAAGTTAAAAAATATTTTGAAAAACTTTAATTAGTTTTTACACCACTTTATTTTTGTCAAAACTAATTTATTTAACTCCTGCTGGAGCTTCGTCAGGGTAACAAAATAAACTAAAATGACTTTTTCTGCACTTTAGTGAATTGTGTAACCCTAACGGAGCTCCGGCGTGAGCGAAACCGGTTAGTTTTGACAAAGATATAGTGTTACTAGTTAAAGTGTTCAATTATTATTTTTAAAAAAACCACACCACAAATTAAGTGTTACAAATGAAAATATAAATAGGTTTTAAATGTTCATTTTTAAAATCTCTTATGGATTTCAATTCGAAAGCATTTATAGTCAGATTTGTAGCGTCAGTTTATTACGTATTTTTTTACTTTCTAGGGCGCTTATCATGGAGTGCTGTAATTAACAACTTTCTCTTCCGCTTAAATTCTGTGAACTACCAGCTTTACTTTGCCTCCCAAATCGCGGAGTTCTCCCTGAGTTAAGAGCCCCCACTCGAGTTTACGATTCAATGCATTTCATATTTTCACGAGCTGAAACTGAAAACTCTCTTCGTATTGTACTGCACGATAGTAATATCTCTAAATAAAACGCGACTTCGTTATCCGTAAAGCTGTAACTGACAAATTTGTAGCATTAGAGTGTTATATTTAACATTTATAAACACTTTTAAGGAAAAAAAAAATGGAATGATATTGCAAAGTGGCACATTTGTAATTCATAAATGGTAATATATAATCTTCTTCTTCTTTAACCCTTAACGTACCGTGTTCAAAACAAAACGCTTGCTCCCATGTGGTAAGTTCAGTTTACCGCTAACTTTATCTAAATATCAAGCATATGACTAGATGAATCAAAATTTAATTTATGTCATCTTGTAGGCAATTTCATTAGGAATAGATCGATATCTATAACATACATGGATTATTTGAAAAACATATCATTATTAATTTTTTTCTGGAACCATGCGATTTCTGATATGTAATGCGTCACGGCATACGATCGACTAAAATCAGGTCTAAACAAGCGCCGCGCGGCGCGGCCCACTAAAGGCACCTAGGCAAAATGTATAGTACGTTCAAGACAACGAGTACGTATTAATATTTGTCCCTTTTGGTAAAGTGTTAATATTTTCACAGTTCTGATATTATTAAGTTGCGTCCTGCGTTTCCGTCCACAGTGGTATTATTACGTACATATTGAAAAGGTCAAAGATATAATTTATAATACGTTCAAAACAGCGAGTAAGTATTTGTCACTTTTGATAAAGTTGTAAATATTAGCAAAACAAATTCTACCTTAACACGAATGAAGGTGAGGGCAGTCTTAGAAAATATTTTTTTTTGGGATGAAGGAAGTAATTTTTTGCTTTTTTTTTATTACGAAATATTGAGAACACTTCAATGGAGGATTACAATTTTTTTTATAATGTTAGGGTCCATAGGTTTTAAGAAAATCAACTTTAAATTGGCAGTGGAAACTCAATTGACCACATGGCAACGCGACGGTTAACAGCCGTTGTCGTCCACTGCTGGACATAGGCCTCCCCCATACTTCTCCATGTATGACATGTCATACGGAGGGTGGTTGGCATTACAACGCCACGCTTGCTAGACGGGTTGGCGAGGTGTCCTTCCATCAGTATTATCCACCGAGATTATTCACACTAGATCTCTAACATTTCGCATAGTTTCCAGGAGAGACCAAAGTCGAGGAGGTGTGGATAGGTACTTGGGATCAGATCAATCCTCCAGCGTAGCATGGCCATCACCACGGTGATGGCCATTCACCGCTCGAAGAGTCAACAGGATCCCTCTTACTCCCCCTGTACTTATAATAAAATACTTATAATACCCTTACTTATAATAAAAATAAAAATAAATTCCTATGAAAACGTATATTTTATAGAAATCTTGATATAATTTATGGTATTGATATGTTTCGCCCGTCTAAGGTATTATAGTAAAACTTCTAGAAAATAGATGTTTTCTTTCTTATAAATTATTTAACGTGGATTTTTAAATAATTGTTCTAAAAACAGAAAAAAAAGATAATTTTTAATTTCAATTTTATAATAACATAACACGGAATGTTTCAAATTAAAAAAATATATAAAAATGCGTGGGTATAATTGGAAATATTTTCCGTGTCCTTCATAAAATATTCAACAAACTAAGAGACTGGAGAGGCGAGACAAGAGGGTGATTAATAATCGTACCGTAGTGTAATAAATGTTAAGGATTTTGTGACCAAAATAACTTTTATTTCTTTTATCTTAATTTAACAAAGTATTTTTTTCAGCAAAAACTCTATAAATATTTTTTTTATTAAGCATCAGATTATTGTTATTTTATTATTTTTCAATACAATAAAATCATTTCGAAATAAAATATATGTAAACCCAAATTTTATTATATAATGCATAATGGAGTACTTAAAACAAAAAAAAGCAGTACATAATAAAGTTCTAGTGCCAACCCGTACGTTTGGAAGTGAATCTTGGAGCTGGCAAAAGAAGGATGAAAGTAGGATAAATGCCGCAGAAATGAGATCACTGAGAATAATGTGCGAGAAAATGTAATATGATAGAATACCGAACGACGAACTAAAGAAGAAATGTAAGTCAGATGATAGAAGTATCATAAGTAAAATTTAAAGATCCCTGAGATGGTTTGGACATATGAAATGAATGAATACAAGGAATGTGAGTGAAAAGAGAAGCCGTGGAAGACCAAGAAAAGCATGGCATGATCAAATTAATCAAATATTAAAAAGCGGCCACATTCGAAGTCGAAAAAATCGACGAGCGTGCATGTTACGATCAATGTATGTAGAGGAAACTAGAAAAGTATGTCAGGACAGTACAGTATCGGTACTGCTCGCTCGCTTACCGTAACTCATAATTAGATTTAACGGTGATATTATGAAAAAATATTTTGTAAAATTTGAAATCACATCTAGCTTAGGTATAAAATTAATATTCAAACATAAACTTATATATATCATTTTGTATAAAATTCACGCTTAATTTAAATTCATTTATAAAAATTGTCTCGAGAAATCTACACTAAAAATGATAAAATAATTCAACACCCATTATAATTCACGTTACAAAACCGTTATTCGTTTTCTGTCATCCTATAGCAATATTATTACAATTTTTTTTTTAATTTGAGCTCTGTTAGAGTCAGGTTTTACAACCAACTGATTGTTACACCTAAATGTGCTAACATCGGTTAGCGAAATAGCTGTTACAATTTCGACAGGAATAAAATTAATTGTGATATGTTATAACAGTGTTTTTATTTAAACAGTTAAAAGTGTGGTGTCTAAAGCATTATCAAATGATTATACCATAGAAGGACAAAACATGACATTATATCTAAAGTATAATAAAACATTTTTATTCATATAAATGTTCAAGGAACAATGAATTAAAATAATGTTCATGCCTTTTTTATTTTTTTTCTCATATTTTTTATTTAAGAGATCATCAATAAGATTTTCAACTAGAAAGATTTTATTTAAAAGTTTCGAGTGATAAATACATCACTTTACAACTCCTCATTCCTCGCGAAGTATGCGGAATGCAACGAGACGCGAGATGGGTGCTTCAATAGGAAGGTATCTTCGTTCATCTGAAGTAGCTGTGAATTTCACATGCCAGGAGCACATACAAAGACTGAAATATTCGTATAAATCTCGGTACGAAATCAAGATAACGGTGTAGAAATTTCACGCTTCGCGCTAATAGTCGGTGTAGTCACGAGCGGAAGCTTGATTTTGCTATTAGGCGAACATTACCCGTTGCGGAACTTATCTTGCGCCTTGAAGCAAATTGCTTTATTTTCGCTCGGTTCGTCCACACAGAGCTTTGAATTGCAAGTTAATAAATTAAAATTACTTAAGAAAACACATCTATCAGCTATCAATATAATTTTATCAGCAATTAGTCTGCTGAACGCGGTCTCCTCGGAGATCGACCTCTTTCGTATTAGAAAAGGTACGTTCAGGGGACAAATACTCTAGACTTTAGAAATTATCTTGTCTTCCTAATGTCAAACCATCTCTAATGTGTTCCTGAAATTATGTTGTATTTTTATAATATTTAACCTGTACTCAATAGATGCCTTAAACATGTTGCTGTTTGTAATGTCTTTTGAGTTAATAAACTGATTTGACTTGATTTGATTTGATTTACCGAAATTGATAGATCAAATTCGGGCCGTAAGAAGAAGTTTCCATTGAAAATATTTAAAAAAAATGTTTTGTTATATTTTTGATAGAAGTGTGGTGTTATACATAAAAATGGTTAAGGGATGTTTTTAGGAGAGAAGCAATTTCTTATAAAATCTGTTATATCTGATACATTTGCCTGTCCAGATAAACCAACATCATTTCTTACTTTCAAAAATCCAAGTTATTTTAGATAAACGTAAGACTTCACCTCTGTGGAATTCCATTATGACGAATATTTCATGAATTAAAACAATGTTCTTTTTACTTTTGGGTTAATTTTTCTTGACATTTTTAGAAAGCTTTACACCTTCAACACCGAGACAACGAGAATGATATAAATAGAGTTTATATCGTTCTCCCAATAATGAAGGTGTAAGGCTTTCGAAACATGTCCAGAAGAATAAACTCAAAAGTGGAAAAAACAGTTTTAATCCATAAAAAAAATTCCAGTAGTTAGAAGCCAAACTTTTGACGTAACATCTATAACATTGCCTGTAAATTTTGCTACAATAAAATATTTAAGTATATAGAAAAAGAAATATTTTTCGGTTCCTCATTTTGATATTTTGATTTTTCAATATTTTACGTAGCGCGTCTCTTGCAACAATCAGTTTTCAGTTGAGTTTGGTTCAAAGATTTTGCTCCAGGAAAGCGAACACTCAGAACGAACTTGGATTTACATAAATTTTCTTTTAAAAGGAACATCTCTTGGAGCAATATGCTTGTATTAAAAAAATCACTTTAAAAGTAATATTATATCAAAACCATTACCTTAAAAGACTCAGAAATTCAAATTTATGGAAATATTTGACATTATAATAGAAAAATTATTGAGTTTAAAATTCATCACAAAAATAAACTTGACTTGACAGCTAATGATGGAATGAAAAAATATTTTAAGTGGGTATATTCAGCAGCCTAAAAAACTTGCTTATTCTAATTAAAATTTATAATCTTTTTTCTCGCATTATTTGTTATCAATGATGCAAAATTAATAAATGATAAACGAAAATCTGAAAAATTCTTTACAAAAACTTAAAATGTTGGCGCTATTATTAGTTGGTTATCACTTTGTGTTATAGATTCACATTAAAAAAATGGGAATACGATGAATATAATGAATTGAGAATAAGTAATGTAGAATTACTTCAATTATTTATCAGTACCTGCTGATACAAAAAATATATTGTATTCACACCATTACAAACTTAAAACGTCATTTAAGTAAATTAGAATTAAAGTTTAAAATCTTACTTATTTACTACAAAAGTTCTTACTTACTTACTTACTACACAAGTTTTTACTTACTACAATAGTTCGTTAACACATTGTGATGAATTGCCCTGATCCGTGAGGAACCTGAACAGAATCCCTCCTATCCTTCCTGTACAAAGCTTACAGGTGTTTTACCTTACGCGAGTTGGCCTTAGTGATCGTCTAGAAATAATACTGTATGACCTTTCGTTGTGACCGATGTAATCCAAGCCCTTTTATTTGGCGAATACTGATAATTTCATTCTAAAGCTAATCGTTCTTAACCCTTCCGAATAGTCTAAGCAATCCTGACAAACCCACGTGTAATCAAACTATATGTCACTCAATATTTCTTAGGAACAGCTAAACCAAACAACCTTTAATATCTCTAAGTTGACAAAATATAAATTCAAAATATTATTTCTAGAAAATGTGGTAGCCCTGAAATGAAACATCCACAAACAGTATGGGACAACACAATCGTGAAATAAGATGTATAGTTATTTAAATCAGAGTGTAATGTAATAATGATGCAATAAAGAACAGCTTCCTGAAAGGTACAGATTATATAACGAATCAGTGTCAAAATATAATATACGAGTATTAAGTATATAAGGAATTGTGGAACTGGGATATAATAGTGTTAGTATCGCGTTGACCCAGATCTTTCGTCAATCTGACGATTTTTCTCCACTGCTCCACAGCAGAATTGTCTGGTGACCAGATGATCTACTTCCCAACCCTTAATCAGTGGACCTGGGGATTCAAACCCATGAACCTGGCCATCACCCTATCAGGGGTTTTCAAAGATCGGTCCACTCACCTGTCGAGACAATCTCCACCAGACAGATAGCAGGGTATTCCACCATACATATAATTTTTCTATATTATATATGTATATATATTTAGGTACATGTATGTAATATATAAACGTCAGCATAGTATAATCATGGAGTAAGGCGAACGCATACGTTCCAATTTTATGAAATATAAATTCTTAATTCTAGACTTAGTTTTTCGTCAAACAGCTCAGAAAAAACTAATTCTACTCTAGTATTCTTAATTCTGCATATGCCGCACCCTCGTACCACTTTAATTGTAAACACAAAATAAAATTGAAGTTCTTAATAATCGGAACACCAAAAAAACACAACCCGAATTTAATACCAAATGCGACCGCTCCCCGTCAGGCCAAAAGTCAACTGCCCCGATCCCTCGGCCATTTTGCCCCACTACCCCCTCGGCCAAACTCACCCCTCCCTCGCCCCCTGCGTCCCCTCTGCTTCCCGCACCCCTAAAGCCATCCCCACTCGGTTAGGTGTTATATTTTCTAGTCAATTGAATTTATTTTCGTACATCTGAATTTACGTATCTCCCTACGATGGTTCCATACCATCACAACATATTGAACCAACTGTATATGGACAAGTGTATGAAAGAACTGAAAGGTATCAATGTTGGCGCTAAAATGAGTAGACGTCTGTAAGTTATTGGCTTTACGTTAAAGATGCCGTTCTCGTCGAAGGTAGAGCAGACGAATTACAAGTCTTGGTTTCGAGAATGTATAAAGTTTACATGGCTTAAGATTATGATGAAAGTCGGAAAGCCAAAGGTAATGGTTTTTAAAGGGGAAGAGGACATGACAGGTTATAACTTATGTGAATGCATTAGTGAATATAACTAAATGTAACTTTCATGTAATATTTTTCAAACTAAATATCTAAAGCAAGACACGTACTCGTATTTCGTACATTGTTGACAAAATTGGTAATGCCTTTACCGAGAGCAAATAAAACGGATGTAAGGGAATTTGTACTGTACATATTGTCGGATGTGCTGGTCGGGGTACCTTTTATAGGGCTCACTTCGGCGCTGAACACGCCATGAACCCTTCAATTACGTGAATATTTTACGAACATTTAACTTCCTCGTATGGGTTGATTAACTTTCACAAAAAGTGTGTGTTCTTTGTTGGTACTTTGCACGTGAGATATGAAATGGATAGTGCATTTTTACTCGCGGGATATTATGTGAAGAGTGTAATTAAGTTTTATGAAAATATGAACTAACTAACCATCACGCCGTCTTTCCGAAGCGGGGAGACCAAAATTATAATAGCTTACACGATTGTTTAGTTGTTTAACTTGGATTCAATTTACATAAATTATATAAATTGTGACAAATTTTTTTCGCCTTTGCGAGGGCATTCTCAAACAGAAAGTTTGAGATTTTGACCAATTTGACAAAACCAATTTGTCACAATTTATATAATTTATATAAATTAAATGCAAGTCAAACTACTAAACAATCGTGTTTACTATTATAAATTAATAATGGAGCCTTACAAAACTAATACCTCAACCATCAACAAAATGGGGGGAGAAATAATAGATTGCCAAACTTTTCTTCCCTGACGTTCCTCTCGCTTCCTCAAAATTTATCAAAACTTCGTGTCATGGGCGCATGTCGATTTTTCCGACTCCTCACATGGCCGACTTCAATATTTGATTTATCTGATTGTGCCACGTTTTCCTCTAACCTCCAATTCTATCGTATCAAATCAGTTCATTTTTTTAAAACATATTACAAACAACCATTACGGTTTAAATCTATTGAGACGAGGTATAATATAAACAATTTATAATACTAGGAACGCATGAGAGATGGTTCGACATTAGGAATACAAGATACTCTCCAAAGTCAAGAGTATTTGTCTTCTGAACGTACTTTCACGAATATGAAAGACGTCAATCTCCGAAGCGATCATGTTCAGCAGTTTGATTGCTCTCCCCACTGGCATCGCCAGAAGCCGGTTGATTCTGCACGCAGGGAGATAAAAGAATCTGTGATGACGCTGTCGAAGATAACCTTCCGGAACATCCTCCTAGATATAATGACATAATACAAATGACATGTATTATTATTGCTATCCACCTAATGTTTGTTCTTACATTTTAAACGTTAATTCGTAAATATTGATATTAACCCAGCGTCAACCGGCATATTATCAATACGGTTATTTAAACTTAAGTCGTTAACACTGTGGAATTCCAAAATAAGGATATTTTAATTTGAAATACAGTGTTTTAATTCATAAAAATATTACAACAATAAGGTGTTTGTTAAAAAAATTTACTTTTCCATAAGTTATTATGAAATTCTACCGAATTCAAATGCACCTAAATTTTCATTTTTTTTTATATATTATTTCAATATTCTCGTAGTATTAATAGATATGTTGCTTTAAGTATGGAATAAAGGATAATAAAATTCCATGTAACACTCATTAGTTAGATGTTTTTTCCAAGGTAAAAGAGAATTAATTGAATAAAAATTGAAAATGGAAATCTTGGTATTGTAAAGTACTCTAGGTAAATTTAATGAATCCTTTATATATTATATTATATGTATATATTTAAAACAAAATTATTACAACATGTTTTTAATGTTCTTGAAGAAAATAATAATTGAGATTTTGTGAATGTATTATGATATTTATTGGAACAATAAACCTTTCTGTCTGTAACAATAATCGAAAAAATACACTATTCTTTCCAGAAATTTTTCTCTCGCTTCCTCAACATTCATACATTGTGTCATGGACGCACGTCGATTTCACTGGCTTCTAACGTGACCAGCATTTAAAATCTAATTTAATTGATCGTGCCACGTTTCCTCGTTCTTCTTATTTTCAAGTTTTGTCTACGTCGTTTTTTTCTATTATATTATAATTTGTTCATCAATTTTTTCAATGTGTCCACAACATCTAGATAATCCTTTCATTATTTTGTTCATAACACTTTCACCCGCACTACATTTACTTATTATATTTGGATTTGATAATCTATCATTTATAGATTTAAGACATATTTGTCTAAGATATCTAATTTCTCCTGGATTTATTTTATTATACTTTCATCATTTTTTGCCAGCTCCATGTATCAGTCAGTACAAGAACACCACTGTCCACAGCCATGACTAAAAATGATAAATTTAGAATATTCCATTGTTTTGGCCGTAAACAGTATTCTACATTATTAAAATATAATCTTTTAAAATTTAAAACACTGTTATGATATCACCATTTTTATTATTCACGTTTTGAGTGTCGCGACAGCTGTTTCACTCAAAAAGTGAAAAATAAAAAATTGTAAGTGTTATAAATTTTAACAGCTAAATTTAGAATACTTAAAATATTTTAAGGTTTTTGTCATGGTTTTGGGACATCAATGTTTAAAGGATCGTTAATCATCCGCGCGCCGTGACTTCAAGCACACAAAGTTATAAATATTAATTTTAAGCACTGGCAATAACTGATGAACCACAACTCATTGTTAACTCGATCGCGAGAAATGGCAATAGTGCGAGGTCGTAAAATATTTCCACGAGTACGGAAATAAACTATGAAACGTGTTCGTGAACAGGTGAAGAGAGTAAGACCTAATATTATGGGTTTAAAATCATCAAAATCAAAACCAACTATGATTATTGACGTGATCTGACTCTTACAGATATCGGGAAAACTATAAAGTTTATAAATTGTAAAAGACTTTGCTTATTTGTGTTCTCGAATCGGGGCCTAGGAAGGGTGTGAAAAGGAAATAAATAGACTATTATAGCTCAAAATATTTTAACTCTTAACAACTTCTGGAAAGATCGCGATATTTAAAATTTCACCAAAATTAAATTTATGGACACCCTTATATTTTTCTTTACGCTGCTGAAATTTAGACAGTATAATCCCGTGACCGCGCCAGGATTGACGTCTTTGAAATGTGGTGTAAGTGTCGCATGCTGTTGATACCGTGGATTGCAAAATGGACGAACGACTCAGTCCTTAATGAACTCAAAATAACAGATAGACTATCTGTTATATGCAGTCGGTGAGAATTGAGTTTCTTTGTATACATTTCCAGAAGCGAAATTGGTAACCTGGAAAAAAGTATTGTCACAGGAATTGTTCAAGGCAAAAGAAGTAGAGTCAGATCTTCTGTGCGGTGGTGTGACCTGATTAAGTAGAAGTCTGTAGGAAACCTCAATTGGCGATGCAAGCTCCGGAGAACAGAAAGGGTTGGAGGCATTTTGTTTTAGTCACGGGCTGCACGGTGTTGTGCCACAACCGCAACATGTCTGCAAAAAATGAAATAAAGTATTGTTAAAATACATATTGTACACAACAGGAAGGCGAATATTGAAGATAAATATTAAGTGAAGTAACTTTAAGGGTGGAAATAAATATAAAGGAGGAGTACAACAATATAAGCGTTTTTTTTAATGTATTGATTTTAAAGGCAATATTATAATCAAATCTTCATATGAAGCACTCACTTTGCGGTTCTACATTTTAATCTTATAGATATAAAATAATTAAACAATTTGTATTTGACAACGGGATGGTTGTTATAATAGGCCCCGATGAAGTTAAGTTCAAGCGAATCTAGTTGGTGTTAATCATAATAACCATACCGCGGTTAAATACAAAATGTTTTAATATTTTCGGCCTATAATTTTAATATTATAACCTCTTACGGTGATTAGACGATTGACGACTTATTATTGCAATTTAAACAAACAAAATTCATTATAATTTAAATATTCGCGGTGCTTTTAATCATGGCGGTTTGAATATTTGACAAATTAATTAAATATTTCACACTGTTAGAATAATACGCGTATCTGTTGAAAAGATTCAGTTGCTTGTCTCAAGGCGCTGTAACAAAATATGTGTTACATCTCAAGACAAGTATCTGGGGTGGTAGAGTTGTAACGTTCTCAAAATTTCTCGAAGCAGAGCGTTATCGGAATAAGTGTTTTTTTACTGCGAGATAAGGAAATGGATTCAGTACTTGGCGGCATGACTGATGGCTGTCTGTCAGCCCGCTCCATAAATCTAAAGCCTTTTGACATCCTCGCATCTCAACTTATTCGCTGTCCGCAAAAACGTGACGATTTATTGTTTGATGATAGTTTGATATCGTGCTACGCTTAATAGATTTTCAAACTTTTTGTTGTTTCATTTTGCATTGTTTCCAGTATCGAACATCATGTCACAAAGTCAAAATTAATTGTTTATTTTCTCACGTGCAGAACTTTTATACGTATCATTAGAAGCATGGGGTTGATCCGAAGAAAACTGTCAATAATTACTATCCATTACATAATATTTAAGATACTCAAATTACCCGAGATCTGACGAATTGTACTTAAACATCATTATTCGTTGCCAAACAAAAAAATACAAATTATTTTCTTCTTAATAAGTGGACTGCTAGGTGTCTTTCTATATTTTTGGAGATGGTTCCTAAGGTCTGATCATTGTGGGATACCGTTATTTGTCGACATTTACAACAATATGTGTACCATTTTATATAGTTCACATTTCGCCTTCTTCCGGTGCCATGTCAGGTCCCTCCCAACGCTGATTTATGACGCAAATATGCATTTGTTGCAGTGATTGGCGATCACTGCAGCAAAGGCATCTCTGACCTGCGCCACTTAGAAAAGGTTCTGAACTCTGGTCAATCCTGTCCTTTCTGTTATGTTCCGCAGCCAGGACATCTGGCTTCTACCAACTCCCCGAAATTAAAAAAGTAAGCTTACATTTACTTTGTTCAAATATTTTATATGACAAATCACCATTAGATATTATAAAACACTTAGCACCACATAACTTACACAACTATCAGATTTGTTAAAAAAATACTTAATTAAATTGAAGATAAAGGTTTTATGATTTCATGTTATTATAAATCATAATAATACTGGATTTTTCTATCATTAAATAATAATTAAATAATGGCGTGTGTCATTTGATACGAAGAATACTAAAATACAATTGTTACTTGAGTATACATAATGTACGTCATAGTAATTTCTGGATCACTCATAATCAAGGTTAAGAATTCAAAGGGTTCGAAAATATGAGCTCTTTATTATAATATTAGAATTAAGATGCGATTTTCTCAGTTATTTAGCATCTCAGGTACATATATTTGTTCGCAAAATGATAAATGTCAGTTGGTATTTCGGCTATAAAACATTTAATTTGGGAGTAATTCAATACAATTCGTCAATGGCTTTCCTAAATGGCTAGTATAGTAATTTCGCTACGTGGAAATAAAAAAAAAACTCAATTTTATGTACGTGGTACATTAAATGCCTTTTATCTGAGTTCCAATTAAATTAATAGTAACAAATCTCACTTTGGTGGATCCTGGAAGGGCTGAGGTCGGTAGCTTAATTGGGTTTATGTTCCTGCGCCTACTTATGGCGGGTGACCCATTTTGAAGTATCCATACTACGAACATAAAAATTTCCTGCTTTCATTTTGTTATTTTTTTTTGTTATCAAATTCAATATTGCAAAGAAGCTTATTACAATAACTAATTTTCGCTGTAATAATAAACAATAAGTTTTTCCTCATCTTATAAATTAAAATGGTGAAAAATAATTTACACAACATTTTTTGTACTTTTCAAAAATGTGTTTTTGGACTGTGTTCGTCCTTTTTGTAATAATATTGTGACGAATATAATTGAACACTGATAAATTTGCATTTTAATAACTTTATTATTTACAACAATCAACCGGTTTCGATCCCGCCTGAGTTTCTTCAGGGTTACAAAAGTAACTGTTCAGTCGGTCAGTCAGCGTATTTTGTAACCCTGACAAAACTCGGGTGGGAGCAAAACGGGTTAGTTGTAGTAAAGAATAAAGTGGTTTAAATACAAATTAATAAGAGTTTGTGATATTTAATAATGTCGCAGCACCAATTAAATGCTTCGAGAAAATTTAAATATTTAACACTGAGTAAGGACAAGTGCTATCAGTATCATGAAAAATAATATATTTTTCAATTGTTAGTCATATGCTACTCCCCAACAAAATGATGATATGGCTTATATAGAAAATAAAAATGAATAATTAATTATCCCAATAACTTATTTTATAGATTTAAATTTATTTTTTCTTTAAAGAATGCCGGTCATTTTTGACAAATTAAACCATTTACTGGTGTATTATACATTGTTATTTATTTATCTCATATTTCGATTGCTATTGGTGGGGATTAAATTACTAATCTGGTTAAAGTCATTCAAAGCAGGTAAACAGTTAAACAAAAAGGTGTGGTATTTTGACGGATGATGTAATATTACAAGATGCGTTATTATTAAAAAAATAAGTATCCAGGATATGACATGATGAATATGACAGCGTTAATTTTTGGCCAGATATATTTTTTAATATTTTAACGCTTTTCAAAGTTCACCCGAATACGAAAGTATAATATAATACATTCGAAACAAGTTGAGAAGAATATATTGAAAAGTGAAAAAAAAATTGTTTCCAATCATAAAACAACAAAATATATATTTTTATTTTCACAGGCTGCGATCAACTTTTTCGATAAATTTTTATAATTTTTTTATTTTTTTTTCAAATGAAGCACTTTTGTGGTGTGGCAAAATTAAAAATAATTTTAAACACTCGTGTTGATTGTTTTTGCACTACTTCTTTTTTGTTTTATGAAACAAACCGGCTTTGCTCCCGCCGGTGCTACGTCAGGGTCACAAAAGAACAGTAAGTTTTCGTTACCCTGATGAAACTCGGAGGGAGCGAAATCTGTTGGATCAATAAAACAAAATAAAGTGGTGTAACATAAAAACCAAATACAAAAACTGTGTTAAATTATTTTTTATTGAGTATTCGATAAAATGTTCACAAGTTTATAATACAATGGAACCTCTCATAACAAGAATAAATCATTCCAGAATCTTACTTAATATGTGAAACACTCGTTAAGCGAAGCAATTTTACCTATAACTAATATGAATGAAAACGTCCGTCTTCTAGAAGAACTCCTAGGAGTTTAATTATATTTTAGATGGAATGACATGTTTCACCATTATCAAATGAATACATTACGGACATTTGACTTTTGATAATACTTTAAAATGACGAAACATGTCATTCCATCTAAAATACAATAAAACTTTTAGAAGACAGACTTTTTCATTGATTTTAATTGTTCAAGAAATAATAAATAATTTTACCCATATAATTCAATGTTAAACACGGTAATGCGTCCCTTGCCGAAATTTTTTTTCTTGATTCTAACGTTTATTCAAATAAAATTACAAACTTTTACTGTTCCGGAGCGTTACAACATGGAATGAGATTTCGATTTGAAAATAAAAATGAAAAAAACTAAATAATAAATTGACTATATATTTTTGGATTTTGGCAAAATCCGTCTCAAAAAAATCTTCAGGGTGGCTATAACCATATGATGGAGACCGCAACGATCTCAGAAACGTCGGTACGAAGAGACGAGCTACACGGATCTTCCCAAAATCCCAAAATACATATTGCAACCAACCGTAAAAATCTACGTAACTAGTTTACTATTTAACAAATAATTATTTTTTACTAGATATGTAACTGACTAGAGATATTTGTTATTGTCTACGCTTCAAAATTTTGTGAAAATGTGACACTGCATTATCATTGAATACATTTGTTGTACGCATAGACACCTCCTTATTAGGGTGATGTTTCTCAATAAACGATGTAATAGTTTCTGCGTCACTTTTTATGCGAAATGTCGCTCGTTAAGGGAGCGTTTTTTTCACAATATGTTTTGCTCGTTATGTTAATTACTCATTATGAGAGGTTCGACTGCATTTGCATTCTCAATAAATTTAAAAAAAATTTGATAATGAATATATATTTTTCCTGTAGACACTGCTACCGATCCAGCGAATCCCTCGAGCTGCGGTTGCCTGATTGCTCTCCAGAACAAATAATTAGATGAAAATACATTACAAAGCATTCAATTGCAAAGCTTTGACCAACGGCCGCAAACGGTCTTCCTATCTTAAGTGGTATATATATATATATATATATACATTTTACGGAGGAAGCTTGTTGATCCAGATTTGTACTGCTTTCAATTAATTAAGAAAAACATTTTTTCAAGAAATTAACAATTTTTATTTATTTTTATTTCGTTAATAAGAACTTGGAGAATAATTTTCAATAAATTAACAAAAAAATCTAGATACAAGGTTATTGTTCGTTGAAGACATTCCTTCTAGGAGATTAAAGGGGAGGTTATTTCCGATGAATTATGTCAACTTAGGCATGATGCAAAACTGAACCATTTTTGAGATAAAACGAATTTAAGTTTTTTTGAAATTTATCGAGGTCAGGTGTTTTAAAAATTATTCAACAATAACTGTTGGTCATTATCATAATATTTTTTTTTCTTAATTAGTGAACATAACAAGCATTTATTATCTCTCCACATTAGGAAATACCAGACGGAAATATCATATACGAGTATTTGAATTATTTTTATTGACAAACTCCAAAAGAAAGGCGATTAAAAAAAATCACATGTATATTTTTCGTGTAGATTATTATAAAAACATCAAAGTTTCAACTTTCAACTCCAAAGTTTCAACTTTCAAACGAGATCGTCTAATTATACAAATCTTAAAAACATTGAATTACGTAACTAAATGTGTCTTAAACTATCAAGAAGTAGCACGATTGTAACTAATTACAGATTTTAAAGCTGATGCTCAATATGTCATTCTCTTTTTCTAGCAAAGAGGCGCATTCTTACATTGAATGTCGGCAACGTGAGGAGTCAGAGAAATTGACGCGCGTGCATGACACGATGTATGAATGTTGAGGAACCGAGAAAAAAAAGTGCGGCAGTCCATTATTTCTGCCTACTCCTTTGGAGAGACGGCGTGATGGTTAGTTAGTTAGTTATTAAAATTTATTTATCAATACATTTTTATTAAACGATTTTTTAAATATTAGGTCCTTACATATGAAATTGGCGTTTTGTATGGGAGGAACATAAAGTTGATTTTTTTATAAATATGATATATTTATTTAATCAAAGTATGTACCACTGCTATCTATGCACTTTTGCCATCTCATAGGTAGTTCATCGATCCCTTTACTAAAAAAAACATTCGGACGGGAATCAATAAAATCTTTGAAGTCGGTTTGGACTGCCCCATCGGAGTTGAATTTTTTCCCTTGCAAGAAGTTATCCAAATTTCTAAAAAAAATAGTAATCTGTTGGGACAAGGTCTGGAGAGTACGGTGGATGTCTTAGACATTCCAATTGAAGCTCTTCTAATTTGGTAGCCGTCTGTTGTGCAGTGTGTGGTCCAGCGTTATCATGAAGCAGCAGTGGCCTAGAGCGATTAACCAGCCTCGGTTGTTTAGCAGCTAGCTTTCCCATCATGGTTTGCAGTTGCTGACAAAAGACATCTGCCGTAATCGTCTGGCCAGATTTAAGAAAGCTGTAGTGAACGACACCAGCACTAGTCCACCAAAAGCTCACGAGTAACTTTTTTGGAGTCAATTTTCGCTTGGGGCATGGTTTGGCTGGTTCGGCAGGGTTCAGCCATTGCGATGAGCGCTTCCGATTATCATACAGGATCCACTTTTCATCACAGGTTCGATTCAAAATCCCTTCATTATTGTGCCGGTTGAGTAATGCAACGCAGCAGTCAACGCGCGTTTGTTGATTTGCTTCACTTAATTCATGGGGTACCCACCTTTCAAGCTTTTTCACCTTCCCAATTTGCTTCAAGTGGATTAAAACAGTTTTATTACTAACACCGCAGCCCGCAGCTAACTCGGACATGGTTTGCGATGGATCCGCTTCCACAATAGCCTTCAATTCTTCATTATCAACTTTGGTCTCCGGCCGTCCACGGGGCTTGTTCTGCAGGTCGAAATTTCCAGAACGAAAACGTTGGAACCAAAAACGCACAGTGTTTTCTTTTGCGGCACCGTCGCCATACACATCATTAATCCTTCAAGCCGTTTCTGCAGCACTGGTGCCACGGTGGAACTCGTACTCGCAAATAACGCGATATTTCAAGTTTTCCATTTTGTAAACTGAGTGACGCAAAGAAAAAAAACAATTGAGGAAAAAACAAATGAATTATAATTTTCGAAACACAAATACTTGAGTTAATAGCTGTATAAATTTGAATTTGGAATTCTTAACCAAAGAGAAGATATTTGAGATCAAAGTTGCCAGTACGGCAAAACGCCAATTTCATATGTAAGGACCTAATATTACTTGTGAGCGTTTGGTGGACTAGTGCTGGTGTCGTTCACTACAGCTTTCTTAAATCTGGCCAGACGATTACGGCAGATGTCTATTGTCAGCAACTGCAAACCATGATGGAAAAGCTAGCTGCTAAACAACCGAGGCTGGTCAATCGCTCTAGGCCACTGCTGCTTCATGATAACGCTAGACCACACACTGCACAACAGACGGCTACCAAATTAGAAGAGCTTCAATTGGAATGTCTAAGACATCCACCGTACTCTCCGGACCTTGCCTCAATAGATTACTATTTTTTTCGAAATTTGGATAACTTCTTGCAAGGGAAAAAATTCAACTCCGATGGGGCAGTCCAAACCGACTTTATTGATTTTATTGATTCCCGTCCTAATGGTTTTTTTAGTAAAGGGATCGATGAACTACCTATGAGATGGCAAAAGTGCATAGATAGCAATGGTACATACTTTGATTAAATAAATACGTATATTATATTTAAAAAAAATCAACTTTATGTTCCTCCCATACAAAACGCCAATTTCAAATGTAAGGACCTAATATTAATCGACGCTTTGTTAAATGTTTAAAACAGTGTTGAACTATGCGATATTCAATAGATAAAATAATATCATATACTGAATATAAAAGAGTGTTGACCTTAGAAAGTGTTCTGATGCCATGCTCTCAACCACGTTCTATTAAATCATAATTAGATTAACCATCAACTAGATTTTAAAATGTTGTATTTTACATTCCACGAGAGTAGAAAAATAAAATAAAACATATTGGTATAGAGTTTTATTATTTACAATCAACGATTATTGATGATCTCGCGATAATTTCATAGAAATTAAATCAATTTTGATATTTTATAACAATGTTTCAATTGAACAGTTAATGTAGAAATATCAAAGTGTTTCCGCCAAAATAATGGTTTATAATTTTTATTTATTTTGTTGGATAATTAATTATAAGTTCAAAAAACAATTAGTCCAGATGAATATTTTAATTGGAATGAATTATTACAGTGTTATGTATTAATATTTAATTGTGTTAATCAAATGATTTTACTGAAATCTCTTGATGGAAGTTCATTTTAAATAATAATTAAATAAAACGATGTTTTTTAACTACTTCCACTTTTGTCTTTATTTAGACAGCGACCGGTTTCGCCAGGCTCGCTGGCATCGACAGACTCTGTCAGACAGAGTCTGTCGATGCCAGCGAGCCTGGCGAAACCGGTCGCTGTCTAAATAAAGACAAAAGTGGAAGTAGTTAAAAAATATCGTTTTATTTAATTATTATTTAATTGTGTGTTTTCCCCACTGTAATTGGAACATGTAATTTTAGGGAAGGGTCATAAAACAATATAATATTTTTTCTTTACATAATGACGCTTTCTTTGTTTAGAGTTAAGTTATATATTTACACCTGGGGATGGAGGTCACCTCAAAACATGTCATGGTCCATATTTTTATTTTATAAAGATATATAATAAATAATAGCGGACATAAAAAGCATTGTTTTTTTATTCTAATGTTATAACAACGGAAGTCCCAGTGTTAACGCTTTAACCTTCAATAAATCTTTCATTTAAGGATAATGGGGATTCGTGGATTTTTCAATATGTGGTTCATTTTTCGAAGGCATCCTAACCAAAACCAACTCTCCGGTCGAGTTCCGCAGTTTGAGTTTTTCTACTCAGTACTATTTTGTGGCCCAAATATACGAGTATATATTATAAGTTTTACTTCTATTCAAACTCTAATTATGATTGCGGGTAAAAACAAAATTTTCCTTGTGATCCTGAGCGCCTAACTCACGTAAATCATTTTCGGAAACAGATTGGGAAAAAATCTAAAATTACTGCAATCATTCAAAATCCGCCGCATCAGATTCGAAAGACAATTTCAATCTAAGTAGCTTATCAAGATTCCCCGGTTTTCAATATTCGTCCGTATTGATGGACATTGATATTCCGTTCAGATATTGAAATTTTCTTTTACTGTCAACGCAAAAAAATTCTCACATTTCCACAATAGCGTCTCAATCGTGTTCGGGATTGAAGCGCGGGATTTTTTTAAACCGAAATCGGTTCTGCGGTCGCCATCTTTGTGAGGCAAAAAAGCATTTCCCTTTTGTTTCAGCTCTAATACTTTTTCCCTTCCCAAAAATTTTCCGTCTCATTTGAATGATTCCATCGAAATGCTTCTAACGTGACAGGAATTTGCGAACCGATCCGGCGGAGAAAAAAACCTTAATAGCATTGTTCGTGCTCAACAAAGCGAGAATGCTTTATCCTGAAGCCGATTGGAATTTAAGTATTTATGCAATTTGCTACAAGGATACATCACGCGTGCAAGCTTTGGTTTCCGGTGCAACTTGCTGCCATCTATTTTCAGGGTATTGGGTTAATTGGGTTGAGAGATTTATTAGTATTTATACTATATCCAAGTTGACAAAATTACACCGTGCAACGTTTCAGATCACTTGAAACCAAGAATATAGTGCAAACAACATTTTATATATATATTTTTTTTAAGATTATCTAATTATTTCATTGAAATATCTTGATAGAAGTTCATTTTAAAAGATAATTAAATAAAGTGACGTGTTTTAGATCTCGATATTAAATGTCAGACACGTGAGGCGTCAGGGAAACCAATAAAGCGATGGACGTGGGTGCATAACAGGATGCACGAGGTTAGAAAATATAGAGCGCCATTTAGATTTATTTATTATCAAATAAGCTGTATAAACTCTCCATTTTATGAACAAGTTAAAATTAAACATATTGAGTATTAGAGCTGAACCTAATGCAGTCGATCAATATTTATATCAGAATATGATATTTTGAAAAGGTGCGTTTTCGTTGAACATGGTCTGCAGGAAGTTTGTTCTAGATTGAAGGGGCGGCTATCCAAAGAGGTTATCCGAAGACAAATATGATCCCGCCAAATGTAATGGTATGCTTGAAATAAAAATCATACGATTTTAAATAACTTTTTTTAATTATTCGTTATTTCTAAAGAAACACTTAATAGTGGTGTAACATTTTTAAAAATAATCTAAAAACACTCTTATATTTTGTTTTTACATCACTTTACTAGCTTAGTAGGTTATCTGTTTTTTACAAACCAGCCCCGGAACTTTGTCAGGGTTACAGAAACTTCCTAATTGATAACTTTCTATTGTTTTTATTATGATTATTAATTTTTAAATGAAATAATTAAATTTTGCTTTGAAACAAATTCTAAATAGTTCTTACAACTGCCTAAATGTCCGTTTAAACACATTTTTGTCTTTCAATAAGAAAGTTTATATAACCTTGATGAAGTTCCGGTGGAAACGAAACCGGTTGGTTTCTTAAAACAAATAAATTGTTAAGCTGAGCCGTTAATTTATTAAGTAACAGCTGTTCAGTACTGTTGTGTAGTCAAATTGATCGTTTTACAAATAAACCAAAGATTTGAGACAATGAATGGCAGACAGAATCAGATCCATGAATTGCCTCAGACAGTAATTAATCAATGGACCAGTAAGAATGCAAACAAAAGATATAATTAGCAACAGCACAATGCATACATCTGATCAAATGTTCGCGTAGTCTCCATGGGCTCACATTTAGTTTAGCTTTAGACACCTTTTAAAGTCGTGATAATTCAGAGAGTTCATTTTTTAAACACGTTCAACAATTATATTGTTTTTTTGAATGTATAGGCGTTTACACTCAAGTGTTTAATTAGGAGTTTAAAATTAAAACACTGTTTTTTCATGTAAAAATATTGAATAAATTAAGTGGATTTAAAAAATAAATATTTAAAATTTTCTATTCCAATTAACTGTATTATTGTTAAACTCGTCAGAAAATATGTGAAAAATAAAACAACTTTTTTTTTCATACGAAGTATTTATTATATATACCCTTCATAACTTGTTGAAGTATAGAACAATTTTGCTATCGCCAGTTCGGTAGTTTTTGTATAACTGACATTAAGAAAACTGTTAAGAATAACGATCATTTTTTATTTTATTATTATTTTGATTAAATATAAAGTCATTTTTCTTTGTATTATAATTAAGTAATATACAGCAAATTATTTTTTCTTGAAAAATGATGTAATACTTCCTATTTAATAATCAATACGAATGAAAATGTCTGTTTTTAGAACTTTTATTATAATTTATGAGAATAATGTTTCCACGTGTCTAGGGCATTATTAAATTACATAATTTAATTTTAAAGTATTACTTTATCTGTTTAAATGTAAAGCTTTTTATTGATCCCTATTTGTGTATTTATTTTATAGCGAACATATATGTTCAGCTGAGCTACTTGGAACATGTCTTTAACTTACTTAATTCCTGTTCAATCCCTTATATGACCCTGATGACCTTCGTGGCCGAGTGCTAAGTACTTCCCACACCGAAGTTCCTTGCTTTGTATCTAGAGAATCATTCGTTTGGCTGCAAGAAATAGTAGTTTTTTTAAAGGGATTTTTACCTTACTCGATTCACCAAATAGTGCGCGACTTTAAAGTGAATTTCGTAAAACTGGTGCCAAAGAAAACAACTTCCTAGAGAAAATTGATAATTTGCAGAAAAATCTTCGGGAAGTGTATTCATTTCTGGAAATAATTGGGCAAAATATTGAAGTGTTTTAAATCCACTTAAGTGAATTTTATTGTGTTGGAATATGTAAATCACACGTCACAAAAAATAAATTCAATCGTTCTTCACATTACAGCGCGAGCCAAATCGATGTAAACGGTATAGCTATCATATTGATTATCATTACATGTGATAGGTGGCTAATATATCGCTATTTTATTATCCCGTGAATTCTACACAAGATCAAAAAAAGTGTGACAATCTTACCTACATTGTAAGTTATCGAACCCGGGCCTTCGGTTGGGCAGTCGTAGCACTTGCTACCCGGCAACTAAGATCGTCAATTAGTTTTATAAAGCTTCACAATTGAGCACGCGTCCTTTAGGTAATGGATCAAGCGGAATGTAGCCAAGATTTTATATATTAAATTTTATCTTTTATATGTAACTCTCATTTATCAGTTAAATTTTTTGCAAAAGGCTACTCATTGACAGTAAAAAAAAAATGTTTGTTTTAGTAACAAAGTTGACTACAGCAGCCCACTGAGCCTTTTTAAAAGGTTTATTTGATACACGAACACGAGCAATATGGCACACTGGCATGGCATATTTACACACGGACGAAGCGATAAGCTTTTTCGGCGCAAAATGATGAAATCCGATTACTGCGAACTCGCGAACACTGTTCGCAACAACCGTGTGACTGATTGATGAAAATAAAAAATGTTTTTGAACTTAGTATCAGAAAAAATGCAAAATTGTCAATGTGTGTAAATTTGAGGGTGAAAAATCAGTTGGTTATATATTTTATGTATTTAAAAATATATGTTTTTTAAGGCACGTTTCATAAGGTCCTCATATTTTCAATGTGCAATTATATAGCAATCAGAAAATTAATTATTAAAAATCATCAGATATATAAGAAATGTTTATATTTAGATTGTTTCATGTATTGTGTTTTCAAAGTTTTCTATTATTATTTAATGAATGCGATAGCCCACGGCACCCCTTCATGACTGTTCTAACGCCTGTATAGTATGCATGTTCACAGCGAATGGCCGAACGGATAGTGACGTCGAAAGAAACGTTGGTGCGGGTAACAAATTAAATGGAGCTTTAAAAATAGTTATTGGATATGATATGATAATTTATCAATGAAAGCGAAAATGGCCGTTCACAATGGAGATCTGGTCCCAACCCTTATGTATGAAAGTGAATCACGAAACTGGCAAAAGAAATATGAGAGCAGAATAAATTCGGTAAAAATGAAGTTCCTAAGACGTATGTGTGGTCGAATAAAGTACGATATAATTTCAAATGCTGGTATAAGAAAGAAGTGTAAAGCGGAAGAAGGTATTATGAACAAAATTATGAAAGGATCGCTGCGATGGTTGGGACATATGGTGCAACGCATGGATGGAGAAATAATGGTTAAGAAAGTAAACTTTAACCTGTAAATGGAGTTCGGAGCCGAGGTAGATGGAGAAAAACACGACCTGACCAATATAATAAAAATTTTAAGATTGGTAATATGAGAAGTCGAAGAAATCAACGTGCGCGTATAACTCGTATGAATGTGAAGGCATCTAGAGAGGTGTGTCAGAATAGAGCAGTGTGGCGATCCATCCCTGTGGGGAAACGGCGTAATGGTTTGTTATTGTTGTTGATTCAAAGTATTCTTATTCCGTCTCTTATGTAGGTTGGAATCAGCAAAACAAATGTGCATCGTAGAAGGTTTTAGTCACAACCCAAATGGTAAAAAAAAAATTATATAAAAAAACACATTATTAATTATTGTTTCTTGAACAATGATGTAAAACTCCATATTAAATAATTAATACGAATGAAAACGTCAGTTATCTAGAAGTTTTATTATGTTTTATGGGAATGACATGTTTCGCCCTTCTAAGGTATTATTAAATGTTTGATAATGTCTTAAAAGGGCGATACATGTCATTCCGATAAAATATAATAAAAATTCTAGAAAATTGACGTTTTCCTTCGTATTGATTACATATTATTATATTTAATCAAAAGTGAAACAATGATCAAAGAATTCAAATAAATAATTAATACGAATGAAAACATCTGTTTTCTATAATTTTATGTAAATGACATATTTTGCCGGTCTAAAACATTATCAAATGTCCAAAAGGAAGTTAATGAAACGATATTTAAAAACTTCCAAGGATCTCAAATGAACTGTTGTAAATCAATCTCTTATTCGTTTTTCAATATTGTAATGTCAATGCATAATGCAATAAATAAATACTTACTACTTAAATCCGGGATGTTATGATGGAACCTATCAGATATCTTGATGATTAAAGAAATAATTTTAATTCAAAGTAATCTCTTCGGTTTTCCACACCCATTCAATTTCACACTCCGAAAATAACATACATGTTTATTATTTTTCTTAGAAGCATATTTTTTTTTTTTTTTAATGTACCGGTAGAGTACGAGTTCATGCGGTTTAGTTGTTTTAACTTATTTTACTAATTTGTCAGCAGACATTCAACAGATTAATTAAGTAATTGTCAGCAGACTGAATCAGATCTTATATAACTCCAATCCATTTTTTCCCAAAAAAAAATAATTGCATAACATTCTCAAATTTCAGACGGGTATTTGGTATAATTATTTATCCAATGGAAATTCGTATTCTCATCAAACAATCATGCATATCATGCTTAAATTTAGATTTTAAGTGGTTTTTATTATACAATTAATACAATTTATCAAAATAACCATAGATTATGGAGAAAAACAAATAAAAAAATTATTAAGTTATTGGTTTTATTGTATATTATATACATTTTAATGTAGTTTTTATTCCATTCGTTTTTTTTTTCTAGATTCTGCTTTCCTCGTTCACATCCATTGTTGCTATCCTCTGGTGTTCTAGTGTTCATATCAAAATATGATAATAAGCTCTCGACATTGAAATTGGCCTCCTGCGAAAATAGGCCACAGAGAAACAGGCCACAAGGCCTACACTAAGAAGAAGAAGAAGCAGCAGAAGAAGTAAATGGTTTCATTCAAGCGCCGCCTCTGTTAATAATAAAAAATAATATATAAAAAGCGACGCTAGATACCGTTGGGGATTAGCAATTTCCAGAATATCCGCCGAGGCATTTTGTATTTTTATCATTCACGTGTTTTCCGTTACATCCATTTTTAGCCGTATTTCCATAATGAGGTTTCCTCGGGCCGCGGGCAAATATAAGGTAATCTCAAGAGTCGTGTGATGTTTTTTAGATTTAAATATAATATTATTTAACTCAATTATTTTATATATAAAGAGCGTTTGACTGGTTCTACTTATCGTTAAATCATAACGATAAACTTTATACGGGTTTCCTTTAGATGATAACTATTAGTGACCTATCAAATCATCCAACAACAACATAATACCATCACGCCATCTGGCATCACAGGCAGAGAGAATAGACCGCCGCACTACTTGATCCTTACATACGTCTCTACATTCCTACAGCGAGACATATACGCGCGTCGATTCTTCCGACTTCTAACGTAACATGCACGCACGTGCATGATACAATGTATTAATGTTGAGGAAGTGAGGGAAGTATGTCAGGAATAAAAAGTGCGGCAGTCTATTCTTTCTGCCTACCACCCCTTCGGTGAGAGGGCGTGATGGTTAGTTAGTTGTTTTTTCCTATAAAAAGATTTCAAACTTTGAATAAAAATATGTTTCATTAGGTTTAAATCTAAATTGAATGAAATTATCTAAAATTAATATTCAATTTTAAACAACCAGAAGACTTTGAGGTTTAAGAGTGAAAGAAATTAGTTTATATCTGATAATGAAGTTCATAATCCTTTGTAGTAATCTAAAATGAAATAGTAGTAACTAAAAAAGTAAATATCCAATTATGCGAAACTCTGTTTAAGCGGTTTAAAGATAATCAGTCAAATGATTTTATTGAAATCTCTTGTCAGAAGATCATTGTAAATTAACGACAACAATAAACGGATAGGCAGAGAGAATGGACCGTCACAACACTTTATCCTGACACACGTCTCTAGGCTCCTCCATATTCATACAGCGAGTCATACACGTACGTCGATTCTTCACGCCCCACCTTTAAGATTAATTAAGTCATGCCATGTTTTCCTAGGTCTTCCTCGACTCGGTACTCCATTCACATCGATGAATCATAATTTCTTAAAGGTTTTTTCTTCATCCATGCGTTCCATGTGACCAACGCAGTTATCCTTTCAAAATTTTGTTCATAATACTTTCTTCCGTTCTACACTTCTTCCTTATATCAGCATTTGAAACTCTGTCATGCACACACGCATAGGTCAAAAGGATCTCATCTGTACCACCGTCAATTTTTGACAATTCTACTAATATACTCGTAGTTTATCGACATCCTAAACTTACTAACATACAATCACGCCGTCTCCCCGTAAGGGTAGGCAGAAATAATACGGACATACTTCTCGTGACATGCACGCACGTCGTTTTCTCCGACTTCGTGCCACGTTTTCCTCGATTTTCCTATATTTTAGTTTAATTTTTTCATTTACATCGTTAACATATATTATTTTTACTCTTCTTTTTTAATTTTAAACTATCTTAATGACATTTTCATTATTTCGTTCATTACACTTTCATTCTTTCTGCATTTACTTATTATACAATATTTTAATTCGACACTTTATCATACACAGATTTTCTACATATTCATATAAAATATCTCATTTCTACTGCGTTTATTGTACTGTTATCCTTCTTTTGCCAGTTCCATGCTTCGCTTCCGCTTTTAAAGGCAATTTTTTTTATTAATGATGAGATCATATTTCTACATGATGATCTCATAATTAAAAAAAAACACTGTATAAGGCCGAGAGTTCGAGTACAGATACAGATTGTGATCTTCTCCGTTAAAAAGGCAATAAATTCCGGACAAAGTATATTAACTCGCAGATTACCTTTTGCCGGGATAAATCTAAAAGAATACCAAAATTTAAATCGTTCGATGCTCCGCGAAGTTGAGCGCCAAATGCGGCACAGACTTTTCTGGAAGTTTTTCTTTTTTTCTAGGGCAATAAATATAAATATCGACCAATAAATCTGGCTACCTCTCGGCTTGGACCCAAGCTTAGTTTATTTTAAACCCCTGGTTTTCTCAGTAAGATTCCCATACAAAACCGAAAAATACCACAGAGATACAAAAGTAAGACGCAAAGCAGAGATAAACAACTATTTCTCCATATCACTGGTCAGATCTCTATGTTCATTTTTTTAATAAAGGTTTAGTCTCTTGTAGTTTCTTTACTAAAATGTCTATCAGGGAAGTAAACAAGAAACGTGGAAAAACCCATGATCCTCACATAATTCTCCAAATCTGTGACACTACCTTCAAAACCTGTGAAATAAACAAGAAAGCAATATTAATACTTTTGCATGAAGCACTTAATTTGTGGTGTGGCATTATTAAAAATTAAATTTAAAACTTGTAATTATTTTTCGACAGTTTATTTTAGTTTTATCTACCCAATCGGTTTTGCTCCCGTTGGAGCTTCGTCAGGGTTAAAATATAACTGAGTTCAAATACCATAACCAATTTAGTTTGTTTTGTAACCCTTTAGAAGCTCCGAGGTGTGCGCTACCGGTTGTTTTGATAAAACAAAAATAAGTGGTAAAAACAAAGTTATGTTAAGTAATATGTAATTGATTTATAAATCAGTACATGTCATTTATCTCTTAAATGAGAGCTTATGTGATGTCTTTAAATTAATATTTTTTTCCGCATCATAAGCTCGACAGCTTTTGTGGGTCCAGGAGTCTCCTCCATCTGCTGCTTTTTCTAATTGTCTATCTGTAGTGTAGACACTTTTTTGCACTTTTTACAAACATGTTTCGGGACACAAACTTCGGACACGAAGAAGGGAAGTTTGTGTCTCGAAACATGTTTAAAAAAGTGCAAAAAAGTGTTGTGATAATACAATGTTACCAAAAAGTTATTCAAATGTGAATCCACAACACAAAGTGATGGCGAACATAGAATAGAATCATTAAACAATGTTTATTTCATTGTAAACAACACTTTATTAAAACCAAAATTAGATTAACAAAAACATGTTTCGGACACAGAAGCCCTTTATCAGTGAAGTTAATTATTGCATATAGAAAATAAATATTTGAACAAATATTTCAACAGATATTTTTTTTACAGATTTTAATATCTGTTAAAACTGACCATATTCATGAAAAGTGTGTTCAAATATTTATTTTGTATAGGTATATTGTACAATGATTACCTACATTGTTAAGTTAAGTTAAACATCAATACATTGTTAAGGGCTTCTGTGTTCGAAACATGATTGTGTTAATTTAATTATATTTTTCAATAAAGGGTTGCTTAAAAATAAATAAACAATGTTCAATCAAGCTTGTTGGCTTTATTGTTAAGCTTATCGTTTTTTTTTTTAAACATTTTTGTTTAAATAATATGTGCATAAAAGTGAAAAACAAACTCTGTTTGAATAGTGGAAGGGGGGGCTTTAATAACCAAACGAGTTAACTGACACCGTATAGCATCTTCACGAAATCGCAAAACGTCCACCGTTTATTAGAAATAGGGTAACAAAATTTCGTTATAATTGTTTCTTGGACAATTATATAAAATTTCATATATTGTATAAATTAATCAAAAATAAACATGTTATCAAAAAAGTCGATCTTATATATTATTCAAGTAAACCGGATACTATTACATAATAATAAATGAAATAATAATTTATGTAGAAAGTTCTTTATATAAAGCATATGACTATATGTGTGTATTTATATGTGTATAATTGTATATATGAATAATTGTATTTATAATATAATTTAAATACGCGTTTTGCGAAAAAATTAATTAAAAATAGTCAAGGCATTGATTTTACCATCTTACAAAAATAACTATAATATAATATGTATGAATCCCATGTGTACGGACACTTATGGATGTAATTTTAAAAGTCCCCTTAACTTTAATAAAAGAACCACCCGTTTGACAAATTTTATAGAGGGAATCAAATAAGTGTATGCGCACATATTAGTTCGAATGAAGATTAAGAATATTTTATTTACTTGTTGTTAACGGGATCGATATAACAAACTGGTGATAACGTATTGCCAAAAAGGAATGTTTTACAGTTTTTGCAGACAGGGTTACTTAGCTCTGAATAAAAAATAATTCTATTGAAAGGTTGATAACATCTCTCAATTGAACTTATCTGGGCCAAAATCTGAGCGAGTTAAGGACGTAATATATTAGGGAGATAGTGTTTTCGTTTGTAGACAGATGGCTACATTAACGATTCAGATTTCGGGTGTTTTGTTTCGGATTTCTTAATCTTCTGTATAAATAAAACGAGCCTTTGTCCCTTTCCGTCCAGAAGGAAGGTCCTTGTTTCTATGTAAGTCGTTTGGAACTTTTGTATTTTATTTTAAGCTTCTTAAATAAATTATTTAATGAACTGTTCAATATTCATGCTGAAATCTGATTAATTGATTTATATTTGCAAGTTTATATTTATTCAGAACAATGGGCTTAACATCATAATAAATGATTTATAAAGGCAAGGACTAAACGTTATATAAATGAACTTAGAAGTAAAATATTCTACATTTTCTTTAAATATTTATTTTTTGTATTTAAAATTTCTTAGTTGGTATTTGAATAATAAATAAATAAATATTTATTTCTTTAAATTCTTTAAGAATTATATTTCTATGTTAATTCTGACCTTGCTATAAATTGCCGTTGCCTTGTCAAGGTAGGTACTTAAATCGTTTTTTATAGTCTATTTTGAGTTTTAAATGTTGTTAAATAAATAATAATTAAATAAAACGATGTTTTTTTAACTACTTCCACTTTTGTCAATAATTGTTAAATAAAGATTGATTTTGAATTATATTTATTTATAACAGTATAAAAATTTGAAAACTTTTTATATTCAATTCATCAAAATATATCGTTGTCCTATAAGTTGTAACGATTCGCATTACTTTGGATATTATTAAAACAAATAAACATAAATATTAATTCTGTATTATAAAAATATTATGTGCACAAATACGTATAACAACATAATTTTTTTTTTTAAATATAGGTACACAACAGGTCGTTTGGACCCAATTACTGTATATAACTTTTATTTTTTAGCTATTATCTTGATTCTCGTGACATGTGATAGGTAGCCAATATATCGCCATTTTATTGTCACGTGAATTCTACTCCAGACCAAAGACATTGTGAATATCACACTGCCATCGCCGGGAATCGAACCCAGGACTTTCGGCATGGAAGTCAGAGCTCGTAACCACTCTGCCACGATAGTCGTTTTGAATGTTTATATTTGTGAGATTTATAGTACTTTGTTAATTTATTTTCATGAAATAGCGGAGCTGCCAAAAAGAAAAAAGCTATGGGAAACATAAATTTATTTTTGAAATCAAACATCGCAGTATGTTGAGATATAGTATATGAAAAAGGGGTATATGATTCATTAGTACTACAACAGATAACATGTAGACTAGAGACTATGTCCATTACACAAAAAAGTCAAAAGCCAAAGTGTGCGGAACGAAGAATCGAAAGGCATATCGTGGGTATTCTGCGAAAAAGCACTAAGTCAAAATTTTGCTATTTTGCTTAATGATGAGGTTATACTGTTGGAAAAATATTCTACAAAATGTAAAAACTACACTACAAGTCGGGTTATTTTCTGTAATAAGTCAAAACGTAGGTATATAATATAAATCCGTTCAAGGAAAAAGCACCGAGGGACTTAATGCAAATTCCCTTGATAAATTTTTGATGATAAATTATCAACAACAATATTTTGGATGTTTTCAGCGGAACTTATGGAGCAGTAATGACTTGAAAAAATGTGAGATTGTTGGTCGGCAACATGATATCCTGGAGATGTCTAGTAAGTGATGTCTACATGCTTCACACAGGGGCAAACATGTAAATTTTTATTTTCATTATTTTATCTTTATACTAATTAATTATTATTTTACCTAATGTAATAGGTACTTTACATAAGATATAATTATTAAATAACATTTTTAATTAAAGAAAAAAAAATTCTCACAAAGTGACTATAGTAGGTACAATGTGACTCAATTTGAATACCTTACTGTGGTATTATGTATCAGCGAAAATGCACTGAGTCGTCAATCCACAATTATTTTGAAAAAGATGTGCTGATAATTCAGTTATTATTTATTAAACCATTAAATTAAATGTAGTTAATAGATCAATATACCTTTTTTTCAAATTGGCTTAGTAATGTTTAGTATAAAAAAAATGTTATATCCTTACAAACTTTGAACTTCAATTATCTCAGGAGTAGTAATTTTGACTTTTTGTTTTTTTCGCAGAATACCTACGATATGCTCGTTATGATTCTGAAAGACCGATTAAATATAAAAAAATGAAGAATAGAACAGGAGTGATTGACATTATGGACCGTATAGCGAAAGTGGCAATGGGCAGAACACCCAGCGAGACAAGATAGCAATATGTAGACATTCAGAGATCAAATGGGGCAGAAGAGAGAACAATAAGTGTTCTCAATAGCTGGTAAACAGTGGGTGTGAACGGCAAATAACAGGAAGGAGGAGAATTGAATGGAAGATACCTTTACCAGACAGAGAAATTAAGATGAATTCTATATCACTAGAAGAATATGTATTACAACTGCCACACCAAAGGTACCGGGTTCAATTCCCGGTGATGGTAGTGCGATTGTCACACTCTTGTGTAGAATTCACGTGCTAATAAATTGTCAACGATTAGATACTTGTCATGAGAATCAATATGATAGCTATACCATTTACACCGATTTGGCTTATGCTGTAATGGTGTAAAGAGCGATTAAGCAAAAACAATAATAGTATGTTCAACACAGATCAATAAATTATGCGTAAATTGTATATGATATTATAAACAACAAGTGCTTTAACTGCCACTCCGGAGGTTCCGAGTTCGATTCCCGGCGATAGCAGTGTGATTGTCACACTATCTTCATTCTGGTACAGAATTCACGTGACAATAAAATGGCGATAGATAAGCTACCTATCACATGTCACGAGAATTAATATGATAGCTTTAGATTGATTTGGCTCGCGCTGTTATGATTTGAAGAGGGATTCAACAATATAAAAATTATTATTATTAGGCAAAAGTGAACCGTTTTTGAGATAAAACTAATTTAAGATTTTTAACTATTCCCAGAAGAGCTGAAGATGAAGATCCAGAAGATGGCAGCGAGCTGTCGAAACCGGTCGAAGACATAACGTCATTTATCTTAATATTCTATATACTCGTATAATATAAAAAAAAAGTCATTTTAATGCGTTGCGTAATGTCCCCGTGGTTATTTAATCCGTATATGGACAATTGTATGAGAGAGCTGAAAGGGTTGGATGTAGGTGCCAAAATGAGCGGAGTGTCAGTAAGCTGTCTCTTGTATGCGGATGACGCTGTCCTACTTGCTGACAACGAGCATGAACTACAAGTCCTGGTGAATTGTATGTATGAGGTATGCATGCGAAATGATCTGATGATGAATGTTAATAAGTCCAAGGTAATGATTTTTGAAAAGGAAGAAACCACGACAGTCTGCAACATTAGCGTGAATGGTGAAAACTTGGAGCAAGTAGTTGAGTTTGTGTATTTAGGTAGTATGTTTACAAGAGATGGGAGAGTGGAGAGGGATATTGAAAGAAGGGTTGGGGCAGGCAACAAAGTGAATGGTGCACTTAAAGTTGTCATCGCAAACAAAAACCTATCTAAAAAAGCTAGAATGGCAGTGCACAATGGTGTTCTTCTACCGACCCTTATGTATGGAAGCGAAGCATGGAACTGGCAAAGGAAGGATGAAAGTAGAATAAATGCAGTAGAAATGAGATCTCTTAGACGAATGTGTGGATATTCTGTGTATGATAGAGTGTCGAATGAAAATATAAGAAGTGAATGCGGTGCAAATGATGGTGTCATGAACAAAATAATGAAAGGATCATTAAGATGGTTTGGACATATGGCAAGAATGAATGAAGAAAGAATGGTAAAAAAATTATATGTTAATGATGTAAATGGTACCAGAAATAGAGGAAGACGTGGCACGATCAAATAAATCAAATATTGAATGTCGGCCATGTGAGGAGTCAGAGAAATCGACCCGCGTGCATGACACGATGTATGAATGTTGAGGAAGTGAGAGAAATATGTCAGGAAAGAAAGGTGTGGCAGTCCATTCTTTCTGCCTACCCCTTCGGGGAGACGGCGTGATGGTTAGTTAGTTAGTTAGTCATTTTATTTTCAATATTTTCAACGGGTATTAAATTCTACACTACAGGCAAGCAATTTTAAAGAGTTATTTTTATAGATTTACTACCTTATTTTATATTGATAACTTTCAACCCTGGCATTTAAAAGTTTTAAGTTTCATAAAAGGGCTAAACCGTGACAAATAAGAGGGGCTTACCGTAGTTGCGAGGAGCTACGATCAATCAGGATAACTGGCGCTCCCATCCTATGCTTCGGAAGACATTCAGTGCAAACATTTCAGTAAAACTTGTTCTTTCATATTATATAACTGCTATAAAATTTTTTTTTTTTTAACCCTTTAAGTGTCGGATGATATTAGTATATCTGAATTCGGAGAGCCGTGATTTTTTTTAAAAATACACCATAATATAGTAATGTTATTTGAGTACATATTGAAAAAAAATGTATGTATTTAAATAATATGTATGTATTTTGTCAAATTCCGGTTAGGTTTTTATAGCTTCGATCGGACACCAGAATATGGCAGTTAACCGTTGAAACCGTTCGAAACCATGTATCTAAAAGGAATTTAACAAAATGTATATTTAAACAAAAAAATATTATCATTATTTACAATGAACTTCTACCATGAAATTTAAATAACAACCTAATATTATGCAAAATTACGTATAACAACACCAAAATTTTGAAATAAAAATGAACAGGGAACATGCTTCTTAAGTCTTCTGCGTTGGCAAATTGTCTGTGCCGAAATGCTGTCCTCGCATAAATGTTGACGACCGAGTACGAGATCGTTTTAGGCTCTTGACTCTATAACAAATTTCCTGCAGACGTCAAGTACATTGAACAAACGGATGGCCACCAAGCCGCATATCTGTAGTCTGGAGACTGACCGGTGACAGGTGTGGGTAGCGAACGACGGTGGATGGTTTACGGGATGGACGCGACCCCCAGTCACGACAGTGCAACAGATCAGACATCACATTTATGAAAGTTTAAACAAAAACTGTCAATCACCCCTTGCTTTATTTTATTTGTTAACCCTTATTTAACTTTTTTCCTTGCTAACTCTTATTTAGACCGAAGTAAAATATTTCCTGCCTGTCAGAGTTAAGATCTTAACTTTGAATGCACCTTTTCACTTAAACTAATTAACTAACCATCACGCCGTCTCCCCGAAAGGGTAGGCAGAAAGAATAGACTGTCACACTTTAATCGATGCGGCACTCCATCCTTCTCTTTTCGCCCCCGCGAGAGACGCAGAGTGATGGGTTGCAAACCTCATCGCCACCAGTAGGCATCTCCTGGGCACACTTTGATCGTAAAACATCCACAAAATAAATCTAAAACAAATTATATTAAATACAATGATATAAAACAATTCAAAAAAATAACAAATAAATATAATTTAACACATAATGTTATTTTAGATGGTGCACTTGTCGTCAGCTGGACGATCCAGACATTTGTGTTTATTTAATTTTTATTCCACAGTTTTTTTTTAATAACTGTTATTAGGCACTTAAAACAATCCAATACCAGCAAAACTTAAAAATATTATTGAATAATTTATTCAAATTGATGACCGTGTTCAAAACAAAACGCTCGCTCCCATGTGGTAAGTTCAGTTTACCGCTAACTTTATCTAAATATCAAGCATATGACTCGATGAATCAAAATTTAATTTATGTCATCTTGTAGGGAATTTCATAAGGAATAGATCGATATCTATAACATACATGGATTATTTGAAAAACATATAATTATTAATTTTTTTCTGGAACCATGCGATTTCTGATATGGAATGCGTCACAGCATACGAGCAACTGGATGCCAAGTATAAACTTGTCTGCGCGCCGCAGCCGGCGGGGCGAGATTTTACGTATGATAAAGGCACCTAGGCAAAATGTATAGTACGTTCAAGACAACGAGTACGTATTAATATTTGTCCCTTTTGGTAAAGTGTTAATATTTTCACAGTTCTGATATTATTAAGTTGCGTTCTGCGTTTCCATCCACAGTCGGTATTATTACGTACCTATTGAAAAAGCCAAAGATATAATTTATAATACGTTCAAAACAGCGAGTAAGTATTTGTCACTTTTGATAAAGTTGTAAATATTAGCAAAACAAATTCTACCTTAACACGAATGAAGGTGAGGGCAGTCTTAGAAAATATTTTTTTGGGATGAAGGAAGTAATTTTTTGCTTTTTTTTTTATTACGAAATATTGAAAACACTTCAATGGAGGATTACAATTTTTTTTATAATATTAGGGTCCATAGGTTTTAAGAAAATCAACTTTAAATTGGCAGTGGAAACTCAATTGACCACATGGCAACGCGACGGTTAATCTATAAATTGTGCGATTTCGACGAGAAAGACAAAACAAGGGCTGATACTGTGCGATGTATTGACCGAGTTTCAGAATGGATGGCCGAGAATAAACTTAAAATAAATCCCACAAAAACAGAACTCATGTGGGTGGCCTCTCCTCGGCGACAACATCTTCTAGATTCTGACCCTTTGAAAATAGGAGGGATAGAAATATCTCCTTCAAAGAGTTTAAAGTTTCTAGGTGTTCATTTAGATGGCAATCTGTCTTACAATACGCACATATCAGGGCTTGTTAAGTCTGGTTTCTTCCAACTGAGACAGCTAAAGCACATACGGAGATGTTTACCTGTTGGTGAAGCTAGGACCCTCGTAAATTATTTTGTAGTGTCACGGTTAGATTATTGCAACGTAATGTACGCTAGATTGCCAAATAATCAATTAAGCAGAATACAAAGCGTATTTAATGCTGCTGCCCGATTGATTATGGGGCAATAAAAATACTGTCATATCACGCCGCTCCTGAAGGACCTTCATTGGCTTAAAATCCGAGAGCGAGTAAAATATAAATTGTGTTTGACAGTGTTTAAGGCTCGACACCAGAGAGCGCCAGCGTATACGAGTATATCGGACCTCTGCGTGACACCCATGCCAACGAAAAGGCAACGTTCACTCCGATCAGTAGAAACAAGTGCAAACAACATAGCGATTACAGTCAGAGCCAATAAAGCATGTTTCTATGATCGTGCCTTTAGCGTTGCGGGTCCGTTGGCGTGGAATAGTCTCCATGTTAGTATTAAGTATGAGGATAGTGACGTTAAATTTAAGAAACATCTGAAGACTGCACTGTTCGGTCAGTCATTCCCTAGTGCGCCCTTGGAGTAATTGATTTTACAAAACGGCGCACTTAAAATACAAATCATAATAATAATAATAATAATAATAATTGGAACAAATGAACATTTTTTTTTCATGTGTTCTTAACCTGATGTAAATTTTGATTGACTGCGTCAGACGACTCAACTTATGTTTATTTTAAAATATTTTATAATATGGAGCATTTTCTACAGCGCCTTTGAAATATTCAATGTGATTAACAAAAATTAATTATGACATGCTAACTTTTAAAGCGCCATTTTTGTAATGCAATCAAATCAAGGGCTCATATTTTAGTAAATCACGATAGAGTAGAGTATCGATCCATTCCCACCGCCTAACCTTCCGAAGCAACAGCGTGATTGTTTGAGGTTGCCGGTGAATGTAATTTAAAGTGTTTTTTTTCTTCAAATACCATATATGTGATTGAGTAACTGTTCTCATGTAAATTCTAAACTTGATCTCAAAATTCTCTCTAGAATGTAAATTCTATTTTAAGTCTTTGACACACACAAAACAAATAACGCTTCGAGAGCTATATACATACTTCTTAATTACTTTGATAAAAAACCTTCGGTACCGCACATCCTCTTCGGTTACACTCCAGATTGTTTTACCTGTAAATTTCAAAGGGTTAAACCTCTATTTGCTGAAATTTCTCATTCCTTATCCCGGGCGTTTTTGGAGTATTTTTAAAAATGTTTATAAATAAATTTCTATGACACAATATAAAACACTTAATAAAATAACTTACATGATTTTTCAAGTAAAATTAAAATATGAAAAATATTCACAATATTTTTCATTCCTTAATTTACTTAAAATAATTCTGAATATGGTTGGAATTAAGGAATTTTTTGCTTCGGAATTAAGCTGCTTAGGAACATATGACTGGCTTTGTAATATGATATACGAGTACATTGACAGTGCATAGCAAATAAAGTTTCTAGAAGTTCAAGCTTTGGTGGTAATTTGACATGCTGAAATTTCACGAAATAAGCTTTCAACTAATATGTTAAACATACCCTTTTTTCCAATCGATTTAGATATCGATATAATATGGTAGTAAAAGAAAAACATGATAATAAAAAAAAAATTATATTTAAAAACAAACTGTTATATTTTACTTAATTTTCTAGTTTCAACCGATTTCAGAAGTTTCTTGCCATCTAAATTTACTTGTATATTCACTATGCCACGATTTTAAAGAGTCAACGAAAATCTTTTGTATGCAGCAATTATGTTAATACGTGGGTTACCTTTTTAAGTTTTTACAAGAAGTGAAACAGAAACAAACAAGTTTGAAACAAAGTATTTTATTGCTTTTCGAAATATTTTCTTTTTAGGTCTATACATTTTTGCATACGTTCAAACCAATTCTGGAAACATTTTCTCCACTCTGAAGCTGATATTGTAGAAACATGGATTTGAAAGTCTTCAACAACTTCTTGAGGTGATGAATATCGCTGTCCACGCATCTTTTATTTGACAGTAGGGAACAAGAAAAAGTCATTAGGCAATAAATCAGGTGAATACGGAAAATGAGACATTAATTCGATGTTTTTCTCCTTCAAATATTCAGTTGTTTGACGTGCTTTATGGGAGCTGGCATTGTCGTGATGAAGAATGATGTGACGTTTTTTGTTGTTTTTCCTTAGTTCATCGAAGACCGTTGGCAAACAAATTGTTGTATACCGTTTGGCATTAACAGTTCTTTGATCCTCTAAAAGAAGGGTTGCAAAGTGTCCAGTACAACCGAAGAAACAAGCGATCATTTTCTTGGAAGTGCTCCGTGAGCGAACAACTTTAGTGCGATTGGGTTCATCGTCAAACACCCTAACAGTATACTGTTGTTTGTTTTCAGGTTCATACGAATATTTCCAAGTTTCGTGTCCTGTTACGATGTTGTATACGGATTTTAAACCTTCCTTGGTCGATTTTTTTCAACATTTCGTGACATCAATCAATACTAGCCTTTTTTTCTTTTCGGTCAAATTATGCGGAATTCATCTAAAACAAATCTTTCTTACGTCATTTTCTTATCATTATTGTCGAGTAAGGTCTTTTTTAAAATCATAAAAAAATCATCCAACGAAAACCTTTACGAGTGATCCCCATTTTCGCACAAACTTGTTTCTTTTAAACGTTCACTATCAACAACCTAATCGGTCAATTACTATGTTGCCACTGGCTTCGCAATAACAAACGTCAATGTTCACAAATACAGTGATGCCATAGCTCACTAACGCCATCTACTGTTCGATTATAAAAACTCAAAGGCAACCTATGTATGAGGTGTAACATTTAAAAAAAAAATGTATTTTAATATTTCGTTACGTCACCGCTTTAGTTTTTTTTTAACTGCTGACATGATTAGCTTAATCAGTACGAGCTTCATAAGGATAATCAATTTATGATGCGTTAGGCTCGCTAGCATCAACAATGTCATCGACCGGTCACACTGTTATTTACTGATTCCTTTATATACATACAGATCAGGGTGAGTAAACATGATTCTATAAAGAAACATGAACGTTATTATAAAATTTACTGAATTTAATACCGACATTAATGTTTTTTAGAATATTTCTGTTTTCAATACAATGGAATTTAAAATGATCACAGCTCTATTTATATATAGTGTTTGCAAAAGCGATATCTTGGTTCACTGGTTGTCCTTCTCTTTGGTTTATCCATCCATTAGTCCATGTTTGGGCTGCAAAAATCTGGCATCATAACAAACCATTTTTTGCCAGTAATTAATTCTTGGAAATTTTTTTCATATCAATATAAATGGGTAAAGCAGGTGTGAGTGCAGATAATAATTGATCGTTAAGGATTTTTTAACACATTAAATTTCCTAACACGTAATTTAGGCTACAATACAGATTTCATATATAATATTTACTATCAACATTTTAATAAATTAAATGATAAAAAATGACATACAGGGAAAACCTTGACAGCCAATTTAAATTTTAATTAATTTTATTTAATTTTGGGTGATCATTTGTCATACGACTCAAAACTCTATAAAACGGTTAAGTGTAAACAATAAATTGTATTGTTTTGAAAACTTGTGAACACGTGACAAATATGTATTTAAATGTTGAAAATTGATGCTCGTAACATAATAATGCTTATTTGAAACTACACAGCTATTGTTTTGAGTACTTTGGGAATCCAATTACATTATATGGAGTGTCCTGACCCATCGTAAGTACTTCACATACGAGTACTGCCATTTACATTATACGTACATGTGTAAATACAATTATTCCTACACCGCCAACAGCGATCAGAATAGTTGAAAATAGACATGTTTGTTCACCCGAGTTTGCTGGACTAGGAAGTTTTGTTAGAAAGTTTAGATTTAATCAAATAACAGGACAATTTTAGAATGAAATTTATTTATTTAATAAAGTTGTAAAAAATTACAGAAACATTTTACAACTTATAAAACAATATTTTATAAACAATTACTAATATAAAAAAACACAAATGAAAAAAAAAACTAAAACCTTAAAAACATCGGTACTTACAACAACTTTAAGTTCTATACAAAAATAATCTTCAAATATATATAATAAATAAATATTTATGTAAAATTTACTGAATTTAAATATTGGTATTACAGGTATTCAGAAAGATTGAGATTAAAAGAATATTTTATAAAAAATTAAAAATATAAAAAAATACAAATAAAAAAATAAAAAAAAACTTAAAAACATCGGTACTTACAACAACTTTAAACATCGGTACTTATAAAAACAACATTTTATAAACAAAAAAATATACATTTTGATTTAAATGAGACGAATCTAATATAAAGAATATTTTTTATTGGTTTATTCAGATATAAATAATGACTCTTTTTTTTCCAAATAAGGTACTAACAAAATATTGTATAATGAGCTTCAAGATTATGCGAATACATGCGCTATACCCATACGTTTCCATCTATGCAATAGGTATACTTTTATTCATTAGTTAAATGATTATGTACGAACATTTGTATCTGTTAACAACACGTTTCTTTGTCGTAGAAATATGTGAGTTACATTATGTCAAAGGGCCTAAGAAATTTCGAGAGAATGGCTTTTGAAAATGAACACCGAGAAGATTTTAAATTGGATGTTTATACATATTCCAAATAGAACATAATAAATGATTTCGATAAGAGCAAAAACTAATCTTACTCATTAATTTACATATACATTTTAATAATATGTGTAAGTATACTATTATCGAACTACCTTCATAAATATTAAAAAATAAATTTTTCATCAACGGACGCGTAATAAATCAAATTCTACAAGGGAAGGGAGAGCACCAATTTTTATTGGAGAACACGGGCTAGTTCATTTGCCTTATGGTGTGTTTAATATTCCGTTACACCCAAGATCGGAATATAAATGAGATTGATGGTGCCAGAGTTTCGCTTTCTCGTCTATCAATTTGTTGTAAGCCTCGTCTATCAATTTGTTGTAAGCCATTAAACGAAGATTCGAAAAGGCATTTTGAAGAGAAATGATGATCTTCACGTCATATATATATATATATATATATATATATATATATATATATTGTATGTAATGTATGTATGTATGTAATGTAATGTGTGTAATGTGTGTATGTATAATAATAATGTAATGTGTAATGTATGTGTAAATGTATGTATATGTAATGTAATGTAATATGTAATAATGTAATGTAATAATATGTATGTATGTATGTATGTGTAATGTGTGTAATAATAATATGTGTGTATATGTAATATAATAATAATGTAATAATATAATAATATTAATAATAATATATGTGTATGTATGTATGTAATGTGTAATAATGTATAATAATAACAATAATAATAATGTATGGTATATATATATATATATATATATATATATATGCTATAATATATATATATATATATATATATATATATATATATATATATATATATATCATCTGCAGGGAGGTTGGTACAAAATTTTAAGTAAATTGGTGAAATAAAACTAGAGATATCATGTCAACAGTGGTGAAAAAAGTAGTTTTGAGAAAAACGGGTTTAAAGAATTGAGCAAAAGTTTTAGGCATTCAGTCATAGAATGGTATGTTATAATTACATTTTGTAATCGGCGATAAATTATTAATAGAGTGTGCCTTCTTCTATTTAAAAAAATATATTTTCGGAAGTTCGTTTTACGACCAGTTCTAGTTTCCTTGGAGGCATTGCTCAGTTGGTGCGTCACTAAAATAGCAATAACTCCGCAAATTATTGAAATTTTACAATTTTCTCTCGAGAATAAATTTTTAAAGGCTTAGATTTTAATTACCTCTAAAAATATGCGAGATTTTTTGTGATGTTTTCAATATACTAGACCAGAATAATCCCTTAAGACTTTATGGCTGTGCATTAGGGTGTCCCTTATTTTTCAAAGTTTTAATTTTAAAATGCATAGGCTATTGTTTTATTCATTTAGGCCTAAAACATCCGAAAACAATTTTTTTCCTTTTTCGGAACAGTGTAACCCGTGCCGACTTGCGCGCTAAGATGTCCCATACAAATTGCGTCACAGGAGCGGCGCGCTGTCGTTGTTATTATCATTAAGTTTAGCTTGTCGGGTAGTAGCACGGATTGTTTTATATTTCGAAGATGTCAATGGAACTAAGAAACAATTGAAACAGTATTTTCTTGGTTGGTGAAATAAATCACCAAATAACAGGGGTAAACTACCATCTAATCGTCAAGTTCTCGCAGTTCTATTTTTCAACATACGTGAAGTTAATTTGACTGTTAATGAAAGCCCAAATCTTGTCATTCTGGAGTGCAATATATTCTGAAAAAAGGCTAGAATACCTACCAGAGCTGTTCTTAATTATGTTTAGAATTTGGTAGATCTTTATCAGGTCTGACGAGAACTGCAAAAAATAGCAAGAAGATTCAGGACTTACATAGGCGCCGCGAAGAGATCTTTCAACTTGAATTAGATAATTTATTCGATATCGCACAAGCCAATGCTCTTAAATGTGCTGTGATACGACAGCATCTTATACAGGATGCTTGAACGGAGCTTGTGTGCAAAAACTAGAAAGAGATTTGTTACTCTTTGCTTGCCGCCATCATATATATGAACTGATGCTCAAAAGTGCGTTTGAATCACAAAATCGATTGTACGAGATGATTATAGCGATATCATTGAGCTTGCTATTGTTTTTCTGGGTGGAGGCAATGAAAATAAAATAAAAATCATACCTGCAGGCCCAATGCATCAAGCACGATGGATGGCAAGAGCTCTTAAAAATACGTTTGCTGCAGTCCTAGTTTAAAATGTGCGCTAAGGACAAACAAGCTTTACGAGATGTTTGTTTATGTATTGTGGCAGCTTATGTGAAGCCTTGGATTGAATGTAGTTTGGCGATAAAAGCTTCGAATCAAGATTTTTGTTTTTGAAAAACCTTAAAAGATTGCGAAGAAGTTGACAATTTCCAAAGCGGTTTTATACAAGTTCAATCAACATTTGTGGTACTTGTCAGAGAAAATAGCCATCTTTTTAATTTTCGATGACAACGTTGATGAGTAGATCAAAGGAAACATTGTAGAAAACTTAAAAAAATAAAGTTTTGGTGATTCGGGAAAAATATATATGTTCCATCGAAGGAACAGATGTCTGTCTCTCTATATGGTACGTAAGTGGTGTTTAATCTGGTACCTATTTAAATTAGCACTTATTTGTTTTATTTATAGGTACTACAAGTATTTGTTATCTTGTTTTATGGAAATCTTTGAGTGATTTTGTTTCTCTCAAGAGTGAAGATTTATTTTCACGACTGAAACTTGATAGTAGTTTCTTTCAAGAAATTGTATCATCATAGAAAGATAACGCGGAGTTTGTGGAAGCTAAAATGAAGGTTACTAGCTTAAAATCAGTTAATGACACAGCTGAAAGAGCTGGTAATATAATGAAATACTTTCATGGTTTGACTACCGCAGATGAAGAACATAAGCAGTTCATATTATGTTGTGTGCCAGAACATAGAAAAATTTACCCAGACTGTAAAAAATGAGACTTTGAAGAGGAAATATCCAAGTAAATAAATGTAAATTCGGATCTTTTTTGATAATTACAAGAAAAACATTATATAAATACATGTTTTCATCAATATTTATCTAACATAATGGTTTTAAGTGATCATCTACAACTACATTTAAGAGACACTTAAACCGGCTATTTTCTAAAACTTTGAGGGCAAGTCGGCACGGGTTAGAATTAACGTAGGAAGTTGAAATTCTGTATTTTGGTAACTAGTAGACTATTAAACATAATTAGGGGGTATGCGTTTCAAAAATGTAAAAATTTTTTTTTTTGCCCATATAAGGGACACCCTAATATATATATATATATTTCTTAAAATTCATTTTCTGTTATTAAATCCATAAGCACATTGTAACTAACTAACCATCACGCCATTTCTCCAGAGGGGTAGGCAGAGAGGATGGATCGCCACAATGTTCTGTCCTGGCATACCTCTCTGGTTCCTCTACATTCATACATCGTACCATGCACGCACGTCGATTATTCCGACTTCGAATGTGACCGCCTTTTAGTAAGTGATTACATTGCACATTGTAATTTAACGAAATGGGCTTTTGTGTATTTATTTTACAAAAGAAATTATTGGAATGATTCTACATCAGTGTATTAAATCAGAAAACCTTTTTTTTAATACACCAAATCTAAAGTTGGCAGAGAATTTTTTTTTTATCTTATAAGCATTGTGGGAATAATTGTAAAATATAAAAAATGGGCCTTGAATTGTGTTCGGTTAATATTTTATTTATTTATTATATTGTGTACGTTTTTTTATTCAAATATTAACAAATCATCGAACATGAGGAAACCGTAGCTGGAAACAATAAAGAATATTTTAATACATATTGAATTTCAGAAGCTAAAAGGAAAACGAAACATTTATTTTCATTTTACTGCTAACTTTCGCTTGCTTAGCTTTCATTATTATTTGAATTTTAAAAATTTGACATATTTTGAAATCTGTCTACCTTTGTAATTAGGAGAAATGTTACGATAACTATTTATATATGTAATTAATCTGAATAATGAAATCCCGAAGTGTTAATACCTTAAGTTTATCAAAAAAAGTTTGATATTTGTATAATACCATCTACTTGGTAAATTATTAATATTATTGATGGTTTCGTTTTTTATTTTGTAGATTTCCATTATAAAATTTTAATAAAACCCTATTACTTTTTCGGTTTAAAAGTTATTTTTATTTATATATACTATATAAAAATACACACACAGTTGTTACAAATGTGTTTTGCCTTGCGAGAGAATTCTCAATCTCTGAGTTTCATTGATACGTAATATTATATTTTTTACGTTTGAGAATGCCTTGCGAAGGCGAAACAAAACCGTCACAATTATCGAATGATTTTACTGAAATCTCTTGATGGGAGTCCATTTTATATAATAATGAAATAAAACGATATCTTTAAATTCCATTCAATTTTGTCTTAATTTCAACAGGGACCAGTTTCACCAGGCTCGCTGGCATTGACAGACTGGTCTTTTAATTAATTAATTAAATTAAAAAAACATATTTTTATTTAATTATTATGTAACAAGTATTTTTATTATTTATGTTTACACATAAATAATAAAAACTACTGTAAAATCGAAAGAGCATTAGCGTTTTCGTAGTATTTTGATCAATATAATTTTGCATGACTCATAGGAAATGATTAACGTACTGCGAGTATAAATTTAAAAAAGGATTTTGTGTTAAATGTGTCCTTGGAAGGGTCTCGCAGAAGCACCGCATCGAGAGGACAGAGGAGAAATACCATCGCACTCGCTACCAGTTTGTATACTGTGGCCAAATTTGGTCTGGAAACGGCATTCCTTCGGGATGCTTCTATTTAGAACTGTAACGAGATTCCCTACCCATAAACATACTGCAGTTCACTCAGCGTTCCTGCTTTCAGTACAGAGTAATTTATTAGTGGTAAACGCAATATGTACTACTTATTAGAGAGACCATCATCCATACGATATATTTTTTACAAATCAGCATAATTACTTCTAGTTGGTGTAAGAATAATTAATACTAATGAATACGTTTGTTTTCTTGAAGTTTTATTATATTTTATGCAAATGTTAAGTTTCACCTGTCTAAGGCAATATCAAAATGTCAATTTTAATTACTCCTTAGACAGCCGAATCATGTCATTCACATAAAATATAATATAATTTCTGGAAAACAGATGTCTTCATATATATTTTATGTAAATGTTAAGTTTCACCTGTCTAAGGCAATATCAGAATGTCCATTTTAATTACTCCTTAGACAGCCGAATCATGTCATTCACATAAAATATAATATAATTTCTAGAAAACAGATGTCTTCATTCGAATTAATAATTCAACATGGATTTTTACACCATTGTTCAAGACACAATAAATTGGTTAAAAAAGTAAAAAAATATACGGAATTGTGTATTCACTACAAGTGTATTTGATTTTATAAAAAAAGAAAAAATAATAAAATACAAAATGGTAAAAATCTGGAACAAGTGGATGAGTTCGTATATTAAGAAAGCGTGTTTATAAAGGATGGGCGAGTGGAGAGGGATATTGAAAGTACAGTTGGGGCAGGCAACAAAGTAAATAGTGCACTTAAAGTTGTCATCTCTAACAAAAGCCTATCAAAAAAGCTTAGTTGACAGTGCTCAGTGGTGTTCTTGTGCCGACCATTATGTATGAAAATGAAGTGTAGAACTGGCAAAAGAAGGATGCTAGTAGAATAAATGTAGTAAAAATAAGATCTCTTAGATGAATGTGTGATAAATCTGTGTATGATAGAGTGGCAAATACAAATATGGGAAGCGAATGCAGTGCGAATGAAAGTGCCAATAACAAAATTATGAAAGGGTCATTAAGATGATTCCGACACATGGAAAGGATGATTGAAATAATGATAAAAAATATTTGTACTAACGATGTTTACAAAACAAGAAATAGAGGAAGACCGAGGAAAAGGTGGCAGGATCAAATTAATCAAATATTAAATATCGACCATGTGAGGAATTGGAGAAATCAACGTGCGTGCATGATACGTTGTATGAATGTAAAGGAATTAAGATAAGTATGTCAAGATAGAACAATAAACTAATGATACCATAAAACATATTGCTATCAATCATGAAAACGTAATTATTTTGCCCTGATATTTAAAAAAATGGATAATATAATAATAATAATAATAATAATAATCAATAAGATGATTTATAATGCGTGATTGTTATGAGTTTTGTAGAATATGATCTATTTGACGAACTATTAAAAAGTAAACATATTTAGTATACCTAAATGGTGTACCTGACAAAAAGCCCTCAGCATTCCCACAAAACCAAGAAGAAGAGGTCACCCAATGGCCACATGGTGGGCCAACATGGAAAAGGAGCTCCAACGCGAGAACCTGACAGTGGAAATGAGTCAAAATAGGAAAGTTTGGCGTTTTCGTACGAGGAGGGCCGACCCCAGATGATGGGAAATGGCAAAGGGAAAGAAAGAAATGGTGTACCTGACGCAGTCGATAAACATTTGTATCAGGATAAAGTAATTTGAAAAGCTGCGTTTTGAATTTCGATCTAAACTTTGACGGAATGAAGCTCAATGCACTTGAAACATTTCAACTGCAACGGGCGTATTGCGTATCAACCATGTTGGGTATCAGCCTGTAGGACAGAGTCAGAAATGAGGACATATGAGTCAGGATAAAGCCCTCTGACGTCATCGAGGTCGCAGCAGTGGCGATGGACGGGGCATGTCGCTTGCGACTCAGATGAAAAGTGGAAAAAGCGATTGCTATGCTGGTGTCCGAGTACGGTAGAGAGTGGAGTTGGGCAGTAATATGTTTCGTTGGCTCGACGATATCCGGGAGAGTGCGGGAAGTGTCTGGATGCAGATCGCTCAAGATCGAACAGAATGGAAAATACGAGAGAAGGTCTACTTCCAAAAGTGGACGGCAACAATAGGCTGAAGGGGAAGAATAAGAAGGTTTATTTATGCGAAATAGATTTTTTTTTCGTAAAACATGTAACTGATTAACAAATCCTCGGACGTATTTATCAGACAAATAATTTCTTTCGCGTATGACAGCTAATTTGTGCTGGTCAGATTATTTTACTCACAGACATTCGAGTGTATCATTTTGACCTAAAGAGGGATTCATTTTAATTATTTTTTAGCGGATGTCATATACATAATTGACGCAAAACGTGCAAAACATGAGCGTCTCCGAATAACATAATGCGCAAGTGGCATCTGCTTGTTGCACATGCATTCTGTTTATGTACGTACTCGAATGGTAATTAAACAAGTAGCAGAAATGAACTAATTACTCTGTAAAATTACTTTCTTTGTGATGCATAGGTATTGCGTCAGAATTTTATGGCTTATTATTATAAATGAGGCTCGTAATTATGCATGCTAGGATCATATTAACAGTCTTCTTGTCTTAGATGTTGGCTTTTGGGATTATCAGCCCAGAGGGTTTGACTCCCCTAACTATGGACTTGGACTTGGATCTTCTGGCTTACAGAGGTTCAGCTGTAATGGCTAGTCCTCTTACGTCTGTAGGAAACTCTATTAGAAATGAGATTTTTTAGGCGTTTTATGCTGGGCCTAAATGTATGGCCCAGAGTGATCCTCCGAAAGAAGTCGAAAGAGGATTTAGGGTTTATGATAAAGTCCTACATCAGATAATGTAAGACCAGTTAGGGTTTGGATTGTATATTAAAAAAAAAAGTATGTTCCCGAGGGGAAAAGAAGAGAAGCAGTGCCAGGATGGAGTTTTGGGAGGGGATAGCATCCTGCGTAAGACCATTTTGTTTTGGAGCTAAAATGGCACTCCAAAAATAATGATTTAATTGAAGCTTTTTGATGGAAGTTCATTTAAATAATAATGAAATTAAACCATGTTTTTAATAACTATTTTAATTTTTGTTTTTAATTTGAATGCGACTGATTTCGCCAGGCTGGCTGGCATAGACAGACAGAAAATACCAGTTTGTTGATGTCAGGTAGCCTGACGAAACCAGTCGCTGTCGAAATAAAGACAACAGTGTACGAGTATGTGGTTATTAAAATATATCGTTTTATTTCATTATTATTTAAACAATTATTAGTTGTTTTAGGCAATCGCAACTCGGCGTTCGGACGATGAATTTGATACTTCGTGCATTTTCGCCTTCATTCGGGCACAAAAGGACACCGATAATGTAATTTCATACCGTTTGGCGGCTCGTGATTCCACTCGGTCAACTAATGTACCTCCCGGAGGCATCTGACTTGTTTTAACAAAACAATCTAATACAAAAGCTCAAATTTCGTTATGAGATAATTAAATACGCTCTTATGCTTAAAATTCAATTTAATATTTAGGTCTCAAAAATAGCCAAAATAAAAATAGCATATAAACCAAATGGACATATAACTGTCAAACAATATTTTTGTTAAATTTAAGGCGTTAACACTGGATTATTTGAAAGACGATTTTTTTATGGATTATACTGTTTTTTACACATAACAAATAAATGTTTTTTTTCTAACGTGTGTTAAAATGAATTGGAAAAGCATATAAATTGTAACGCTCCCTTTAATATTTATTTATTTATTATATGATAAAACTGATGATAATGTATGAAAACGAAGAACGAAACTGGCAGAAGTAGGATGAGAGTAGAATAAATACGGTAGAGATAAGTTTAAATTATATAATTTCAAATATTTCGCCTCGTTACAGTATTAAGAATTATAAAAAAATGTATTTAAACAAAAATCTCATTTGTTTTTAATTTTATCAATTGATTTTTTTATGTCTTCTTATCAGCCGTCTATTCGTCTACTCATGACCGTTAGCCTTTCCCAAAGCACCCCACTGTCCCCTAACCATTACCAATCTCTTCCATCCACTTCCAGCGGTTATTTTCAGGACTTTTTCGTTTTATTAGGAAATCGTTAACTGAAAATTCCACATTTCTTCTATATTCCGCATCATTTTGTGTTGAGGATTCATATTTGAAAACGTTTTATTTTCACAACACTTTTTTGCACTTTTGGCAAACATATTTCGGGACACAGACGCCCTTCCACAGTGTAGAAATTTTATCCTGTGATTATTAAAATTGTTTTTTTTTCTAATATATCAACACAGTAATCAGCACTATAACAACAGTATATTTAGTATTATTGATTAATCCGAAGATGGCCGCGAGTTACCGAAACCGGTCGAAACTAGAAGAGAGAATGGTTTAAAACTAAAATAAGGAATGAAAATATTACACAACTTGTTATAGAGGTGAACTCTTCCATCCTCATGTGTAAATATTACATTTATATCTGAGGATGGAGGATGGTACAATGTTATTATTTTGTTTAAATTTTAGATAAATAAATAAAATAATACAGTGTTCAATTCTTCTTCCAAATTAATTAACGCCTTAACCTTCAATAAAGTAAATGATTTAAAAATACGCATTTATTTTCTTCGAGTGCATTTTGGTTTTGAAGGTGGAGACCATGGGAAAATAGGAGAAGCATCGGCAGGCCGTAAAAAAGGTGAGCCGAAGACATTGTTGCCTCGAGGGGGGGAGGGGATGTGGCTACAGCTAGCAGAAAATAGAGACGAGTGGAAAGGAAGGGAAGAGGCCTGTGTCAAGCAGTGGATCGATGAAGACTGACGAAGATGAAGAAGAAGATTTATTTTCTTTACTTATAATATAGGTACTTTGATACTACCAAGAAATTTCATTATCTCCCATGAAACATTTTTGTTGGATTGTATTGGAACTTTTTTTCCATAGATCTGGTATAAGAACTAATTTTTTTTTCTATGACGTATTTATGTTCAGTCCACCCCTGATTCTATCTCATGTATGTGATGTATAAAAGAATGCGCATACATTTCACATTATGAATTTTATTATACCTAAAACAAACCATTCAATCTTAATGCCTTGGGAATGTCTTCAATCCCGAATTATATGAATGAAAATCTTTACAAATTAGTGAATGAAAGGCGATTCATTAGACGACTGAATTGATTCAGACTTCGTTCACCTTCAGGAGGACGTTCATGGTCCAGTGGTTAAGGGTTTAGGGTTTTGGGCGGGAGGTATGATCGCGTGTTCGAGTCCCGGAGTGTTCAGTGACACACAGGTACCGACGGGCGGATTCGGGTTACACCATATGTCGCGAAAATTATACATCTAACATTAGAGTATTCAATTTATAAATTTATATATAGTTTGAGACATTATAGGCAGTAAGAAACGAGAGTGGCGAGGGATATTTAGAGGGTTTTCAAAGATGCCGGCAACCGGTAAGTAAAACTCTTTATAAAATCGCGCTTTTTTAAGATAATACAATATTTTGGTTATAAAAACATAACTTCGTTTTGTGGTACAATCATAAAATATTCTAATAGTTTTTATGACGTAAGACGGGTTTATTAAAAAAAAAAAAATTATTGTTATAAATATTTTCGGCATATTTTAGGGAGTTTTTATTTTAACAAATACTTGTGATTTATATTAATTCAGACATCACAACCCCGTTATCTATAAAAATATTGGGTGTTTCAGAAAATTTGATCCGTTTTTTATATGAAAATCGCGTTTATTTGAAAGGTAAAATACAAAACAAACCTCAATAAAAAGGTTTTTCGTCGATAGCCACTACTTTTCCAATCTTTTTGGCAATAGATGAATGCATCGTCGAAAAAACCCATCGTATTTTGAGGTAATCCCGGAATCAACCCAATTCTTGACATCTAGATATGAATGGATGTTTTGCTCTTCTAAAGCAATGCGTCATGGATCTGAACAAGTGGTAGTCCGATGGTGCCACGTTTGGTGAATAAGACGGGTGCGGTATAATCTCCCAATCCACATTTTGTATGTAGTTTTTGACCACGATTGCGATTTGAGGTCGAGCGATGTCGTGTTTCAGAATCAACTTGCTGTGCCTGTTGCCCATTTCGGTCATTTTTCAGTCAGTGCTTGCTTTAATCGCATTAGCTCTTGTTGGTAGACTTCCCCCGAGACCGTTTCATCCGGTTTGAGAAGTTCATTTTTTGGTCAAACTTTTCTGTCTCTCGAATAATTGTGATTTATATATTATAAGTTTGTAACTAACTAACCATCACGCTGTATCCCGGAGGGGTAGGCAGGGAGGATGGACCTCCAAAACGTTCTATCCTAACAATTCTCGTGACTCTTCTAAATTCACACATCGTGACATGCACGCCTGTCGATAAAATTATTTCGAATCGATTAAATGTTTAAAAATAGTTACAAAAGAGATGTATGTAGATATAAAGCGTTTTAAATAAAAAATACTAGTAATTCATTATATTGTATTATATAATATAATACAATTTAACAACACTTGTTTTACAAGATGCGTTACTTAATCATCAGAAAAAAGGGTAATTTCATAATGAATATTTCAATTATAATAAACCTTCGAAACATTTCGAGATAAATGAAAATTCTTTTGGCGTTAGTATGTAGATTATATAGATTAATCTTAGAGATTAACATATATAATCAAATCTTCATAGATGGCGCATTGAAACTGACATGTGAATTCTGGTGTTGGACTTTAACATATATACAACTTCTAAAAATTTGTCGGACATGGTCATAAGAAAGGTGGAATGGGGAATATTGTAATTACATAAAGCGTGCGCTTAACCCAACCAATGACAGGTCATAAGTCCTGTAAACACCTTGATCAACCATATTCAGTTTCCAATTTGCATCTTCGTCTCTATTGAGATACAATTAAATCATGAAAATACTTTGTTTACATTAAAACAAAATCAGTATTATCATTGTTAATGCAACAAGTTTATTAAAAAATAAGTGCTATATTTGTTACAGCCTTAACAAACTTTTATTATATGAAAAAAATGTTTTGAAAAAAGCCTATGTTATATATTATGACTTGTATGGAAAAAAACACAAAACAATATTTCAAACATGTTTTGCCGATCGAACCACTATCGAAGTATCGCAGACAGTAAATTAATCCTTGGTGGTTATAATATAACAACACTGTAAATATTTCAACCACCTGCGAGGCTCACGCAAACTCTTTCTATGGTCAGATGGTCACCCTCATCAACATCTCAATTTAGCTTTAGTTATCTGCAAAAAATCATTTACACTCTTGTGGGGGGTACCCAAATCGACAGGGCGACCATAAATTAAAAGCAATTATTCAACAGAACACACATGTTCATTTAAATACGATATATAATTTAATTCATAAGCAATATATGTCGTAAATTTTATCTCCCGTGTTATACAGGATTATTCTTGCAATATAAAAACATTTTTTGTTGTTGTTTAATTACTTAAATATACAATACTACAATTCAATTAAATACTTGTTAACAGCTTGTGCAAATAAGAAACATAAAAAGATCGATTAACTTTTCGAAATATCTAATTTAAAAAAAATAATGCCCAATTAACTCATGCAAATTTAAGATGTTATAATCTTAATTTAATTTGAATGAACGGATAAAACACATGAACAGCGTTTATAATGACAAAAATACTATTATTAAATTTTTTATTCCTATTTTAACCATAATTAGCGATAAATTAATACTATAATTAATATAATAATTACACCAATCAGCTGTTCTAGTGAACTTTAAGAATGAATATCAATTATTGAATCTACGCCTTGTTTTAGAGAATCATTTTTTGTCATTTTTTGCTATTCAGCGGTTTGTATACTATTCATATGTTTCAATTGTGATCACTTAATAATTATCCATTCTTTCTTTCTTTTCATAAAAAGAACTCACTTTGTGGTTAGTCATTTAAAATTTATAAATAAAATATTATATTATATAAAATGAATGTTTTGTATTTTAAACATGGAATGTTAATTATTACATAATAATTTAAGTCAACTAGTTTTGCTTGTACCCAAGCTTCATCTGGGCAATATAAAAACTGAAGAAAGTTCTTTTATTGTCCTAACGAAGCTTTGGTACAAGCGAAACTTGTAGTTAGTTTAAATTATAATTAGCAGTCCATGGTTAAAGTAAGTAATATTAATTTTATTTTTAATATTTATTACTTCTTTTAATATAAAAACTAACTAACTAACCATTACGCCGTATCCCCGGAGGGTGAGGCAGAGAGGATGGATCGCCACATTGTTCTATCCTGACATAACTCTCGCGCCTCTTCTACATTCACACATCGTGACATGCACGCTCGTCGATTGTTCCTACTTCGAACGTGGCCGTCTTTCAGTAATTGATTAATTTGGTCATGCCATGTATTCCTTGGCCTTCCTCGACTTCTTTTCCCATACACACTACTTACATATATCTTTTTAACCATTCTTCTCGGTTCAAACCATCTTAGTGACCCTTTCTTAATTTTATTTATCACGCATTCATCCGCCTTACATTCCTTCCTTACTTCATCATTAGATATTTTATTACATTGAGTCGATATATTTCTATTTGCGGTAATGACTTTGAGTGCACCATTTATTTTGTTTCCAGCTCCAACCCTTCTTCCAATATGTTTATTAAAATGTTATAAACATGAAGATTTTCTATGGTTTATAACACCCCAAAATAAACTGCATTCAGCTTAAATATCCATATTCATTTGTAGAAATGATGTTTGTACTTAAATATTTATATTTATACATAGCATGCGATGATTTAAATACTTAAAACCTCTGCAAAAATTAATCCGGAGTGTGAGACAAAAAACATATTTTTAGTAACTGATTCATTTTGTCGTGCCATGTTTTCCTCAGCCATGCTAGACTCCTTCATTCATTGACACTGCTTGCGTACAACTTTCAAACCATACTTCTCCCATCCATTCCTTCAGTATGTCCAAACCATTTAAGTAACTCTTATTTAATTTTATTTAAGATGCATTCTTATGCCTTACATTTCATGTTTAAGATCGGTATTCTATCATGTTTTACTATACACTCTTTTTGAGATATTCTTTCAACGCAGTTTATCTTAATTTAATTATTTTTATTACTAGTTACAATCATTACATTTCTAAATTGTCATTTCAGGTTCGATCTAGTTTAAAAATCCGAGTTTTTAAATAAACCTTCAGTTCTTTTTAAAATAAGGTTCTATCGTTTAAGTAATCTGAAATTTAAAGAGAGAACATTGTGATTTTCGTTATATTCCCAGCTAACTCATTTTCAAAACAAATAATGATGGCAAGAGGCGGGTGTAACCCGAGCTAAGGGCTTATGTTAGTTTGTCATAACGATTAATCGGCGGGTGTATAATGCGACAAATGAAGTGAAAAATTAGTGGAATTCATTGTCTTCAATCTTTTTGTGTGCCCTCTTTCACATCTCAATTAGTTCCATCAGACACAATGCAGGCGGTGGTTTTAATTTATTTTATTAGAATATCATGTCACATCAAACCAAATCCAAATTCATGTTCTATGTCATATTCTATATAAAATGAATGACTGATTAAGTAATGAATTATTTCAGTATTTTTCTATGAATTCAAATGTAATTATTGAATGTAAGGATAAGCTAATCCAAGGGTTTAATTCTTTATACGACCAACTTCTTACCTCATTATAATTAGCTATTATTTATCCTCACATACGTCTGTATACAAATTCTACTATCATTAATTTTATAGATAATCCAGTGTGTTGCCGGAAACACTTTGATATTTTAACATTATTAACTGTTTAATTCAAACACTGCTGTATAATATCACAATTGATTCTATTTCTTTTGAAATTGTCGCGACAGCTGTTTCGCTAAACAATATTAGCATCATCATGTGTTACAATCAACTAGTAGTTAGCTCAGTTGCTTGTGATACCTGATGGTGCTAATATTGGTTAGCAAAAAATATGTCTCGACAAATTAAAAAAAGATGAAATCGATTGTGATATTTTAATGCCGTGTTTGAATTAAACAGTTAATAATGTTAAAATATTAAAGTGTTTCCGGCAAATCACTGGATTATCTATAAAATTATGATATTAGAATTTGTATACAAACGTATGTGAGCATAAATAATAGCTAACTATTATGAAGTAAGAAGTGGGTCGTATAGAGAATTGAATTCATGGATTTAGGAGCCAAAAGTTTTGTCCACAACCCAAGTTATCCTTACATTCAATAATTATATTTGAATTCATTGAAAAAAAAATTCATTACACTTAAATACGATAAGGTAGGGATTTGTTTGCCATTATAAAGCCCGTAAAGTGGTATATTTAGGTCATGTGCTTAGATAAGGAAAACCAAGAATTGGTACACCTCATCACAGAGTCTGGAGTTCATTTATTCGTAAGCTTAATGGTTTAAAAAAACATCGTATCTATAACTTTTGATTCCTCCTACAATTTTTATGCAAGAAAAAAATAGACACGGCTTATTTAAAAAAAAGATTAACTAAGAATTGTTGGAATTAAATTATCTTCAACTTGATTCGAGATACGCATCACAGAGCTTTGCTGTTGCGTAAAAAACACGTGCCAATAATTTACGTAATACATTGTATAAATATATATATTAATAATTTTTTTTAGAAAACGATTAGCCTTCTCATTACTTACTTGAGCTAGTGGGCGGATAATTATTTTTAAATATGTTATTTGAAATTCAAGTTCAAAAACAATATTCATCTAACTAACTAACCATCACGCCGTTTCCCAGGAGGGGTAAGCAGAGATGATGGTCCGCCACACTGTTCAATTCTGACATAACTCTCACGCTCTACATTCTTACATCGTGACATGCACGCTCGTCGATTGTTCCTACTTCGAACATGGCAGCCTAGACTTCTTTTTCCATTCCTACTACTTGAATATATCTTTTTAAGCATTCTTCCCTCATCCATTCGTTCCATATGTTCATACCACCTTAGTGACCCTTTCTTAATTTTATGTAATAGTAAGAATAATAATAAATTGGATAATTTATAGAGCGGCATTTTTATGAATTACTCATCTCAAGGGCCCTGCAGAAGATGCTCCGTTTTATCGACTAGATAAAAAAAATTAATAATAATGATAACAAGATGTATGAATGTGCATGTCAAGATGTATGAATGTAGAGGAAGCGAGAGAAGTATGTCAGGACAGAAGAGTGTGGTGGTCCATTATTTCTGTCTACCCCTCAGAAGAGACGGCGTGATGGTTAGTTAGATAGTTATAATTATAAATAAGCAATAATAAATTTGAGAAATCCACGCGAGGAGTTGGCGAAATCGACGAGCGATGTATGAATGTTGAAGGATCGAAAGCAGTTAGTAGTGTCAGTAAATAGCAATGTGGCTCTCCGTTCTTAATGCCCGCCCCTTCGGTGAAACGCCGTGACTGTTAGTGAGCTGTGAATTGAGTTTGTTGAATTGTTGAAAAATTGCTCGAGAGTTCTATATTCTACGCCTCTGACTTTTGTATTGTCATAGGTAATGGCTACTTTAAGTTCAAGAGATTGCACCATGATTGAGTCCATATCACAACTACGTGTTATTAAGATTTACCCTAACGTAATTATACTCACCAAGGGGGAGAGGCATTCAAGGGCCTAGTCGTCGCGTGCTGTCCACAATGCGTGTCGTCCGCGACTGTGGGGTTTGACTTTACGACCGATTCAAACAATGATTATGACATGCGAAGAATGATGGAATTCAAGGTTATGTGCATTCTTATGATAGAAATGGTTATAATTCTTAATTAATGTGAAAAAAAAACGTCAATCTTCTCTAAGTTTTATTATATTTTAGATGGAATGACATGTTTTTATTATTATTATTATTTCATTGAAAAGCTCTTTAAATCATTACAGCGCGAGCCAAATCGATGTAAGGGGTGAAAAAAAAAACATCAAAGGAAACAAACATAGAACCATATGAATAGAAATATGCTAGTTATCTCCTTGTTGCTCTTACCGTAAGGGTATTCACGATTTCGCCCTAATTGCATCCAAAGAGCATTTCTTTTGACACCTCATTTAAAAGATGAATCTGTGCGAGAATTTGAGGCCTAAAATAAGAAGTGCCCCCTTGCTCTGCTATAGCTATGGGGAACGTATCGCCTGTAAAGCATTATCAAATGTCACGTTTGATAATGCAAGTAGACATTTGATAATGCCTTAGAAGGATGAAACATGTCATTTCATCTAAAATATAATAAAATTCCTAGAATAGGTATGTTTTCATTCATATTTATGATTTAATATGGAGTTTTTCTTCAAGAAACAATAGATAGTTATAATTCTTAATTACCTATATTCGATGGCTGGAGTACTCTTGTCATCATTGTTAGCTTCCACGATATGACGTCATATTCCACCAGCATTTATTTTCGTCCACTTTGTCTGGATATATCCACCCATCCATCGGGTATCCGTTACAAGATTTCTGGTATTTTTTTAGCTCTGGAAAATAAACGTTTTAATTATAAAACCAAGCCAAGAATGAACAAGGAGCTCTTGCATTGCCCTTTAAGAAGGGGTTTACAGTTGTCACAAATAATTTTATAATTACAAGTAATAAATTATAGAAGAATTAACAGTACAGACAAATGAATCGAAATCGAAGCTAACCTTAATGCAAACAAAAGTAAAGTAATATTTTAAACAGTAAAAAAGGTAAATAACAAAAAAGGTAAATAACATTGTTTTATTTTTAAAAATACGTCCGTTCAAATGAAAAACATCGATGTTACTAAAGTATTTATTGTAGCTATCACAAATCCTGTACGTTGCCGCGCTTTGAGCCTAGTAAGTGCGATGAGCCTAGTAAGTGCGAAAACTTGATTCGCGGTGTATATTATTGTGCGAAACTATTACGTTTCAATTAAAAGCATGATCATATCATTATGTGTTCATATATGACTAAATAAACAAAATCTCGCCAGTACTCGTATGTCTGCGGGGGTAGGCTAGTCAGACGGTTAACCGTTATGCGACCCGCTGAGCTTGCGCTGCAATCCAATGTGAATTTATCCTCACTTCCTCACGTTGCACGTTCCCGTCGCTCTCCCCTCCCCTGCCACCCTTCCCCACGAGCTGAGATCTCGCATTCCTGCGAACTTTTTGCTCCAGACTTTCCTCTGCCTTTGTTTTTCGTCTCTACCTGAGCCGCCAGCGGCCGCGCCGGCGCCCCCCACACTTTTCACACACCGCGGTCTCTTATGGGCGTATTAGAATTAATGAGTGTTGCGAGATTATGACCAGATTAAGTGCAAACGTATCGCTATTAAATGCTTCTTCGCTTTACTCACAACTGTTATGGAAGAAAGATTCTCACTTGACCGTGACAGCTGGGGAAAACGAGAGTAAAAAATGGTTTATTACATGATAACAAACCGACACCACTTTATTATTTATTGCGTACATAAAGTGAACGCCAGAAGAATTATTTTGTTCTAATTACATACATTAAAACCTACTCATTTACTCAATTAAAATTTTACATGTAACAAATTTGATGAATATGCGATCGTACATTATAATTTAAAATTTTAATAAAATATTTGCTTTACTTAGAGAGGTTAACGATAAATCATTTTGTAATAGTTATTAGAATTTATTATCTGTTTTAAAAAAATGCAAACGATTATTATTATTTATCTTTTTTTTTATATACTTTGTATATACAACACTTACATTAAAAAAATTAAAATTACATAGGCATGTTTTGGACAACCAGTCCTTCTTCAGTGATACATATTATAAAGATGGATATTTAAAATATTTTTAAATTATTTACATGATCTGACAGATGCTATAAAGATTTATTATTCATTATTATTTTATTTTGTTATTTTTAAAATTTGTCATTAATAAGTAAGAGATGAAATCTTTCTATATCCGAAACATTGCGAGATAAATAATCTTCTAACAAAAGATTAAAACAGTGTTTTAAATAACAAAATAATATAAAAGTAATGTAGTTTAACATTTGAGTATTCTTGTAACGACGGAAACATCAGTTTTACAAAAGCTTTTAATATTTTTGTGAAAGTGACAGGTTTTGGTTACTAGGATATTAATAATTGCCCTAGAAAGGTGAAAACTGTATTTCCGTATAAGTTTTTAAAGTTTTTAATGTAAGGAGTATTTCTTAAATTAAGTAATCAAGACTTGAAATATTTTTTTCCACTTTTGAGTTTATGTTCTCGGCATGTATAGAGTGGAAAAAACAATGTGTTAATTTTTTTAAATATAAAAAAAAAGCTTTCAATAAATACAGATAAATGAACATTTGAGTTAACCATAACCGGTTTCGAGAAATAATGTACTGATCGGATGTGTCCCAAAACCATTCTCAATGAACTCAAATATTCTCACCAGTTCATACTTAAATGATATACATATTTGTGGGCTTTATTTATAATAATTATAATTTTGTTAAAATGTAACATTTTGATTAATCAAAGATTGAATAAGAATAGTGGAATGATAATTAAAATGAATGGATGGTTTGATTATTTTATAAAAATATATCGGCTAATGTTTCTAGTTATAATAATAATAATTAGGCTAATTTGTATAGCGCCGTTTTCGTGAATAACTCACCTTAAGGGCGCTTGACCTGCGTCTAACTCTATAATAAGTAGATTTCATTTTACCTCATATTAACAACTGTATTGTGAATGAATGTGAAATGATTGACAACATGTAACTGATTATATCGAATCAGCCCTATATTTTATAAGTTTCTTATAAGGCTCGTTATAATCTGGAGCGTGTACATACGAATCAAATAAGTGGGGTCAGAAATAAAATCACACGCGAAGAAGTACAACGCGTTTTATATCCTTTCATGTTGCATAATAAATCTTAAGTAGGATTATGTTATTGCGAATTCCTTATTGAGGATAAAGCTAAAGCTCTGATGGAAAGCGTAAATAAGTTCACTTCACAATGGGCAGCAGAATATTACTTAAATTTCTAATTATTAACTTATTTTGTAAGAACTTAATTATGCTTTAAGAACTCTATTATTGAGTGATATCAGAATACGTTTTTATTTGTAATTAATAAATTATTCTTAGATTTATTCCCCGCATAAATCATCAATTCACCAAATAATCTTTCCAAAAATGTTTCCATCAGAAGTAAGATGAATAGCTACAAGACCTGAACCTCCGTAGCTCAGACGATCCAAGTCCAAATATGTTTAAACTCATATTTATTAAGCTGAAATGAAAAATGTTAAGGTATCATAGTGTTTCGGCCAAACCAATGGGCTATTTAAAAAATAGTTTGAATCATAAAAGTGGAGCAACATCACACGGGTTTGTCGAAAAGCTTTTATGTAACGCAACACCTCATGTAAGGAACTCCATCGGTTCAAATGCCCAGAAATAATACAATATAACCTCTGTTGGATGGTATTTAAGGCGTTGCAAGGAATGACACCATTTTATACTATATATCTGAACCGATGGAGTTCCCGAATACGGAATGCGAGGCCGTTTTTATTTCCATCACCAACATTTTCTGGAGAGATTGTTTGTACTGAAACGCTGTCCTCGCACAAACTTTGGCGATCTAGTCTTCACAGTAGCCTGCTTTTTAGCTAGAATCAATTTTCTGACTGCTGACCTCAGGTGCATTTAGAACCCTTTTAAATTTAGATCGAGACTCAAACAGCACCTTTTCAATAATTCTATTCTGATGTATGTAATAAATGCTCATCGATTGCTTCAGTTGCAGCTCTTTAATATGCACATGTATTTAATGACTAGGTTGTAACATGGAGAAGTTAATTTATAAAAAAAAGACAAACAAAATATAAAAAAGTTAAAAAAATATTAAAACGAATAAAACAAAGTAATGCAACATTGCGGTCTCACCTATGCCGAAATGTAGCACCGATCATTTTTTTTAAATTACGCTCATTCGGTGGAAAACATCCATATCACCAAAATGCTTGTTAAGTATTATAGTTGTCGCAAATTCGGTATATTTCCGCGCTCTGAGCGTAGTTAGTGCGATAAACAGGAAAGTAGAAACCTTGGCTAGCGGTGTGTGTGTATCTTGTGTAAGACATAAGGGAATTGAGTGTCAATTTGCAAAGAAGTTCGGAGTTATCTATTTTAAAGTGTATAATTTTGTGAAGCCACATCATACCTAATTTCAAGAGAGTACAAGAAGTGACAAGACAGGGCAGACTTGTAATCTGAAAGTAGCCTGCACATATTTACATAAACTTGAAAAAAGCTCTGTAAGAAATAAAAAAAAGTGTGGATATTTTATAGCGATTGTGAAAATGATTCAGATATCAGAATACTACTGCTTTTGGATATTGTGAAGCAGGACCAAGCGGGGGAATGGGTACCAATGAAACATTCTCACCACATACTGTTGGTAATGATTCCGTTTTATGACTTATCGCGGAAGAAAGAGTTCAATTTGAATTAGTGTTTGGTCTAGCGGCTGAATGCCTGTGATAACTTACCTCCCACTCGATTCAACAGCTACAGCAGATAATTCGCTATCAAATGATTAAAAAAAACCTTCCCAAGCAATTAAAGATCAAACCAACCACCCGGAATGTAAAACTGACATGATGTATCCCCACAAGCTTTTATTCTGATGTAATTCTCCTATCAATGTTCCTCCACACTCACACAGCGCGTCACACGCACGCCTTATATATTTTTTTCAACTCCGATAATTGAATTGATTTGATGTAGTATTAATCTTTTACTACAAGTAATTATTTAATATTAAGATAACTAATACATTAAGTCACCTTAATTAATACGACACACAATCGCTATATTCATGCTGAAACAGGTCAATAAAAGATTAGAAAATATCTAGTCGTCTAAACTGAAAACATATGTTTTCTAGAAGTTATAATTTATTTTAAAACACAAATTATTAAATAATACACAGTGTTTACCAAGTTTACACTAAATTTATACCCAAAAACACAAACATTCAAAGTAACTTCGAATTAAATATTGATGAAATCCTTTGTTTTCTAGAAGTTATATTATATTTTATGGAAATGGCAACATAAAAAATCTTTTTTGATAATGCCTTAGCAGTGCGAAACATGTTGTTCTCATTCATAATTTAAAATAGTAAAAACGATTGTTTAGTGGTTTTACTTGTATTTAATTTATATAGATAATATAGATAATATATTTATATAGATAATAACTGATAAATTTGTTTCGCCTTGCGAGGGCATTCTCAAATAGTTTGAAATAGGCGAAACAAATTTGTCACTATTTATATAATTTATATAAATTAAATCCAAGTAAAACTACTAAATAATTGTATAATTTTAATGTTTACTATTATAAATTAATAATGGAGTTTTACAAAACTGATATCTCAACCATCAATAAGTTTTCATTCATATTAATGGTTTGATATGGAGTTTTACATCATTTACCAAAGAACCAATAAATAAATAAAAGTGTATTGGTAAATTTTTGTGTTGAAATATGATGTCAATTGTGAAAGATGAAATAAAAATTAAGCATTACGATGTTACAGGAGTACGTAATCGAGGTAGACCGAGAAATGTAGCACAATCAAATCAAACAATTTTTTAATGTCGGCCACGTAAAGAGTCGGAGAAGTTAGAGAAATCGGAAACGACGTACTAGTTAAAGATTTGAGAATAGAAAAAAAAGCAGCATGGCAGTTCATCTTTTTTTGCTTAATTGAACGGCGTAGAGGTTTGTTGGTAAGTGAGTAAGTTATGGCAACAGATTAGAAGATAAACATTTTATAACCTAAAGAAATCATATTTATTATTTTATTAACTAATTAAGCTTTTTCATACGCACAGGTTGGCGCAAACATGTTTTTTGTTGTTTAAATTCGTTACAACTTCATGATTTCTGAGTAATTTTTAGTAATAAGACACATTTATAACAAATGTTAATCATAAAAATATTTCGCGCCACACTTTAGAATAATTTTTGGCTGAAAACAATGTAGCGCATTACGACTATAATTTGTTTTATATTTTTTATTTTAACTTATTTAAAAATATATAATAATAATAATAATAAAAGTTTTTTGATTCTCTATTTGCACACTGTAATAAATTATAAAATATAAATTTTGATTTACTGTAACTAATTAACTAACTAACCATCACGCCGTCTCCCAGAAAGGGTTGGTAGAAATAATGGACTGGCACACTTTTCATTCCTGATATTTTTCTATTCGCTTCCTCAAAATTCATACATCGTGTCATGCGCGCGGGTTGATTTATCTGAATCCTCACGTGGCCGACATTTATAATAATATTTGATTTATTTGATCGTGCCACATTTTCCTCGGTTTTCCTCTATTTCTAGTTCCATTTACATCGTTAACTTTTACTCTTTCATAACAAATGCAGTCATATTTTAAGTAATAATATCTTTTCTGAATTTGCAAACCACCTCATTGAAAAAGATCATTAATTTAATGATCATTAAAGATAATGGCGTTGAAATTTTGCATATTAATAATAGAAATATAACTTTGGACAATCTCGAAATTGTGGAAATTTAAAAAGCAATCAAAAATAAAGAAAATATTATAAATAATCAAATAAATTTAACGTCAAGTTCCTTTGTTGTAAGTTAATACCTGAACCCCAAAAAGAATTATAAATTATTATTTTAAATTTATTCATAAGGCTCGTATTTGTTATATCAAAAGCATAAACGTTCCAAAATAAATCAGTCAAAAATGACCATATTTGAAAACAATTTTATAATATTTTAAATATTTATATAATATCACTGATGTAGGGCTGGTTAGTCCGAAACATGTTAATTTTTATTTTTTTAATAAATGTGAGTGTTGTATACAAATTATATAAAAAAGAAACAATAAAATATAAGTTTGCAGAAGGAGTCGAGAGAAGAAACTGTTACTGGTTCGAAAACCTTTGAGAATGACTCAGTTGCAGCACAAAATCTGGTGTTTAGAGCTGCTGCATCATAGGTAAAAGAAGCCATAATATTATCCAACCTCCAATAGAAGAGGAACAAGAACAACAATAATATAAGTTTGTGATTAAAATGAGTTTGTCATATTCATCAAGATGAGATCATAAAGTTTTACGACTGTTTTGGGAGCTGGTGAGAATCCAACAACTTTGCGGACCCAGGGATATGCGGCTATAAATATCATTTATGGATTTCGAATAGGACTGTGATGTCTGCATTAGGAATTTTGTGCCATAATGGGGAAGTCGGGACTTAATAATTCTTAATTGATTTACGAGCGCCATTGATTGGCCTCAACTTTCGGCGGGCTGCTTTGCAATAAATAATTGTTAAACGTAATCTATGCTTGACTCATCCTAGTTTTAAATGTTTCTATTGTTCACCGCCCGTTCGAAGAGTTTAGCCGCATCAGAGAGATTTCGTTATCACGCCTTGGAAACAGTCAATCGACTCAAGTCTTCACAAATAAAAATTAAATTTACCTGAATCTTTCGTTGCCAGTTCATAATATGTATACACCATCATCTAATAATAATAATATGCTTACTTTTAAAGCGCCGTTTTTGTGATATAATCACCTCATTTTATGTCACAGATCGTCAGATCTATTAAAAGAAGAAGAAGAAGAAGATTTTATTAAATAGAATGAGCGTTGGTTATGAATTATATTTCCCATTCAGAATTTCAAGCTATTCCATGAAGGTAACAACGACACCTTTCGGGATTAACTAACTGACCATCACGCCGTCTCCCCGAAGGGGTAGGCAGAAAGAATGGACATCCAGACGCGGTGTGAATAGGTTGTAAACCTCATCGCCACCAATAGGCATCTCCCGTGCACACTTCGATCGTCCAACGTCCACAAAATATTTAGATTTATTTTGTAACAAGCAATATAAAATACAACGTTATAAAATAAAATAACGTTATTTTTTATGGTGCACATGTTAGCTGGACGTTTTTTTGTTTATTCTTTGAAAACGTCTGTTTTCTATTTTATTGGGATAAATATGATTTAATAATAATCTATCTCGTCATCTATAGATCAATGTAGTCGACCAATGTCAGCTTGTATATGCCTATTTTTTTCTGGTAATAACTAAGAGTCTATGTAATTTCTAGATCAACAACAAACTTTCACGTTTAACTGTTACCATTAACGGGCCTATGAAATCGAGAGTGGTAGGCCAAGGTATGTTAGAATAGACATATTTATGTTCAAATTGACCATTATGCTTATACTTGTTAAATAAAGGAAACGAATACATACATAACACGTAAGCCTGCGTTTTTTTTTTTAATTTTTAAATTATTTAAAATAAATGATATGTTGACTGATATTGGAAAATTAAAACTGAAGCTTTCTTATTTATTCCATTTATATGAATGAAAACGTCTGTTTTCTAGAAGTTTTATTATATTTCATGGAAATGACGTGTTCCGCCTTTTTAAGGTATTATCAAATGTGTTATAACATACATTATTAATTTTTAAATAGGCAAAGCTTGTCATTTCCATAAAATATAATGAAGCTTTTAGAAAACGGGCCTTTTCTTTCGTATAATTTATTTGATATGGAGTTTTACATCATTGTTCAAGAAACAATAAATTTCATGTATGTATATCATAAAACATTCAGTAAATGTTTGTTTTCTTTTATTCGGAGTTTTAGAACTTTGTTTAGTTACTACTTTTTTTTAAAAATATTATAATAAAAATACAATATTAATATTATAATAAATATATATTTTTTTAATATTATAATAAAAATACAGTGCACAATGGTGTTCTTCTACCGACCCTTATGTATGGAAGCGAAGCATGGAACTTGCAAAGGAAGGATGAAAGTAGAATAAATGCAGTAGAAATGAGATCTCTTAGACGAATGTGTGGATACTCTGGGTATGATAGAGTGTCGAATGAAAATATAAGAAGTGAATGTGGTGCGAATGATGGTGTCATGAACAAAATAATGAAAGGATCATTAAGATGGTTTGGACATATGGAAAGAATGAATGAAGAAAGAATGGTAAAAAAATTATATGTTAATGATGTAAATGGAACCAGAAATAGAGGAAGACCGAGGAAAACGTGGCACGATCAAATAAATCAAATATTGAATGTCGGCCATGTGAGGAGTCAGAGAAATCGACGCGCGTGCATGACACGATGTATGAATGTTGAGGAATCGAGAGAAATATGTCAGGAAAGAAAAGTGTGGCAGTCCATTCTTTCTGCCTACCCCTTCGGGAAGACGGCGTGATGGTTAGTTAGTTAGTTAGTTATAAAAATACATATATTAGGGGTACGAAAAAATACGTCTTTATAGTATGATAGATTAAATATTTAAACTTTGGAATTGAAAATTGTTGTTCATTTGTTTATTTGTTATTTGTAGAATAAACGTATTATTATAACGTAATGTAATAAATTTATTGTATCAGCAAATTAGTGAATTCCCACACTCTAGTACAAAATAAAGCATGTTTTGATGACCACAATATTGTGAAATAACCAAAATGCTAACCGAGTGTTTCCGGTTTATCATAATTTGATCCTTGCCTCGTCCAGTATTTTACAATTAACTTCGACAAGTGTCCGCTTATCTCGCCCGTGATATTTCATTTTTGCCTTTCGAATATACGGTATCTGATCTTGTGGGTGATTCCCTTTGCGGACACCCCGCCATCGATTAGGGGGATGACTCGAGATTCTCCCGTAGTTTAGTGTGTGCAAGAACGAGAACGGGAACAATGTCCAAAGCTTTACTTCAGACATTGTTCCCGTCCTTCCTGCTCAAATAAACTGCAAATGCGTTTTCTTTTCATCTTTCAATTTTTTACTTCCACAAACGGACTTTAACATTAAGTATTCACAACATCAGCATTCGCCCAGAATGCGAATATTCTTGAGTTCAAGTATCAAATATTTGATAACGCCTTAGCTATGCAAAACATGTCATTCAAATAAAATGTAAAAAAATTTCTAGATAACAGACATTATCATTCGTATTCATTTTTTAATTTGGGGTTTTACATATTTTTTTAAGAAACAATATATATTTTGTTTATGTTTCAGACTAGAAATGAAAGAACCAAGACTTTAACGGACATAAAAACAGCACAGTTAGGATGAAAAGTGATATATTCAAAAAAAAAGTTTTCTTTTACTATTGTTGGAACACTTAAACAAATTTTTATTTAATTTTTACAGGTCGCTTGAACCCAATTACTGTATACAATTAGTTTTTTTTAGCTGATATTTTGATTCTCGTGACATGTGATATGTAGCTAATCTATCGTCATTTTATTGTTACGAGAATTCTACACCAGACCAAAGACTGTGTGACAATCACACTGCTATCGCCGGGAATCGAAACGGGAACCATCGGTATGGCAGCCAATGCTCTTACCTCTCTGCCACGAAGGTCGTCAAAAATACAAAAATGTAAAACAACCAACGTGTGGAATTGTTCAGATCGGTATTATAGATATCTAGTGTCGAATTTACATTATAATTACGGGTTTATTATAAAGTTTCGTTATTTTTCTGTAGGAACGACATCTGTTTTCTATTTAAACGATCCATAGTTTCACAAATATATAAAGCAACATCGCTGCGGGACTTGTTTTAAACAGAACAATACTTATAAAAAAAAATATTTACAGATCAGCTGTTGTTTATACTGCTGGGATATTATTCTTTGGCTATTTTAAGATAAAGACAGACCCGTTGGTATTTCCTCTCTGTTCCGCGAGACGTATTGCATGGGGAGGTCTCCCTTACGCCAGGAATGCGGTCAATCCTCATTGGTCCTCAAAAAAACTTGTGCAGCCAGCAAACCAGACGTGTACAATAAAATTCGCAGTCATCCAGCTGGATTATTCTATAAACGGCTTAGAGAGTCTTGACCTCTCTACAAAGTTGCTGATTTTTTTTGGGAACTCTGACTTTTGCTCGTACGAGTATATCAATTGAATAAGAACTCCTAAGTATGTAGGTTCCAGTTTAAATTCCCTGATATAATAAAACTAGTTTTTCTTTTAAATAATTGTGTGCTACCCCTGTGTGTGGAAATCAGATCAAATCAATAAATTACAACTAAGCATATTTGTGGTTATTAGTTAAGGAAAGCGAAAACGGCCGTTCACAATGGAGTTCTGGTCCCAACCCTTATGTTTGATAGCAAAGCTTGAAACTGATAGAAAAAGGATGAGAGCAGAATAAATGCGGTAGAGATGAGATTCCTGAGACGTTTGTGTGGTAGAACGGTGTACGACAGAATCTCAAATGCTGATCTAAGAAAGAAATGTAGAACGGAAGAAGGTATTACGAACAAAATTATGAAAGGATCGCTGCTTTGGTTCGGACATATGGAGCGCATGGATGGAGAAAGAATGGCTAAGAAAGTATACGTTAACGATGTTAGTGGAGGAAAAACATGGCATGACCAAATTAATAAAATTTTAAAGGTTGGTCATGTTAGAAAATCGGAAGAATCTACATGCGTGTATGACTCGTTGTATGAATGTGGAGGAAGCTAAAAAGATTCGTCAGGATAGAGTAGTGTGGCGGTCCATTCTCTCTGCCTCTGTTTGTTTATTTGTTTAGTTAGGGAAATATATTTGAGAACAGGGAAAGTACTAGAAACGCATGAGATATGGTTCTACTTTTGGAAGACGAGATATTCTCTAAAGTCATGAAGTAAGGAACCTGGAAAATTATAATTACAGTTAAATAACGAACTAATAAGGCATTACATATAGGATGGATCGAGCCTCCGACTGACAGGAACGCTATTTAATTTTTCCGACTTTGAAATATGGCCATGCCATGTTTTCTTTGGCTTCTCCATTAAACTCATCTATAATATCCATATGTGGATACCATCTTAGTGACCTTATAGTTTCGTCTGGTATGATAAATGTTTTATACAAATGTGATCAGTAATAAGAATGTGTGAACACATGATGTTTAATTGAAAACGTCTTTAAAAAAGAGTGTCCTAGAAGTGGTTTGGTAATATGGAATGAATGTACATCACGATGATGAAGGTATAAAATCTTTGAAACGTATCGGGAAAAATAAACTACAAGGTGGAAACTGCATTTCAATTCATAATACATTAAAATGTTTAATATAGTAAAATTAAATTTAATATTTATGTAGTAGAGAAAGATGGAGGCAAATATGGTAGGACCAATTTAAACTAATATTATAGTCGGCATCGTAATAATTGACGAGGGTGCGTAACATGATGTACGATTACATAAAAATATATAGTTATAAGTTTGGTTTGGACTTCTCGAATAAATAAGCAAAAGAAGGATGGTTAAAATTTTTATTGATATAAAGTCGAAGAATACGTGGTTTTAAATAAGTCCTATAAGAAGACCAGTGTTGTAATAATCGACGAGTGTGTGTGACACAATGGAAGATAGAATTATTCTCTGTTATAAGGTATCATTTTTAGTTTACCTGTAATGATTTTTATTTTCTGTGAAAAACAGTGTTTTATTTGCTACAAAACAAAAATACTTATTCCACAAGGTCGCTTCAAGTTTATAAAAAAAAAGATTTTGTCAGTTGGTCCAGATTCAATTCTTAAACAGTGTGTGGAAAGTTTTGAATTCTGTTCAGTGTTTTAGCAACATTCGTGAATGCAGATATTTTTATGAAACGGTAATATAGTGATTTTTTATGATACCGGTGACCATCATCCGTTTTTGCTCACAGCGTTTATGGGCATATTGATTTTATGAAAATTATTCACATAAAAGCGATCTTTGCAACCTTGTTGCCTTCAAACACTGATTTGATCATATCCGAGGAACCTTATTATGAAACATTTATTTTTATTCCCGTGGAAACTACAAGGAGAATATTAATTATGTAAATTATAAAGAATGTAGAAGAAGTGGATGAATATGTATACCTAGGTCATTTGTAGGCTTTAGGAAGAGATGGTTGAGTCAAGAGATTTATAGGAGAATACAGTTCGGTTGATCTGCATTCGGAAGGCTGGGCAACATTTTCAAGTTAGACCGGCCATAAAATTAAAAAAAAATTGCTAGAGTAGTGTGTGATACCTGTGATGACCTATGTGTGCAAGATATGGACGTTGACTAGAGAAATAATGAATAACATTAAAGTTGCACAATAGGTCACGGAAAGATCCATTTTGGATATCTTACATAGAGACCGTATAGCCAACGTTGAGATTAGAAAATTCACCAGGGTCACCGATATAAGGGTACGCATTGCGAGGATGAAGTGGCAAGTGGGTTTAACATGTGTACCAACGGTACGGTGGAAGATGGATCCAAAAGGTTACTGCATAGAAGCCAAGGTTTAGTCGGAGCCCACCAGGTGGATAGATGATGTTGTGCGGACGGCGGGAAGGACCTGGAAAACACTGACGAGAGACCGAGAAGGATGGCTTGGAGGTAGAGAGGCTTACTTCCAGCAGTGAATGGAGACAGGCTGACGATGAAGTATGAACATCATTGTAACACAGACAGGTGATTAGATTCTAGACTTCAAATGAATTAAGTAAGTTATTATGTTATTCCAAGTAAAACGGAAAAGATTAATAGAGAGGCATCGTGATGTCGATGGAAGATGATTATTGATGTAATTGAAAATATATTCATATGAACCCTAGTCTTCCTATAATAATAATATAATAATAATAATATGCTAACTTTTAAAGCGCCGTTTTTGTGATGTAATCACCTCAAGGGCGCATTAAGACGTGTTTTAAATCTTAAAAATCTAAATGTGACCGCTTAAAAAACGATCCTATATAGTAAAAGAACTTAAACAACAGATATTAGATTAAACATTGACTATACAATGGCGGTGTGCTGACGAAACCGGTCGAATCTAGAAAAAAAATATGTGAAATATGACTAAATATAGAAATTTATAAAAAATTCAATGGATTTCTACTTAGAAATTTGATGAATTGTCAATAATACATCAGATATTTTTGCTTTTTGAACAAATATGTAATACTCCATATCAAATATCAAATATTGATGAAAACGTCCGTTTTCTAGAAGAAGGTATATTTTATAAGATTGAAATGTCTTCCTTGCTAGAGCTTATAATACTCAAGGCGAAATATGTCACTTTTATAAAATACAATAACTTTAAAAATGTTTCTGAAGTTTTGGCGAATGCCAAAATAGCTGTTATTATAAATCTATCCAATAATTATATAATGCATGATAGGATCTATCGTACGGCCCGAATAAATTCTTCCCTTGCATCAAAGAGGCGTCTGTGTTATTTATCTTTGCCGAAAGACTGAGCAGTCAATGCTTGGTATCTGACGTAACAATCAGAAACAAGTATAATCCCCTTGGAAATGAGTTCACGTATAAAAGCCTAGGAAACCTTGACACCTCGTTACCTGAACGTTATGAATCAATAACTTTTCTGTCTATGAGTCCAGGTGATACAATCAACACGTCACGACTGGATTTTTTTTTCTCCCGAACCGCGATGGGTCCATAATAAGGAATTTTGGAGCAAGGTCTTCTTTGAGTGGCGAGACTAACCTTTAATTATCCCCTGTACCGCGAGATGTTAATTTGATGTATGCAGTGTTTTTTGCGCCAATACGAATATTGCTAAAGGGGTAAAAAGTCCCAAAGTTCCCATAATCTTGGTGGGCTTTTGTTTCTTCGTATATTTAGATTTTTAAAACTAAACGAGACTCACATATTAACATTTTAAAAACTAAATACTTTAATTCAGAATTACGAATCTAAAGACCGTTTTTTTTTGTTAATTTTCTTTATTAGTTTATTTGATAAATATTTGATAAATGAACTCATAAAATTGAAAAAGTTTCGTTTTTGATTCATAAAATGTCTGCGTTTTACGAGAACGATATAAATTAAGAGTTTATATCATCTCTCACTGATAAAGCTATAATACATTCTAATCTTGTCGATAAATATAAACTTACAAGTGAAATTAATAATGTTGCATCTCATTGATAAAAATCTTTATAATATTATAATCTTATGGTGTAACCCCGTAACTTTGAGAACTTAACTAACTAACAATCACGCCGTTTCTCCGGAGGGGTAGGCAGAGAGGATGAATTCCTCTTCGAACATGGCTGCCTTTCAGTAATTTGTTAATTTGGTTATGCCATGTCTTCCTTGGCCTTCCTCGACTTCTTTTTACATTCACACTACTTGTATATATTTTTTTAACCATTCTTTCCTCTTCCATTCGTTCCATATGTCCAAACCATCTTAGTGACCCTTTCTTGATTTTATTTTTCACGCATTCATCTGCTTTACATTCCTTTCTTACTTCATCATTAGATATTCTTTTACCGCACATCCTTTTTAGTGACGTCATTTATCCTACTTTCATCCTTCTTCTGCCAACTCCAAGCTTCGCTTCCATAAATAAGGGTCGGGACTAGACTCCATTGTGCACTGCCATATTTGTTTCAGTCGATATATTTCTATTCGCGTGTAACAGTGCATTTTAATTTTAACAACATTTATAAATAAAACGTATAATTTTACAATTTTAAGCTTCGAGGGTATATTAGTGAAAACAGTTAATATTTTTTAACCTTCATCATCCTCAGCTTTACAACCCTAATTGGGTCTTAGCTTCCTCCAAGAAACGTCTCCATGCTGTCCTGTAATTGACAGTCACCTTCCAGTTTGATTACCCTAGGATCCGACAGTCCGCCATGACACATCCAACAACTGCAGTCTGGTTGTTAAAAACACTTTTGTGCTACAGATCCCCTGTGCGCTGCAAATGCGATAGCCTACGTAATCTGTTAATTTAAATGAAATTTTAATATCACGTGTACATTTTCGAGAAAGAAGAATGTATGACGATTTGTGATATAAGTGCGATGGGCGAGAAATTGGAGCAAGTTACCGAATTTACGTATCTGGGAAGCATGTTTACAAGATACGGAAAAATGAAGAAAGACATCGAAAGAAGGGTTGGTGATGGGCATAAAATAAATGGCGCACTCAAAGTCATTACTGCAAATAGAAATATATCCACAGAAGCAAAGATGGCAGTACACAATGGAGTTCTAGTGCCAACCCTCATGTATAGAAGTGAAGCTTGGAGCTGGCAAAATAAGGATGAAAGCAGGATAAACGCCGTAGAAAGGAGATCACTAACAAGAATGTGCGGGAAAACGTTGTATGATAGAATACCGAACGATGAAATAAGAAAGAAATGTAAGGCAGATGACTGCATCACGGATAAAATTAAAAAGGATCCATGAGATGGTTTGGGCATATGGAACGAATGGATGAGAGTAGAATGGTTAAAAAGTTGTCTGCAAGCAGCGTGAGTGGAAAAAGAAGCCGACGACGACCGAGGAAAACATGGCATAACCAAATGAATCAATTACTAAAAGGCGGTCACATTCGATGTCGGAATAATCGATGTGCGTGCATGGTACGATGTATGAATGTAGAGGAAGTCCGAGAGGTATGCCAGGACAGAGCATTGTGGCAGTCCATCCTCTCTGCCTACCCCTCCGTGGAAATGGCGTGATGGTTAGTTAGTTAGTTAGTTAGTTTAAATTTCATCATTAAAAGATAACGGAATTCGTAGTTCATATAGTATGCATTTGTTACTCACCGTTTAAATGCACTTGTATACAACATTGACAGTATAATCAGGCAGCATAACGGTTTAAGGGGGACACCTTTGACCTATCTGTCTTAGAAAAGCAGGTAAACTTTTTTCCCATTAACGGTCCCCCGACAAAGGGTTAGATGCCTGAGCCGTTATTCTACGAATAGTTGTAATTATAATGCACAGGTATTCTTCCTATCCTTCGGTAGATAATGCAGGCGTGCGGTTAAATTTGCAAATGTGCAAAAAATACCAGTTTCTTTGGCGAGGACTGGTTCGTTTTGCGGATCTTGTTAGCATATTTCATTGTCATTTTTTCTGTTATTATAATGTACTGCCACTATTCACGCCGAAGAGTACCATTTGTCCTTTTGTCCGGGCAAAGAAGCGCATTTTTGCAACTACGAATTAGTTGCTCTTCTTTGTAGGGAGCCGTTTTTATGGAAACTTGTTTATGCTCGTTGAATAATAAGTCGCTGAAGTCTAACTGTCAAAACTGAAGTTATACAAACTTTACACAGCTACAATGCATAATGCACAACTTTTTTTAATGACGTATATAATATAAAATATATTTTGATAATGATGGCAACAGATTCAAACGATTTCCGAAACATCGTTCCTAGTTAAAAATAAAAAAAATTATGAGATAGATAATAATAATAATAATAAAATGCTAACTTTTAAAGTGCCGTTTTTGTGATGTTATCACCTCAAGGGCGCATTAAGACGTGTTTTAAATCTAAATGTGAACGCTGCATTTGATTGATATTAGCGATTGATTAGAAAATATAATACTAGAACAGAAGTTTTAGTTTGGGTATGAAATATGAAAAATATGGGTTTTCAGCTTAGATCTGAAGTCTGTCGGATCATTTATGCATCTGAGGCGTGAAGGAAGATTGTTCCAAGCTGATGGACCGGCTATTAAATACTTCTAATACTATACGGTTAGTATTCGGATCCTATTAGTATTCTCGGTTGAATTAAATTCACATCATAGAGTTGTATTTTAAAATAGAAGTGTATGCCGTTTTCCTACAGCCCTTAGTGCAATAAAAAAATAGTGCTTTTGGCGTCATTTGGATAAATTTGGACTATATAATGTTTATTAGGAATCACACTATCAAGCTACATATTAAAATACAGCTTTCCAGAAAGTATATCGAAAACTTATTTCACTGAACTCTTGTGGTGTAAAAAAAAAAACAAAATGTGTATGTGTAGATTTTCACGGTTGGTATCGAATTTTCGCAATGCTTATTGGGCGTGTTGGGTGTGTGCTTCTCCTATGAGGTGTATTTCCAGCTATCCTTTCATCTTTTTGGAATCTTCCACGAGGACGAGTCTCGTGTGGCGTATTATGTAGTACAATATAGGGGAGTCTGGTGGTGTCTATTCTTTGGAAATGATCGTAGCAGTCCCCCTCTCTGTTTTCTTCATCTTGTAGATCTATGTGGTTTATACTTCAGAGAGTTGCTCCTCATTAACCTCAGTGTCTTCATCTGCTGTCATCCTGTATTCTTATTTGATAATATTGATGATAAAATAGATGTCATCGCAAACAAAAGCTAACATGGCAATGCACAATGGTGTTCTTGTGCCGAACCTTATGTATGGGAGTGAAGCATGGAACTGGCAAAAGAAGGATGAAAGTAAAATAAATGCAGTAGAAATGAGATTTCTAAGACAAATGTGTGGTAAAACCGTATATGATAGAGTTTCAAACGCAAATATAAGAAGCGAATGAAAGTGTTATGAACAAAATAACGAAAGGTTCGTTAAGATGGTTTGGACACATGGTTTGGTTTTTTATTTACAATATATAGGCACTATTTTCTTGAAAGACTCACTTAAATGCTGATCACCGTTTAAGAAGCTTTTCTTCAAGATGATAGTTTAAAGAGAACTCATTAAAACTCCTTTATTGTTTTGATTTCCATATTATAGCTGTACATCTTAAATTCACTTCACTTCACTTACCATAGTTCATATGGCGGTACAACTCTTGAAGTGTTGCTTCCATTATGATTTTATTCCAAATTCCTCGATCCTGTGCCTTCCAGCAGACAGCTTCCAGCACTTCGTTTCACTCAACCTTGCCAGATAAGCTAGAATATTATCCAAAGGCGCTGTCTAGACCTCTCTAGAAGTCTTATTCGGATGGTCTCTCTGGTTTGGCATACGGTCCTAATCCATGCTATATAGGCGACTGTATCTCATTGTGTTCATTATAAGGGGCTGCTGGATTATTGAACGAATGTACATCTTATTCATAAAATAAAATTTCATTGCAACTTTGATTCTATGTACGCATGTTTAATTGTAAATATATTTTTTAAATAGCATACTGCACAGAGCAATGTTTGAAGTCCACGTGATTCCATAAGTGTCAATTATTTATCAAACCCTAATTACTAGTCACTTATTTATGTTTTATACTCGTACAATGCAACGTAGAACATAAATATTAATGACATATTAATGGTTATATTCTTATATTCCTCTTCCGCGCATGGTACTTGAACCTTTCCGTATCATTACAGACGCGAGTGGGTCCTCATCCCAAGTGCATAATTAATATTTGATAAATTCCAAACATCTATGAGTTCGAAACATTGTGTACTATTCGATTAATGCATCATAAATAATTATATTCGTTTAAGTACTAGTCATAGACAATATTTGCGTTTGTAATTATTAACACGTGTTAAATTGTCATGTGGTTGTTTAAATCGATAAAAACAACAGATAGGATTTGGAAGAATTTGATTCAAAGCTTTTGTGATAGTCTTATGCACGTTAGAAATAATAAGAGAAGAAAATGGGAAGCGTATTAGCATATATGATTGATTAAGAATTTTTTATTTATTGATTCTTGAACAAAAACTATCACACATACACTAAATATTCGCAAAATTGTACGTTTTCTAGACGATTCATTATATTTTATAGGAATGGCATGCTTCGACTAGAACTGAACCTCTGTAAGCTAGAAGGTCCAAATCCTTGTTAGAGAATCGTCAAATTTTACTCTATAATGTACTATTTAATAATATTCTTAATATAAAACCGACGATTTGGTCATTATATAAATATCTATAGAAAACGCATGTTAATTGTAAATTTAAATAAAGTGACATATGTTGCATTAGTAAGGCAATATTATTTATGTGGAGTTAGTATCTTAAGAACCTTTTATAAAACATTATTCAATAACAAAATATGGTTGCCACATATGTTATTGTTTGCTTTTGATCATAAAATTTTCAATATATCCATGAAATGATCAGAAAATCACCGATATTTCTCGGTAAAACCGTTGAGTTCCGTCTGTGTGACAGATGCTTCCTTTATTGTTGCACTTATTTATAATATTTCTCGCAAGGAATTTGACAATGGCTCGTGCCACGAGGTCAGGATAACGGTTTTAGGGGTCCTTAGTTCTTAGGCCAGAGGCGGCCTGTGGTAGATTGACACATAATCCTTAACCCCAATTTTCAAATTATTTATTATCAAATCTATTCTTTTATATTAATATATAATATAAAAATTAAGAATTGATTTGATATATTTAATTTATTTAATAAATAAGGCGCTTTACAAATTACAAAAATATATATTTTTCTTTAACGTGTATAATCCAATATTTTGTAACTCGATTATTTGTCATTAATAATGCATAAAATATGTTTTAACACCTTTCAAACGTTAATAATTTTATAGGGTGCTTTTCAGATATTATTTTATGTATATATTTTATGTTTAATAAATACTTTTGTTTATAATTCTTATTATTTTGAAAACAAATAAAAAATAAATCTGATGTCAAACAAATATCATAAACATTTAATTATATTTTTTTAGATAAAAAAAATAGAAGCAAAAATAACAATTAACCATCGCTTTGCGCGTTGCTGTTACTTAAAAGAATATATTTTGTAAAATAATATTAAAACAAAAAAAAAAATAAGAAAAGTAAAGTAGTAAAGCATATATTTTTTTGTGTTGAAGAACTAGAAGTTGAGCAGATTTTTAATGAAATTCTTTAAAAAAAATTCTAGGAGACTAGAAGACTGAAGCGATTATAAAAATAGAGATTGTAATTTTAAATAAAAATATAAAAACCGCTACTGCAAAACCAGAGGGGAATTCAGGGATTACTAGGGGTCCCTAAACGAACCCTCAGGTTCCGAAAAGATTGGGATATATCATTGTAGTCGGGGGATATACCAATAAGAAGTCTCCATTGATTGTTTCCTGTTTCGCTTTGATTAGCAGCGATTGTGATAGACCAAAGGACTTTCCGTTACCCGAAGTTCAGAAAAGGTCGAAGATTTATGCCGCGTCTGTCGAGGGTAACTTTCTTCGGGGGTTGCAGGATATAATAACGATTTTAATCTTACTTTTCGACTGAACGAACTTCAAATATATTAGTCTAGTTGATTCGGGATTTTGGTTGATTACACATTTTTTTTCTTAAATAAATTGAATTCAAGTTTCGATCAGGTTTTTGATATTGACTGACATTACGGTTCACTGCATGCCACTTTTATTTTGGAGAATATGAAAATCAGTAAATTCGTTCTATTTACAAAATAAAATGAACGCACACACGCTAGCACACGCTAGCACACACACACACACACACACACACACACACACACACAGACATACTCATACACATACACACAAGTAGGGTATGATTCTGATTTCCTTTAATAATGTTAATCTCACTTCAATTTGATGCACTTTATTGTGATTTAAAAAATGAATCAAGCTTTTGGTTTATAAATGTATGTGTTTCCTGCGAACTATTTTCGTGATATTTGACAATGTTCTAGCAAGGCGACACATGTTACTTCAGTAACTTAAAATATAATGTAACTTTTATAGAACTGACGTTTTAATCATTATTAAATCCAACGTTTTTACTGAAGTCTCGCTTTAGATATTTGAATAACTAACTAACTAACTAACCATCACGCCGTTTCCCCGGAGGGGTAGGCAAAGAGGATGGATCGCCACATTGTTCTATCCTGACATAACTCTCGCGTCTCTTCTACATTCACACATCGTGACATGCGTGGTCGTCGATTGTTCCTTCTTCGAACATTGCCGCCTTTCAGTAATTGATTAATTTGGTCATACCCTGTATTCCTTATACATGGCATGACCATCCATACATGGCATGACCAAATTAATCAATTACTAAAAGGCGGCCACATTCGAAGTCGGAATAATCGACGTGCGTGCATGGTACGATGTACGAATGTAGAGGAAGCCCGAGAGATATGCCAGGACAGGCCATTGTGGCGATCCATCCTCTCTGCCTACCCCTCCGGGGAAATAGCGTGATGGTTAGTTAGTAAGTTAGAGTTACCCTGTATTCCTTGGCCTACCTCGATTTCTTTTTCCATTCACACTACTTGAATATATCTTTTTAACCATTCTTACCTCATCCATTCGTTCCATATGCCCAAACCATCTTAATGACCATTTCTTGATTTTATTTATCACGCATTCATCCGCTTTACATTCCTTTCTTACTTCATCATTAGATATTCTATCATACATTGTTTTTCCGCACATTCTTCTTAGTGACCTCATTTCTACGGCATTTATCCTACTTTCATCATTCTTCTGCCAACTCCAAGCTTCACTTCCATACATAAGGGTAGGCACTAGAACTCCATTGTGCACTACCATCTTTGCTTCAGTCGATATATTTCTATTTGCGGTAATGACTTTGAGTAAATTATTTTCTCACTTTAGATATCCATTTTGAATTTTCTGATATAATGATTATTCTTAATTGATTCTGCAAGAATAACATCTTAAATAATCGCCAGGACCATTCTTTATTAGATAAAAAGAAACTATTTATCATAAATACCGGACATGCGACATGTACAATAAGTGCTTTAATAACATGTGTTCCAGCTTAATGAAAGTGATTTAAAAAAAAAATGGTTGGAGCAACCCTTCGGGGCAAATGAATCTAGTTACTCTACTTTTTCTTTTCTTGTATTTTTCTTTTTTTACATTTTAAAATTATATTTCATCTTTAATTATTAACTATTACTAGTACTACTAGTTTTCTCTTTAACTTATCAAAGTGTTACTTTATTCTTCTTATATATTTAACCTTACGTCAGTTGTTATATAATATTTGTGGTAGCATGTAATAGGCCTTCTTTTGTTGTCTCTGTGTGTTTATATTTATATACTGTATGTGCTGTTTGTTATCCTCAATAAAAAAATAAAATAAAATAAATGTGTAAATTCATATTATTATTTTGCTTATTACCTAGTTTTTTTTTCAATACTATTTTTATACTTTCTAAAGTTATTATCTTCTTACGTATTGCATTATTCTGCTATTTTTTTTATGATTTTGTTAGAAATTATGGCGGCGTCATAAATTTGAAATTCCGGTATAGAAATAATTAAATGTGGTTTTGTCCATGCCAAATAAAACATAGTTCACGCGTTTATGCTTATCAATTAGTCCTTGGTGATAAGAGATATATTATATGTTCAGATATCAGTTGGCGAAATACCTATCTAACAGTACCTCACAACTATAGCTACTAGTACCTGTACTGAGGTACAAAATACATATAAATGTTAGTACTATAATTTAGATATTATAAGTCAGACTAATCTGAAAAGGTGCTCCACAAAAACTATTAAAAGAGTTTATTGTGCAACAGATTTTTTTTTTAAAAATACAATCCCAACCCTAACCTGTTTTCCATTCCTTGACAATAATGTAAGACTTTATCATAAACCCTAAACCCCCCTCGCCCTCTTTCGGAGGGACACTCCGGGCCATACATTTAGCCCCAACATAAAACAACTACCAAATCACACTCCAACAATGTTTCCTACAGTCATGAGAGGAATAGCCATTAGAGCTGAACTTCTGTAAGTCAGAAGATCCAAGTCCAAGTATAACGATATATTTTTGTAAAAACTAACTAACCATCACGCCGTCTCCTACTTCCGTATAACATGTAAGACTAGTTGAGAGGCTAGAAAATTATGTAGTACTATAAGCTTTTAGTGAATATTTTTAACACAATAAGAAATATTTTTTTATGATTTCTACTATATTTATATAACGAAGTTCATAAGTATTTATGTATCCTTATGATATCTCCACAATATCTAATCAAATAAAATGGATTAAAAACAAATATCTATTTTATTTTTACAACACTTTATCTTGTTTTTTAAATTACTAATTTTGGCCCACCCGAGATTCGTAAGTATCAAAAAAAGGAAAAAAAAATTACCTGCTTATTTTTTTACGATGAAGAAATTCATGTTTCATTGATTAAAAAAAAATGTCACATCACTATTTAAGTGTTACACCAGAAGTAAATACTTAAAGTGAGTATTTCTTGTACAAGTAAAACAGCTTAAAGACGTAGTTTTAGGAATCACTGTGATTTTGCAATTGGTGTCCACTGATATCTGTAGTTTTGTACCCTCCGTTTCATAATTAATAATCAACTTTTAGTATTTTTAAATGACGAAAAATTATGAACCCTCAAATTAGCCAATTATAATAATAATAATTAAATTAATTTTATTAGCTAATTACAAAATGTATAAAGTATACTATATTTAAATAAATGTGTAATAAACTGCTTTGTTAAGATAATGTAAGGATATATGCTTTATTATAATAATTTAAGGATATACATTCTAATCGATCGCCAATAACAATCAGATGCAGCGTTCACATTTAGATTAAAAACACGTCTTAATGCGTCTTTGAGGTGATTATATCACAAAAAACGACACTTTAAAAGTTAGCATATTATTACTATTATTATTATTATTATCAATTTAGGAAATGAATTTTGAACTTAAACATTTATTAACTCAGGTTTGTATGATGTATCAGTTACAAATATAAAATAAAAATTTCAACAATATAGACCATAATAAAAGGGAGTGGTCTGGGGGAGAGAATGCTTGCCTCCTGATATAAGGGACTTAGGTTCAAACCTGAATACTACTCGATTCATAATAATGAGATATTTTATGCTCATTTTGGATATTGTATAAAATAATTAATTCTAATGTCATTTGAAAAAATCCTTTATGTTACCGAAAAATCTGATCTGAATAAATATATACCATAGATTATCGGACTATCATTTTGTGGTCGAAATTTAAAATACACAAATAAAAATGATGGGTGCAGTGTTAGGGCACATAAGATAAAAAAAATAAGGTGTAGTATTCGCTTTGTATAGATAAAAATGTTTTAGAAAATTTATCAAATATGGATAAAATATATTGTTTACATTTAGATATATAAAATTATACGCAGGTTTGCAAATCGTACCCTGTCATCAGATAAGAGAGAAATGTGATGATAAAGTACATTCGGGTAGTGGAATGTTCACACGATCGTGCAGCATAATAAAAATTAACAATATTTGAATATGGAATTGCAACGCTTACTTTTACAACGTAAACATATATCGTTGATACCACGTATGTTTAAAAAATAATAAATACCTAAACTCAGAGTAGGTACATGAATGGCTAAAACATTAGAATGAAGTTAAGTTTGCGTTTTATTTTAAATTAACTATCTAATCATAATGCCGTTTCTTCGGAGGGGTAGACAGAGAGGATGGAAGGCTAAACTGTCCTTTTCTGATATACCTTTCGAGCTTACCCCATATTCATTAATCGCGACACGCAAGTTTGACGATATTTGGAAATTGATTAATTTGGTAACCCCATGTTTTCATCAAATGCTTGCATATAGGTTTACAAACCATCTTAGTAACCCTTTAAAATGCCGACAAAAAATATAGAAAGATAGCAAGATAGCTGGTGTTCCACTTCCCAAAAAGATGATTCCATTCACTTTACTTCAATAACGTATGAATGGTCTAGAATAAGTTTAGTGTTTCTTTTTTTATATATATACTTTACACACAACACACATTATTACAAAAAAAATTAAAAAAAAAAAAAAAACAAACCCTAACAATAAAAATGTTCATTAAAAAAATTAACCTGGGCTATTTGTTATAGGTACTAATAATTATTTTATCAGTAAGAACTAATAAATAATATTAAACAATAATAATACGCGATGATAATATAAAAAATATAAAATTGTAATATAGAAAAAACATACATTTGAAAAGTTAATTTATATTGAAAATAATATTAATATTATTATATATTTATACATTGAAGATGCCTCCATCTATCCTCCGAAACATGTCGTGTTTTTTTAATATTTAGTAGATTAAACAAAGTTATTTTCGATTTCCTAAGTATATCACGATGGAATTCCACAGTGTTAACGCCTTAGCGTTCAATAAATTAATTTTTTGAGCATTAGAAAAACATTTGTTGTATGGAATTCCATTTTAGGAGGCTGGTTAAGCGTATAAAGATAATACGATCAAGATATCGCTTAACTAGATTATTTTAATTAAAAACACTTGAATAATAAATACTTTTCAGCACTCTTTATGTTCTGGGCGGATTCAAGTGGATTAAATTAATAATGACCAATGTATGCAAGTGAAACGAATATTTGTGATAGACCAGCAAGTTCAAAATACGCCCACTTTATGATACGCTGACACTTATTGGGATACTTCACATGTTTGTAAACATCACATTAAATCTTAATTATTATGCACTTATTGTTGCATAACCCTTGTAAGTTATAAATGCGAACACTATTATAAGTAGAAACAAATCCGATCAACGATACTATTCCAGTCAGAGCCAATAAAGTATTATAAGTTTCTATATTAACTAACTAACTAACTAACTAACCATCACGCCATTTCGAAATTTCGAATGTGACTTTAGTAATTGATTAATTTGGTCATGCCATGCTTTCCTCGGTCGTCCTCGGCTTTTTTTTCCACTCACACTGCTTGTGTACAACTTTTTAATTATTCTACTCTCTTCCATTCGTTCCATATGTCCAAACCATCTCAGGGATCCTTTTTTAATTTTATCCATGATGCATTCATCTACTTTACATTTATTTCTTATTTCATCGTTCGGTATTCTATCATACAACGTTTTCCCGCACATTCTTCTTAGCGATCTTATTTCTATAGTAATAATATTATAATAAATTGGATAATTACTCATCTCAATGCTCCATTTTATGAACTAGTTAATATACATATTTAGAGTGAGGACTGCACCTAACGCAGTCGATCAACCCTTCTTATCAGGAAAGGATAATCTGAAAAGGTGCGTTTTGAGTCTCGATCTAAACTCTGACTGATTCTCAATGCACTTGAGGTCTGCTGGAAGATTGTTCCAGGCGGAAGGGCCGGCTACCGCGAAGGCTCGCTCGCCAAAGTTTGTGCTAGGACTGCGTTTTGGCACAGTCGATCTACCGATCGCAGAAGTCTTAGCTGATCACAGTGTAGACTGTCTGGCATTCAGGTTCTCGTTGATGCAGAGTTCAGATATATAAGCTGGTGCCATACCATGCAACGCCTTGAAGACCGTCCACCAGAGCTTATATTGTATCCTTTCTGGACATTGGGAGGAGTGGAGCTCCTTGGGGTACTGTGTTATGTGACAACTCTTTGGCACACCCCTTATCAGTCTTGCTGCTGCATTGAATGCAGACTGGAGTTTATTAGTTTGCTGTTTGGGGATGTTGGCGTAGACTGCATTGCAGTAATCTAGTCGTGATACGACGAAGGAATTTATTAATGTTTTAAAACTGTCAACGGGAATATTTCTTTTTATGGATCTTGCCTTAGATGAAAGAAGCTACTGCTGACTGTTTGGACGCCAGGAAGTTTTATTGATTTTTTTAGGAGAGATATCTGTGTCGGATGTAGGTACTGGGGAGCGATCAATGATTCTACTTTCAGCGTTGCGGGTCCGTTGGCGTGGAATAGCCTCCATGTTAGTATTAAGTATGAGGTTAGTGACGTTAAATTTAAGAAACTTCTAAAGACTGCACTGTTTGGTCAGTTTTTTTCTAGTGCGCCTTTAGATTGATTGATTATACAAAACGACAAACTTAAAATATAAATCATCAAAAATAATATTGGAAGGTATATTAGATAGGTAGAAGGAACTTAACAACAGCGACTTGTGCCAAGGAGTAGAGCCAGGATTGAAGAGTGTGGAATATGCATACAGGGCGGACTGACCCTGATGATGGGAATTAAGCCTTTGAAGAAGAATAAGTATATGATTGTATATAAAACCATTATACATGAATCAATAAACATTACCCAACAAATCAATCACATTGTCAAAACTAGCTTTTTTGAATAAAGAAAAATAAAACATATTCGTAAATGCCCACCTTTCTATTCCATTAAAATCCTTGTAAATTCGTTCAACATCTCACGTATCGACTACTGCAACTCACTAACATATATGCTGGACAACACAATAAGCGACTGGATAGACTGCAATCCATAATAAATGATGCGGCGTGATTAATTTATGGTGCATCAGAATTCACAGATGTAACCTGCTGGTCACAGATACCTGAGCGAATCAATTATAAACTAAGTCTACTTGTTCATAAAGTCTTACATGGACCAGCACTCCACAACCTCACAGATATTTGTAAGCTAATCGACTTGAACCCTCGGCAGTCAACTCCTCGGTCTGCAAAAAAAGAATCAACAAACTAATGACTTGTTAAGGAACTTCAAATTTCGCGAATCGTGCTTTTGTCATCGCGGGACCAACGGTATGGAACTGGCTGCCCTACGAAATCCGAAATCAGGACAAAGAAGGAATTTTCAGAAGCTATCTTAAAAGTTTCATTTTTAAGAGGAGCGCTCTGAACGAAGAGCGCCCTTGAAGTGAATCTCTCACGAAAATGGCGCTATAAAAATCAACATCATCATCACAATTTAACCAGAGATATATTTTATTTTATGCATACATTTTATACTACATATGGGGATTTGTTTAATTGATATTACACCACTGAACAAACTTCACACCACAATTTAAATATTTTCACAGTTCAAAGTACTTTATCTAATCTCTATTCACGATAGCCGATATATTTGCATAAGCGAGGTGTAGGTACATAATGTATAAATGCCATTCTATTCTATTTCGCAGAATTCCTTCTGCAGGTTTTTTTTTCGAAAACGGCAAAACATATTTCGAATTAATTTTGTACGCAACAACTTAGCTTACTGCCTAAAAAAAGCATATTTGCAATCTACCGTTATAGTTAAAAAAAACATCGCGATAAATTAAAAAAAAAACATTCCTATCGATGCACTAAGCTGTGCAATATGTACGCGTGAGGGCACACAGTGAAAATCATATATCGTAAATAAGTAGAAGAGTAAATGCGAATAAGAAAGGAATGTAGAGCGGAAGAAGGTATTATGAACAAAATTATAAAAGGATTGCTGCGTTGGTTCGGACATATGGAGTGCATGGATGGAAAAAGAATGGTTAAGAAAGTATAGGTACGTTAATTATGTAAATGGAGTACGGAGTTGAGGCAGACCGAGGAAAACATGGCATGACCAAATTAATCAAATTTTAAAGGTTGGTCATGTTAGAAGTCGGAAGAAGTCGGAGGAAGCTAGAGAGGTGTGCCAGGATAGAGTAGTGTGGCGGTCCATTCTCTCTGCCTACCCCTACGGGGAAACGGCGTGATGGTTTGTTGTTGATGTTGAACATTAAAATTGTACTCTGATGAAAATGTTGAAACGATAACATTGTCTCAGAAAAGCACTAATAAATTAATAATTGCTCAAAGAGTTATGAAAAGAGCAATTGGCGCTGGGCAGTCACCACTATGTCACTCGAAGTTCTGACGATAGATGGACAAAGCGCCTCCATTGCTGGCGTCCTAAAAACTGTTACTCGAAACCAAGGACGTCTCCAACTTCGATGAAGAAACGATATTAAAGAGACCGCCGGCACATATGGATGCGTGTTTCCCAGGATCGACGGACAGGGAAGTAGATGGAAGAGGCCTCCATAATAATATTCCAAGGTAAAATAATAATTTTAAATTTCATTCGATGAATTTTACTAAAAAATCTAAAATAAATAACCATCACGCTGTTTTTGGATGGGGTTGGTATACTTTCAATATGGTTGCCTTTCAGTAATTGATTATTTTTGTCAAGCTATGTTTCTCGACTTCATTTTCCAATAACATTACTTTCATATATCTTTCTTAACATTCTTCCCTCATTCATTCGTTTGATATGTTCAAACGATTTTAGTGGATGGCCGAGAATAAACTCAAAATAAACCCCACAAACACATAACTCATATGGGTGGCCTATCCTCGGCGAAAACATCTTCTAGATTCTGACCCTTTGAAAATAGGAGGGATAGAAATATCTCCTTCAAAGAGTTTTAAGTTTCTAATTGTTCATTTAGATGGTAATCTGTCTTACGATACGCACATATCAGGGCTTGTTAAGTCTGGTTTCTTCCAATTGAGACAGCTAAAGCATATATTAGGAAATATGTACCTTTTGATGAAGCTAGGACCCTCGTAAATTCTTTTGTAGTGTCACGTTTAGATTATTGCAATGGAATGTACGCTGGATTGCCAAATAATCAATTAAGGAGAATACAAAGCGTATTTAATGCTGCTGCCCGATTGATTATGGTTATGAGGCAACAAAAATACTGTCATATCACGCCGCTCCTGAAGGAACTTCACTGGCTTAAAATCCGAGAGCGAGTAATATATAAATTTTGTTTGACAGTGTTTAGGGCTCGACACCAGAGAGTGCCAGCGTATATATCGAGCCTCTGCGTGACATCCATGCCAACGGAAAGGCGACGTTTACTCCGATCAGTAGAAACAAGTGCAAACAACATCACAATTTCAGTCAGAGCCAATAAAGCAAGTTTCTATGATCGTGCTTTCAGCGTTGCGGGTCCGTTGGCGTGGAATAGCCTCCATGTTAGTATTAAGTATGAGGATAGTGACGTTAAATTTAAGAAACTTCTAAAGACTGCACTGTTCGGTGAGTCTTTTCCTAGTGCGCCCTTGGAGTAATTGATTTTACAAAACAGCACACTTAAATATAAGTCATCAAAATAGTGATCTTATCTTAATTTTAATTTTGACGGGAAGGGCGCGTGTATGAAGTTTTAAATAGATGAATAAAAGCTTTCAACCAACACAACTGAAAACACTAAAAAAGGGTTTTATTCTTAAAGGTACTTGCCATACTCGGAAACTATTTAGTTGTTTTGATATTAATTGTCACTGCAACCAAAACTTATGTCCAACAGTTGCTAGTAAAACGGAAACACTTTATTTAAAAACTTCATTATTTCATTGTCAATCTGGGAGCCATTACATTGACAATGTGAACTTTCAAAATCAATATGACCAATGTGGCTGAACGCCAAAGGACTCTTTCCGGTCCTTAGAATCCGATTCGTCCCAAAAAATTGCATTTGAAACTTGGAGATAAAAGTGGTCTTTCTTGGAATAGTTACTGATTTATGACTTAACACTTAACAGGGGATAACAAAGGGACTGCAGCTTTCTGTGCACATGATTGACTCGAGTAACAATTTATTTATTTCGAACTGCCTTCTTCTCAATATTGTATGAGCTTTGTTACACTACTAAACGTGTAACAAATTATTTTTCAAAATATCCTCTTGCCCATTGAGTTTTTCTTCATATAAAACAGGGCCACATTCGTAATCATATTCACATATCAAAAAAATATATAAATAATAATTTATTATTCAGAAGAATATCAAAACTAACTAACTAACTAATTAACTAACCACCGAAGGGGTAGGCAGAAATAATGTATCGTAACACTGTTCTTTTCTGACAGAGACTAAGAGCGCACTTAGAATATAAATCATCATAAATAATAATAATAAAAATAATAATTACCCACCAAACCTTTAACTTATGATGGAGACAACATAAGTTAAAGATGTGGTGACGAATACAACGATCTCCGAAACGTTGGTCGAGGGGGAAAAGTTAAACTGATATACCCAGGATCTCAAAAAAAAAACATATTGCTACCGATGATGAAAATCTACGTAATTATTTAACTCCACATATAATTGATTAGGTTCATATTAAGAATGATTTTTAACGAATTAAGAGGTAATTTATAGGAATTAAGAGGCAATTTATAGGAATTTAGAGGCAATTTAGAGGAATTTAGAGGCAAGTCCCACTCTGGAACATACAGATTTGTCCCGGTATTTCAATCTGTTGAATGGTTAGCGCCTCAAGAACACGGAAAAGGCGCTATACCTGTCTGCTGTCCTCCAGCCTCTACCTAACCTCCCGACAATCCTAAGAATACATTAAAGACACTTTCTATTCACCGGAGTCTTTGTCTTTTTGCACTACCGCTAATCTGAATTGAAAAAGGTGGCGTCAGGTCGCACTTACATCCAAAGAATAAAAGTTAACAATACCTGTACTGAGCATTCTCAATAATAATATTTTTTGTATTTTTTTACGCTTTAAAAGATTATTATATAAACATTTTTTCATACGTGTTATCTAAAAAATATGTATTACGTTTCCTTCAACTCTTTTATATTCTAGCTTTCATTTTTGTGCACAGTTTTTCAACAAGTATATTTATAATTTATACGAATGAAAACGTCTGTTTTTAAGTGTCATTATATTTTATGGGAATGGTATATTTCGTCAATCAATCAAATATTGAATGTCGGACACGTGAGGAGTCGGAGAAATCGACGTGCGTGCATGACAAGATGTATGAATGTAGAGGAATCGAGAGAAGTATGTCAGGACAGAACAGTGTGGCGTTCCATTCTTTCTGCCTACCCCTCCGGGGAGACGGCGTGATGGTTAGTTAGTTAGTTAGTTATATTTCGCCTTTCTTGGGTATTATCAAACGTCTCCAATTGAGAATGCTTTAGCAAGGTGAAACATGTCAGTCTCATAAAATATTATAAAACTTCTAGAAAACACACGTTGTCATTTATTATTTCATTATCACGCCGTTGCGGTCTGATAATATTTTTTTCAGTCGTAGAATAATCATATTTTTCTTATTAATTTAAATCGATCTGTAGAATTACGGAACAAATCGTTAGATCTTTTAAAAGAAGAAGAATATGTATATTAAAATAACGAGAATGGAGAAACGTGGTAGGAGTATATGCTTAAAGCCTGCCATGGAAAAATTCGGAAGAAATCAGCGAGTTCGACACGTTAAATGAAAGTGGTTTAACAAATTTAAAAGTTTTAATGGATAAATATTAATTTTTCAATATGCTACGCGTTCAATCGAAAAAGTAAAGAAAATAAGTGCCATTTTATTTACAAAATATAAATTTTACAAAATGATGTTGATTGATCAATTTTCTGAAATATGGAAAGTGGTTATGAGCGCCATCTGTGATCCATTGGGTTAAGTAAGGGTTCAATAAGCTCGACAGGAAAAATATTTTTTTTGGTGTACATAATTGTGACGGACAATAGATTGTAGGTGAAAAAACGTACTATGAATAAATACAATCGTATATGCAATATTATATAAAAGGTCATATGTGTTCCGAAAAATATGATAACTTAAGTAATAATGACTGTCTTGAATGCTACAAACTATTAATGACAATAACATCAAACAAACACGCCATTTCCCCGAAGGGGTAGGTACAGAGAATGAACCACCACACTACAATATCCCGACATACCTCTCCCAATTCCTCCACATTCATACAGTGATTCATACACGCACATTGATTCATCCGACATCTAACATGGCTGACCTTCAAAACAAGATTAATTTGGTCATGCCATGTTTTCTACATTATTCCTGGAATCTGTACTACATTAACATCGTATAAATATACTTTCCTGACCATTATTTATTCATCCATAGGTTCCCTATGCTCAACCAACGCAGTGATACATTTTGACACTGTATTATTGACTATATTATAATATGTATTTATTTCATAGTTATGATTGTAATATAGAAACGAGCTTTTTTATATTCTGGAACAACTGTATTAAAACGAATAATCGATGTTACAAAAATAAACTTAATATAAACCCCTCGACAATACAGAAATAAATCAATTGATAAATCTTTTATTTAAAACAAGTTTATTTTGTTATTTTATTTTACATTATTTGTTTTAGATTTATTTTGTGGGTGTTGGACGATCGAAGTGTGCGCGGGAGATGCCTATTGGTGGCGATGAGGTTCGCAACCCATCACACCGCGTCTCCCGCGGAGCGAAAAGAGAAGGATGGAGTGCCGCATCAGTAAAATTGTGACAGTCCATTCTTTCTGCCTACCCTTTCGGGGAGACGGCGTGATGGTTAGTTAGTTAGTTAGTTAGTCAAAACAAGTTTTGAACTTTTTAAATCACATAATATTAATATATTTTTTTTTAGTTAACAACAAAATACAATTAATAAAGCATTGGAAATAATTGTTAATAGGAATGTTAAACTCAACTAGTCGGTTAATAAAAACGTATTGCTCTTGGAATCGGCATCTTCGGGGCTCTAAGGTTTGTAAATGAAATTTGCACCTTCTTCTAAAAATCAAATAAAAATATGTATTTTTGATGAGGTATTTTTGATATACCAAAAAAAAAAAAAATTCATCGGGTACTATGCAAACATCAAAGACGCATAATCCATTATCTCGGATTTTTTTAAATATATTTTTTGTTTTACAACGGGTAGTTTGAACCCAATTACTGTGTACAATTTGTTTTTAGTTATATTGATTCTCGTGTCAAGTGATAGGTAGCTAATCTCTCGCCATTTTATTGTTACGTGAATTCTACACCAGACCAAAGACAGTGTGACAATCACACTGCCATCACCGGGAATCGAATTCGGGACCCTCGGTATAACAGTCTATCTTGCAACTCTGCCACAAAGGTCGTAAAATATTTTCATTATTATATGACATTCAATATGGTCATTTTTATACGATGATGATTTTTATTATCCTATAATCTAATTAAAAAATATTTTCTTCTATGTTCGCCATACTTTGTGTTGTAGATGTTCTATTTGTCTTTTTCTTTTTTATACGAGTATACTTTGTTTACAACACTAACTTTAAAAAAAATAAAATTACGGATTTTTCTGTCAAAACTGATCATATTTGTAAACAATTTTATAATATTTTTAAATATCTTTATAATATCACTGAAGAAGGACCGGGTTGTCCGAAACATGTCTGATATTTAATAAAAAAAAATTAAGTTAGTGTTGTTAACAAAGTATACTCGTAAAAAAATAAAAAGACAAATAAATAATATTTTTCCCTACCTCTAGATAATCTCTACCTCATTTTCATTAGGAATGTAGGTGAAAATTTTGTTGACTATTATTATTTAAAACCAACCATCGCGAACCCCAAAAAGATTGCTGGAGTGGCACCCAGGTGGTAGAAGACCAATTGGACGACCAAGGCTGCGATGGGAGGATGAAGTTGGGAGAGATGGAGCAAGATTGTTAAGAGTGTCAGATTGGATAGTCGAAGCAGAGAACAGGAGGAGTTGGAGGCGAAGAATACTGGAGGCTAAGGCTCGATATGGGCTGTAGGGCTATCGAAGAAGAAGAAAGAATAAGATTATTATTTAAAAAGAAAACAATAAAGAGGGATGAGTACAATCGCGCAATTAAGTGTTGTGAAAATATAATACACAGTTATTTCAAACGACTTTACTTCAAGAGTTTTGTATTACATCGCCATGTAAAATATCCACATAAACGATATATTTCACACCAGCAAACAGCTACGTTCCAAAATATTTTTTTCGCATTAAGTTTTATTTAAAAGAATGATGAAATAATATAATAATATGTGACCTCTGTTTGATGTCTGCTGAGAATGGTAAATTACCTGATTCTGGCCTGAACTGGGAATTCGCTTGGTCGTTAAAAGATTTAAAGTATTTTGATAAATGCTATTTTTTATATTAAAATAATATAAAATCTGTTACCTTCCAAATAAGCTTCTATATCAAATCATCCTATTCTCTCGCATCGCATTTTTTCATCACATGAAAATGTAGTAGATAAATAATTTTTTAGCTTTTTATGCGATGTTAACTATTGATTTTTTACTTTTGAGTTTAATTTTCTCGACATGTTTACTTCTGGTGGAGTAGATCCAGAAGAAGATGCTGGAGGGACCAGAAATCCCCTCCGAACACCGTCCATCTGGAAGTCCACCTTAGACATGGAAGGACAGCTGGCCCTCATCATCATCATTGACAGATGATTGGAGACATGATTTTAGTGTTATAGATCGTCAGATCTATTAAAAGAAGAAGAAGACATGTTTAGAAAAATAATCTCCCTGGTGGAAAAAACAGTGTTAAAATTCATAAAAAAACTATCGAAAGTGTAACGCCTTAATTTTATCAACTAATCAACTAACTTACCATCACGCTGAAGGCAGAGAGGATGGACCGCCATACTGCTCTGTCCTGACATACCTCTCTAGCTTCCTCTATATTCATACATCGTAACATGTACGCCCGTCGATTATCAAACATCTGAAATAACTTTAATTAAGAAAGAATATCAGTATAGCTTTACCATAATTATATAGTTTAGTAATAATACATCATCGCAACGATGAGCTGTATTCCATGTACCAGCCCCCCAACATCTCCACGCACGTAAAGCTACACAGATTGAGATGGGCTGGACATGTACAGAGGATGCCGAACTCACGGGTCCCCAAACGCATTATGACTAGACACCCGGGCGGAAAGAGAAGGTTGGGAAGAACAAAGCTGAGGTGGGAGGACGAAGTAATAAGGGATGCAGCACAACTTCTTCGAGTGCAGAATTGGAGGACGACTGCTGAGAAAAGGGACTGCTGGAAGTAAAAGTTGACGGAGGCTAAAGCTCGATATAGGCTGAAGCGCCATGGAAAGAATTATACATCATCATACTTCTGAATCGGTTCGTGCAGCCCTTTTAAATAAAACTATTGTTTTGCCGAGGAATGTTTTATATTTCAGCTGAAATGAAAATAGTATTTATTATATTATTATTTATTAAGTTGATACATTAAATCGGGTGTGTAAATATAGATAAAAATGTTGTTTTCTCATGACTTCAAAGACCTACACTACACATAAGTTTAATTTAATTTAATTTCAATGTGTATTATATAAAAGTTATTGGCCATGAAATTGTCGCTATTTTAATTTTCCAATATCACTCCGGACTTCACAAATTTCCAGTATAAAAGATTCCACGTTCACACTAGTACGCACCTGCTAACAACAATATTAGTGAACTCCCAGACCGAGAGAAAAACGCCTTGTGCATGCGCCGCCTAATGGTCCGAAGCTCTTTCCTCTCGCGGGCCGCGCATAAGAGCATCCTGCTCCGGGATAGATCTTTGAATGAATTCGCTCGAGACGCGCACGGTTCTCGGAATTAAGGCTTGTGTGGTCAAAACTTATTTCACAAAAAGGCGAGGCCCCGCCGGATTCAAAGACCCGAGATTAAGCGAAAGCTCCAGCTACGGGGTAACATTCGAATTGAACTTTCTTGCTCGATTTCACGCTCCGAATGTGACTGAAAATATGCTCTTGCGGCCTGAAAATTGATAGCGGTGAAGGTCCCATACTACATCTACATCTTGTGGATGTAATTTAGTGGAATGCAGATATACGAGTACGAGTAGTCATATCGTTGTTTCAGCGGGCTGCGGTCTGCCATCTCTACTATGAAAAGGCTAAACCGTTCCAAAGAGAGAGTCAGAAACTTATACACTACTCTAATAGCTATGTTCTCCTGAGAGAGAAAATTAGAGTTAACGACACTTTAAGAATCTTCCGTGTTAGTTTACATGTTAATTAAGCTTTGTATGACTAACGAGACATTTAGCGCGTCGCGTAAATCGTCGCGTCTGAATATTTAAGCTTACTATCCCAAACAGAATTAGAATTATTTATTGTTTCATGAACAATAATGTAAAACACCATATTAAATATTTATCATAATATAGATGAAAACGTATATTTTCTAAAATTTTAACATACCGTATGGGAGTGACGTGTTTCGTCCGACTAGGGCATTAAAAATACATGTATTTGAAAATATCCTATACATGTGAAACATGTCACTTCCATAAGGGTTATAAAAATATTATTTTCATCACACACGTTAAAAATTCACAAATACAAAAAGTGTTGTGAAAATACAATAAGACCACATTGTGTATAACATATAACAGTAAGAAATTTATGTTTAATATATGGTAAAATAAAAATGACAACAAAGTCATATGTTGTGTTGGGTCAATCTATAATTGATGAGATCAGATTTTTAAGGAAACGATGCGTTTTATGTTTACCTGTATCTGACAACTAATTAAGCAAAGAAACAAAAGATACAGATTGCTTCCCTCTGAATTCCAGATTAATTAAAGTTCCATAAGGTAAATTGATATCGCCTGCGAGGAGATAATGGACGGTTCGTAGCTTAAGTGGCCTTGATTTAAGGGATGGGAATTAAAAGAGGTTTCCGACTACTAATTTAGAACATAATTTACAAAAAAAAAAGTTTTCTGATGGTTTAATGCGTTTAAAATATATTTCAAACAAAATATAAAAAGCTTTATAATATTATAGTTTTTTACTATCATTTTTCATCTAGTTCCTACCGGTTTCGGCACCTCACTTCAATCTTCAAGAGATGTTCAGGCAAAATGGCAGCGAGAAAAGACGAAATCGTAAAAAAAAAGTTTTAATTACAATTTTTTTTGAATGGTATATAACTCTTATTTGAATTTTTCTTAATTATCATTTCTTACTATTTTTTAAAATGGCTATTTTCCACCCGACAATGAATATCAAATGCAGCGTTCATTATAGATTTTAATGCGCCCCTTCAGGTGATTCTTGATGAGGTGATTTGATATCACGAAATCGGCGCATTAAAAATTAGCATATTATCATTATTATTTATGTCATTTTTAAAGGTAGAAATTTGAAAAGAAAAGCACAGCATCTTGTGATATTTTAGCCTGCTTAACATTTATACAGCGTGTAATGCACGTATATTAAAATCTCTGATTTTGCCATGTTCTTTTCACCTTTTCAATTTATTGCTCCATTCATAATATCGACGTAAATCTTTTTCATCTTTTTTAAAAATTATTCGTTCCTACTCTCATTCTAATATTAAACACTCTTATAAACTATTCATAGTGATAGTTTCTTCCGAAATTACTTTCATTGAATGAAGTCAAATTAGAAAAGATAATTTAAAACATACACAATTTTACACATTCTGAAACACTTTGCGATGTGGTGATAGATACTAATCTAATTTGGACACACGTATTTACTCCAAATAGGGAAAAAACGGTGTCATGACATAGGGGTTAGATATTAGTATCGGGAGTGTGGGAACATTTCTGTATACAGAGGGGCTAATTTGTTATTTGCAGGAGTGATGAAAGTGAGAGTGTTTAAATTGGGTTCGGGGGAAGAGGTTTCATCAATAACAAGATCAACCCTATTTTCGTATTGGTTTCCAGACTATTCTATGGCATCTTTTACTGTTATTCTACATTATTTATTTACAATGGGGTTGTTACTGATTAATTTTGTGTTTCGAAATGTCATTCTCGAACAGCGTAAAACGATTTGTCTTAACTAACTAACCATCGTGTCATTTTGTATGATTGGGAAAAGATTACTCCTTTTGTTTATTATTGAAAATCGTATCAACCATGCTCATTTTAATTTAAAAAAAAAGATTACATACCTCGTATTCTATACAAAAATATTATTTTTCTATTACTTAAGAACTTTTATTCTAACGAAAACATGCCATCACCTAATTCATAAAAGGATCGAAAAAATCAACAAGCGTGCATGTCGGCATAAATGAGTTCCATATAAATGATGAGGAAACATGAGAACTATAGTGTTCCATCCTTCCTGTCAACCACCCTGTGGAAATAGCGTGATAGATATAACTAACTAACTAACCATCACGCCCTCTCCCCGAAAGGGTAGGCAGAAAGAATGGACTGTCACACTTTAACCGATGCGGCACTCCATCCTTCTCTTTTCGCCCCGCGGGAGACGTGGTGTGATGGGTTGCGAACCTCATCGCCACCAATAGGCATCTCCCGCGCACACTTCGATCTTCCAACATCCACAAAATAAATCTAAAACAAATAATATAAAATACAATGATATAAAATAAAATAACAAAATAAAAATAATTTAATACAAAATGTTATTTATGATAGATATTAATCAAATTAATCAAATTCTCAAATATATGGAGTTCTAGTGCCGACACTTACGTATGGAAGTGAAGCTTGGAATTGGTAAAAGAAGGATAAAATTAGGTTAAATGAGGTCACCAAGAATAATGTACGGAAAAACAATATATAATATAATAGAATATCTAATGCTGAAGTAAGAATGGAATGCAAGGCGGGTGAATGCGGGATAAATAAAATTAAGAAAAGGTCACTGAGATGGTTTGGACATATGGAACGAATGGATGAGGGAAGAATGGTTAAAAAAATATATACAAGTAGTGTGAATGGGAAAAGAAGTCGAGGATATCCAAGGAAGACGTGGCATGACCAAATTAATCAATTACTGAAAGACGGCCATGTTCGAAGTAGGAACAATCGACGAGCGTGCATGTCACAATGTGTGAGTGTAGAAGAGGTGATAGAATTATGCCAGGATAGAACAATTTGGCGATCCATCCTCTCTGAAACGGCGTGATGGTAAGTTGGTTTGTTAGTATCAAATATATTTCAATAATTTTTTTTGACAAATGGATCATTCACGAATTTATAGGAGATATGAAAAGAATGTTTGTATTATGATATATAATATAATATCATTATATAATGTATGGTATATTGTGAGTGTGGTAATCTATACTTTCTACCTACTGTACCGAGAATAAGATATGAATTGCTGTACCTGATCATTGAGGGTAAAATAAAAGGTCAGTGAGGTGTTAGTTGGTGGCGAATTCCTTGGCTTCGCAACATAAAGGACTGGACTAACTTAAACTAGCGTTGAGGAGCTGTTTCGAGCTGCCAGGGAGAGAGACGCATATTCTAAAGTGATAGCCAACATCGGGGGACCTGAAGAAGAAGACAAAAAAGTTAGGAGTAATAAAAAGTTAGGAGTATATATGACTTATTGGAATGGACTGACCCAACGCATTTGATGTCAAGATACTTTTTGAGGTTTTGGAAGCTACCTTAAAACATTCCCACATTTTCTCCTTAATACGAACTCTCTTAAAGAGAAACTCTGGTGAATTTGACGATTTATTCATTATCATTACCACCATCTTCATTGGCAGGCATATAAAAAGTGTACCTACAATGTGAAATAATTAATCAAATGCATTTGGATCTAAAGGCAGGATCAGCGTTAGTAGTAGAATAACACAAATAATTATAAATCTTGAATTTTTATATGCTAATGGAGACGTAAAATGCACACATCGTGAATCTTTAAATATACAAATATAAAAATAAAAATAAAATTTTTACGATCAGTGGAGCCGACACGTGTTGAAATCCGACACAACCCTAGCGAGGATATCCGTTTTGGGTTTAAAAATTCAAACGGAACTAATAAAAGTTCTGGCCCTTCGGCGGAATTATTTTTTAAGGTCCCAAGGTCTCCGGCCTGCGTGTTTAGGGTCAAAGGAATTAAATTATTCTGCATATCAAAACATTCTTTATTTAACCTTGGTCCTTGTTGTGTTCCCTAGAATGGCGTATCGATTTAACTTTTGAAAGAAAAATACCAAATTCTGTATGACACCTGAGAAAAACAACTCTTTAGGACTGAATAGCCAGAGAGAAAGAGCATATTCATGTAAACGTCCGCTTATTATAATATAAAGAATGCTATAAGATTGAAAGTTCATTATGTTTGGAAGTTTATTATGTATGGTAGTGAGGCATGGAACTTTCAAGAAGGGTGAGAGTAGAATAAATACAGCTGAAATGAAATATCAAAGACGAATGTGTGTTAAATCTATATATGATAGTGTCAAATGCAAACATACGAGATGAATGTAGTGCAAATGAGTGTTATGAAAAAATAATGAATGAGTAATTTGAATTGTTGGGACACATGGAAATAATGATTGAATAAAGAATGGCAACGAAACTATATGATAACGATGTAAACGAAACAAGAAATAGAGGAAATCGGAGGTAAAGGTAGCACGATCAAATCAATCAAATTTTAAATGTCGGCCACGTGAAGATTCGGAGAAATCGACGTGTGTGCATGACACGATGTATTTTTTGTAGAGAAAGCGAGTGAAGTATGTCAGGACAGAACAGTGTGGTGTTTCATTCTTTTTACCTACCCCATCGGGGAGACGGCGTGATGGTTAGTTAGTTAGTTCATTACATTGACTACATAAACTTTCGATTCATCTCTTAATATAAAAGAATGAGTAATATTTAAAAATATCACGAGGTTTTCATATAAATTTGAAATAATATAGGATCATATGATTGCACGTCTTATACGTTACATAGATACAATGTCCTTTTATTTATTCTATCAAATCGCAAGCATATGGCTTGCTACTTTTAACGCAGTTCAAATAGCTTTTTTTTCCTATTTTTTTCATACCATTCAGTTATTTATGACTGTCACATGTGTAATGGTGGCAATTCAAGGAAGAGCCAGTCATTAAGAAGTTCTGAAAACAAAAAGTCAAGATGTCAGTAACATGTGTACTGGCTGCTCATCAAAAGGATAAGCTTAAACATGCGGAGTCAAATTTCGGATAGTTACAAGTTTTAACATTTTTGTGCGTGCAAACAATAAGCTGGCGCGTTCAAGTGCATTCTTGTGCATTTCTGTCCGAATATTTTATGAATGAGCGCATTTTTTATGTCGTCTCCGGCCTCCTTTAAGGGTGCGAGGGTCGCAGGAAATGTCTCGCCGGTGGTCGGTTCACAGTTCACAAAAAGTTCGGTCACCGTGGCGCTAGGCAGTGCGCAAAAGCTTTTGACAACTACTCCAAGACAAATAACTCGCAACATCTGTTGGTCTGTTGCCATTGAGAAAAACATGTTAAACATTCAATGGAGGCGGGATATGTGTGTATCTCAATTATTTTTTAATCCTCTACCAGGGCTGGTTATGCTATATTTTTATGCATCTACAATTAAACAAAAAATAAAACCTAAATAATAACCGGGACGCAGTTCTGACATTGATTAAGAGAATAACGGCAAAAAGTAGATAATATTTTCTTATAAATATAATTAAACACTTTTACACTTAGTATAAATAAACCGCTTTATTTGAGTAAGTGGCGCCAACCGGTTTCACTTTGTAGCGAGCTTCTTCAGGGCTATGCAGAAATTGTTTGTGTATAGCCCTGAGGAAGCTCGCTACATAGTGAAACCGCTTGGCGCTAATTACTCAAATAAAGTGGTTTGTACTAAGTGAAAAGGTGTTTAATTTTATTTTTAAATTTGTCAAACCACCAAGTTATGGCTTCGTATCAAAGTTTAATATTTTTTAAATTCATTTACTAACTAACTAATAATTAAGAACTAACCAACCATCACGCCTATTCCCAGAAGAGGTAGGCAGAGAGGCTGGACCGCCACACTGTTCTATCCTAACATAACTTTCGCACCTCCTCCACATTTACGTACCGTGACATGCACGCTCATCGATTGTTCCTACTTCGAACATGGTCGTCTTTCAGTAATTGATTAATATAATCGAATATAATACCTGGGTAGCCATATATCACAAAAGGTACACATTGGCGAAGAGGTCCATTACCGCATAAAGTCTGTCAACGCTGCCTTCGGGTGGATGGGAAGGAGAATATTTGACAACCATGACCATGACACGGAGGTGCTTGTTTACAAGTCCGTTATCCTGCCAACACTCCTGTATGCCTCGGAAACATGGACCCCATGTCTACGTAGGATCCTAAATGTGAAATGGCAGGACAAATGGACAAATGACAGCATACTTGCTGGAGTCAATATGACAAGTATTGAGGCTGCCATTATTCAGAGACAACTGCGCTGGGCTGGTCACGTCATCAGAATGCCTCTCAAGGAAGGCTCTCAAGGAAGATTATGTAATCTCAGCTTACCCAAGGGAAACGCTCACACGGTGGTCAGAGGAAACATTTTAAGGACTTCCTTAAAGGAAACCTACAAAAGACTAAAATCGACTGTGATTACTGGGAAAAGACTGCAGAAGACGGACCTAGGTGGGGAACAGCAGTACATAAAGGCACGCAAGACTCTGAAGCACAGCGCAGAGACGACGTCGCAGAGAAGAGGAGGAGAAAGGAGAGACCACTGGAAGACGGTGACGGCTCCGTTACAAGAGCCTTCCCCTGCCCCAGATGCCCCAGAATTTGTGGGTCCAGGATCAGACTCTTCAGTCACATGCGGACCCACAACCGTGAAGGACAGTCATCCTCGGACACGAGGGACAGCTGATGATGATGAGTAAGCGAATATCGATCGATATCGAATCGATTCCTCAACATTAAGATTTACACATTCGTCTAAAAGATATTATATTTTCTTACTACAATAAAATATAAAAATGTCAGACTGAATAATAACTACTGAGATGCGTAGAAGGTCAGGAGTAACGGATGTCGTTGAAACGATGGTTTAGCTCAAATCGTCACTTGCGGGACATGTTGCCAGACTGGGAGACCAAAGACGGACTAGAAGGATAGTGAAATGAAGATCTCATGCATGATTTTAGTAAGCGAATATCTAGTTGAATTTGATTTCATGTTCTTCTCTCGCGTTTTAGCGGTAATATGAGTGACGATTATCTTGTTCCTGTTATGTTCTTCAGGATGAAAATTCCATGGACCCAGTGTACACGCTGTCAGCCAATAAAAGCTCGTACAAATAGAACCTTTCCATCATCCCTAAGTGATTCAAAGTGTTTTTTTTTTCTAAAGGGAATGCCGGTCGAAATTCTTGGAAAAATGGTTGCCTGTATTCACACTGTCAATAAGAGTCCCAAAGAAAAATATAGTAACTAAAAAAATATGATTTCTAACTTTAATATAATTAGGACTTATATATTATTTTTTGTAATGTGTAAATCTACAAATATTACCTATATTATTATATATACAAAAATATACTTATGGAATTCTACAGCGCTTAAATTTAATTAAAAAAAAGTTAATATTTCTAAACAATAGTCAATACCACGATTTTAAATAATACAACAAAGTCCAAAAAATGTAAACAGTGGTGTTTTGAAATCCACAATTATTCGGGAAAATAATGCACAAGTCTGCTAAAACAATGATAAAAAATAATGAGCTATAGATATGACGACCTTCGTGCCGAGTGGTAAGTGCATTGACTGCCACCCCGAAGGTCCCGGGTTCGATTCCCGGCGAGGGCAGTGTGATTGTCACACTGTCTTTGGTCTGGTGTAGAATTCACGTTACAATAAAATGGCGATAGATTAGCAACCTATCACATGTCACGAGAATCACTATGATAGCTATAATAACCTTTACATCGATTTGGCTCATGCTGTCATGATGTAAAGAGCGATTCAACAAAATAATAATGATAATGATAATATTAATAAGTGTTTTAAAGATCTTTTACACTATTTTGCTGATTTGACAGAATGCTATAATCCTATGTAAGAAGAAAATGTCGAACGAATGAAAACAAAATTGCCAAAATAATTGTTTGACAGGTGTAAGACGTACAGACTTTATCATCACGTCTATTTTCCGAATATGTGGATGTATATATAAGTTTTGAGGATTGCAGAAATGAAGACACTGAGGACGATTGCAGGCAAGACACTGAGAGATCGTGTGAGGAACACCAGAATAAGAGAGATATGTGAGGTTGAGGATATTATAAGATGGAGCAGACAGCGAAAAAGGGACTGGTACGGTCATGTTCAAAGAATGGTCACCACCAACTCCCTTATATTGCATTGGGCTCTTCCTCATGGGACTCTTCCCCGTGGAAGACCTCCTAAAAGTTTGGAAGGGCAGCTGGTAATCTACCTAACAGGAAGAGCAATACTCTGGAGAACAGACCACATAGGTCTACAACAAGGAAAAATAAGAAGTGGATGAATATAAACCACGCTTAATCATCATAAATCCTGACATAGATTTCAGATTTTATTTTTCATTCGTAAATTTAAACAAACTATGATTTATTTATATTTTTCTTTTTTATATACTTTGTATATACAACAACTGTATTAAAAAAATAAAATTACATACATATGTTTCGGACAAATTTGCCTTCTTCAGTAAAGATACATTTTTAAAAATATTATAAAATTGTTAACATGATCTTACAGATGTTATGAAGATTTATGTAAACAATCATGTCATCAATTTTATAATATTTTAAAACATGTGTGTTCACTGAAGAAGGACTGATTGTCCGAAACATGTCTATGTAATTAAATTTTTTAATATAAGTGTTGTATATACAAAGTATGTAAAAAAGAAAAAGAGAAATAAACCATCATAACAACACAAAGTATGGTGTATATAGAAGAAATACTATAATTCATTATTTTCCAGTGTTCAAACCACTTTCTTTTAAATGAAGAGTGCTCTTAAAATGAATCTCTCACAAAACTGGCGCTATAAAAATCATCATAATCATCATAAAAGTGTTTTGAATTATTTAGAAGAAAAATGTAGTTACAATATTATGATTTCGATCTGGACCTCCGGATTGGTGCATATTTTGTTAGCCTGAAGCATCCCCAGCAATTCTTGCTCTGCTCTAGTGTTTTCACTTGAATATACTATTTCAGGGGGAAAAAAGGATTTGTTTTGTCAGATAGTCAGGGCAAATATTGTGAGTAGTATCATCCATCCCCACGTAATATGTGTAGTCATCAAGACTACAAAAAGTCTTATAAGGATAGACATTAACTTTTAACTATCAACCCGTTTCCTCGAAAGAGTGCGCAGAAAGAATGGACTGCCCCACTGTTCTATCTTGAAATTCATGCTAGTCGATTTTTCCTGTTCCTTTACCTTCATGCTGCCTGTTAGTGATTGGTTAATATGGTCATAACATATTTTACTTGTCATTCATTGACTCTCTTTTGTAATCACACTGCATGTGTGCAACATTCATAACATTCTTCTCTCATTCATTCGTTTCGTATGTCTAAACTCTTACATCTCTTTTCACGGGATTCAAATACAAATTATTCTAAATAAGTAGTGGTACACATCAGTATCGTATCATATACGTATTGTTTTAGCGAGCGAAACGGTTAGATTTTTTACATAACTAACCGGTTTCGCTCGGTCGCGTTGCAAGAGTAACATAACGAACTGAAATCATTTTATCCTGATGGAATTATGTTGGCTGTAAACTACCCGCTGGTTGCTAAATAATAACTAATGTGGTATAAAAACAAACCATATATGTTTATTTATTTATTTCAAACCGTCGAACCACATATACGGTGCTTCATACGAAAAAAGTGATTTAGAAAATAAATAAAATTAAAGATTTCACAGTGCAATTGTGCAAGTGCAATTGAAGAAAATTAAATTTATTTACTGTTTCTTAAACATTGATATAAAACTCATAATAAAACAATTAATACGAATGAAAACGTCAGTTTTCTAGAAGTTTTAATATACTCGTATTTTATGGGAATGACATATTACCCTTTCTAAGGGATTATCAAAAGTGATAAAGCTTTGCCACGGCATTATCACATTTGATAATGCCTTAGCAAGGCATAACATGTCATTTCCATAAAACAGAAAAAAATTAGAAAACATACATTTCCATTCCTATTAATTAAAAATTAATTTATCATCAAAATTATCATTATAAACAAATGTATACTTATTATATCTGAGTGATACATACACATTCAATGAATATCACACTCTGTATCAAAACTTATTCCAACTCCACAAAATTGTTATTTTTTTCGTATGTAAAAACACAAATCACATAAATTCAGCTAACATTAATAAAAACACAAGACCAAGCAATGTCGGGATATCCTTTTAATTCTAAACTTGTTATTTTTCTCTAATAGGTAGTTTAATTTTAATGTACCAATAAAAATTAAATTATTACACATCAAGTAACGAATAACGTAGCTACGTTTTTTTCCATTACAGAGTGTGCAGAGTGTTCAAAATACTGATAGATTTTATTTTAAATCATCTATTAAGTACCTGGTTCTAGGAAGTAATAAGTATCATTTTTCATTCTGTACTTATGGCAGTTATTTCTTAAGGGTGCCACTTGCTTATCCTACATTGAGATCTACGAATTTAAAGGCAAAAGGATGATTATAACTGTACTTTTACAAGTCTTAGGGATCGAGCCTTTGCAGTAGGCGGTCCTTCTGGAACAATCTTCCTGAAGATCTCAGGCTTATCGAGAACCCATAAGATTTTAGATCTAAGCTAAGAACGTATCGTTGTAAAGGACCTTAATTTAACAATTAATTTTTACAATTATTGCTTTATAAATTGGAAAAGTATTTTCAGATGCAGAATAATAAATTAGCCGGAATAATAATAATAATATAATAATAATAAATTGGATAATTTATAGAGCGCCATTTTTATAAAGTACTCATCTCAAGGGCGCTGTAGAAGATGCAGAGTGATTTCAATAAAAATATAATATATATAGATAATGAAATGTGTTCGTGCACTTCAAAAGAGTGTTTTGATCAGTCAATATGAATAATTATTGTAAATTAGATTGTGTACCAAATATTAAATTGTGAAGTAAGATTACTAAAATACAATGTTTTTTTTGTATTATTTCATGACTGTATGCGTAATGTTAAATGGGTGAAAAGGAAAGACATGGAAACCATGCTCTTGGTAATTTATTTTAGTATTTAAAATATTGTAACTTACAATGTTCTCTTCTTTTTCTTTCAGTGATAAAGACATCCAGCTTTCTCTCCTTCTTTTGGCGGTCATCCTGGTGGTAGACGGTCCTATGCAGTCTCGTTTATCAGAATTTTGTGAATGTTCGCTGGGTCCATTTTCTCGATGTGGTCCTCCAGAATCGTTTTCTCTGCCTATTCCATCTCACTATAACAATATTCTCAATGTATCTAAATAACAAAAAAATATATACAGTGTTATTGGTTATTGAATACATTCCTTCTACGAGGTTGTAGGGGAGGTTATTTCCGATGATTTTTGTCATGTAAGGCATTATGCAAAAGTGAACCATTTTTTGAGATAAAAAGAATTTAAGCTTTTTTGAAATTTATCGAAAAATAACTATTTGTTGTAATCAAACATCAATTTTTTATTCGTTAGTGAACACCATAGGCATTTATTATCAAATAATGAAAATAAAATAAAAATATTAAGAATTTTTCTATGTTTATTTTTAGTGTAAAATCTACTTATTAATTTTCGTCTTCGACCGGTTTCGGCAGCTCGCTGCCATCTTCTGGTAAGATCTTCATCTCCCAGAAGATGGCAACGAGCTGCTGAAATCGGTCGAAGACGAAAATTAATAAGTAGATTTTAAATATTTTTGTGAATGTATAGGTACTTATACTTGTATACGAATCCTGGATTTTCACCCATGGTGGGTGGTTAATTCAACCAATGACAGGTGACGCTTAACCCAACCAATGACAGGTCATAAGTCCTGTAAACACCTTAATCATCCATATTCAGTTTCCAGTTTGCGTCTTTGCCTCTATTGAGATACAATTAAAAGTAGATTTTACACTAAAAATAAACATAGAAAAATTCTTAATATTTTATTTTTATTTTCATTATTTACAATGAACTTCTACAAATTTCAATCAACAACTTCAATAATTTATTATCTTTACAAAAACTAGATCTGTATGTCCACATTATGAAATACTAGACAGAAATATGAAACTTTTTAATTATTTTTATTTACAAATTCTAAAAGAAAGGCGATTTAAAACAAATAATCACTTATAATTTTTTCGTGCATATCATTTGGAAAACATTCAGAAATTTTTAGCTTTCAAACGAGGTATTTAAACTAAACCTCGGTTTTAAGATTACAGAAAAATCAACATTACACTAGAAGAAGGTAGAAAATCGGCTAAAATGTGTCTATTAATAATTATCAATAGACACATCATTATAAAAGGATCACTGACAAGGTCTAAAGTTTGGAATAATAATGAATGTGTATTAGAGATGTTATGACTGGAATATGACCTCCGTACCTTATATCAATCCTGGACACGATCGGGTTCCTTCTTCAAAATAATAAGCAATTATTTCTGCCCATATAAGAGAATCTGCACCTGTAATGTTAGATTTAAATTTATATATTACATAATAAAAATGGGTCTATAGATTCAATTCTAGCAGTCGGAAATATTGGAAGTAACATTTAGTAACTAACTAACTAATTAACCATCACGCCGTCTCCTGGGAAGGGTAAGCAGAGATAATGGACCACCACACTATTTTGTCCTGATATACTTCTCTCATTCCTCTACATTCATACATCTAGTCATGCACGCACGTCGATTTATTCGACTCCTCACGTGACATTTAATATTTGATTGATTTGATCGTGCCACGTTTTTCTATATTTCTAGCTCCGTTCACGCCGTTTACATATACCTTCTTCACCATTCTGTCATTACTCATTCTTTCCACGTGTCCAAACCACCTTAACGACCATTTCATTATTTTGTTCATCATTTTCATTTGCACCGCATTCACTTCTTATTTCCATTTGACACTCTATCATATACAGATTTACCACGTCTTAGAGATCTCATTTCCACTGCATTTATTCTACTTTCATCATTCTTTTGCCAGTTACATGCTTCACTCCCATACATAAGGGACATTTAGTTTGTACTATATGTAAATTTTATTCAATGGAAAATAAATACATCAAAAAGTTACCAAATTTGTTAATTTGTTTTATTTTTCCATCATTATTATTTATTTTATTAACGCGTGATAAAACAATCGGATATTTTTGATATTATGTAAAAGAGTTTTAAAATTAGGTACTAAGATGTAAATAACCATGATCATTGTTCAGTAATGCTCGTTATCCGGTCCCTAGCAATATCTCAATTACAACCTGATCATTATCTCAATATTTGTGAGTAATCTATCCACCGCTTTGATACGATCTAAAGAATGTGGACCCAGGCGCCATCTTGCGATAATCTTCCGAAACTCCTCCGAACTAGACCAATCAGGGGGTCGATTCTCAAATTTCTATGCTTTGTGAAGCTGTCAAATAATTTAAGCATAAATAATATGACCACAAAGACTTATTGAATTGGATCATGATGTGAGTTTGATTGGATCATGATTAAAAAAAAAAGCAAAATAAAGGCAATCTTAATAATTGAAAAGCTAACGTAAATGTTTCTGTTTTAATAATGAATGCTTTGATCGTTATTGATAATTGTCGTTTGACTATAAATTGAAATCGAATGGAATGATAAATTAACTACCGAAAATAAAAAATAATATTGTATAATTTGTATGTGGTGGAGTTTGTGTTGAGAAAACGAGGTAAGGAGGTAGAGAATGTGTGTGTGTGTGTGAGAGAGAGAGAGAGAGAGAGAGAGAGAGAGAGAGAGAGAGAGAGAGAGAGAGAGAGAGAGAGAGCGAGCTTAAAATATTAAAAGATCTATTTAATATTGATGGAAACATTAGATTTCTAGGTTATTTTATTTTTATATGTGACATATTTAATGCTAGGATTTCATGTATACAAGTAAAATTTTGTCGACCTTCGTGGCAGAGTAGTAAGAGCTCTAACTCCCATACCGAGGGTCCCAGGTCCCGGGTTCGATTCCCGGCAATGGCAGTATGATTTTCACACTGTCTTTGGTCTGGTGTAGAATTCGCGTGACAATAAAATGGCGATAGATTAGCTACTCATCACATGTCATAAGAATCAATATAATAGCTAAAATTAACTGCATACAGTAATTGGTTTCAAACGACATGTTGTATACAAAAAAATGCAATTATGATTTATCACCAAATCGACGTGTTTATCAAAATAAATAACAGAGACAATAAAAAGGTCGGCTTTAATGTAGCATAATTTAAAAAAATATATAAATAGTATAAAAATATTGATTAAATAGTGTAAATATACCATATAAGACAATTTATTTTAAATTAATATACGTCCAGACATGTTTTGTTCCCTAATTTTGTATTTTTTTAATTGAGATTTTATAGAGTACAAATAATGCCTACCTAGAACAGGTTACCCCAGTTGGGAAGTGTTTAAACCATATATGAATACTTAGTAAATGATCTACGAGTATAAAGAATATTAATGTTATAAAAGGCATGACCATTACATTTTTAAGATATAAAATATACTTTTAAGGTTCCTTTTTTCACATAAAATATAACTAACTAACTAACTAACCATCACGCTATTTCCCCGGAGGGGTAGGCAGAGAGAATGGATCGCCACAATGCTCTGTCCTGGCATACCTCTCGGGCTTCCTCTACATTCATACACGTACCATGCACGCACGTCGATTATTCCGACTTCGAAAGTGACCGCCATTTAGTAATTGATTAATTTGGTCAAGCCATGTTTTCCTCGGTCGTCCTCGGCTTCTTTTTCCACTGACGCTGCTTGTGTACAACTTTTAAACCATTCTACTCTCATCCATTCGTTCCATATGTCCAAACCATTTCAGGGATCCTTTTTTAATGTTATCCATGATGCAGTCATCTGCATTACATTTCTTTCTTATTGCATCGTTTGGTATTCTATCATACAACGTTTTCCCGCACATGCTTCTTAGTGATCTCATTTCTACGGCGTTTATCCTGCTTTCATCCTTCTTTTGCCAGCTCCAAGCTTCACTTCCATACATGAGGGTTGGCACTAGAACTCCATTGTGTACTGCCATATTTACTTCTGTGGATATATATACTCGTATATCTATTTGCAGTAATGACTTTGAGGGCGCTATTTATTTTATTCCCAGCACCAACCCTTCTTTCTTACATGTTCTTCCTTCTTTCACATCAAAATGAAATAATATAAATTCCAATTAAATTAAATAATATAAATGATATAAATTCATTTATAAAAAAAAAGTTTACAATGGATACTATCCCCTCCGTTACAGGCGCAAATATATCAATAGTTCATAAATTGTTAAAATAAAAATGACCATTTTCTATTTCAAGATAAGAATTTAAAAATAGACACTTTGTATCCCTTTCCCACACCTCATAAAAGATACAGAATCCCATAATTACGAGTGCCACGTTTGCCCCTTGCCACCTACCAATAAATACACCTTCCATAGAATAAGATTTTAGTGTTACGTTGGGTTTGATACTATAATCATTTGAGGATTGCTCCCCACTGGGATGGGGGCCTCTGTAAATACATATATATATATGTGAAACTATCTAGAAGAATGTTGTATAATATAATTAGCTTCTTCCTTGAATTTGTCCTTTATGGGAAAATTATAAATGCCTGCCTTGTCAACGATATGGAAAGCGGCGAATTCAATGATTTCTGATTTCTGTATTTATTAGGTATTTTATAGTTATCTGCTGACATCATACAATTCTGTGGTATTTATGAGATCCCCTAAACGCGCGAGGGAATTTTTTAAATAATGAATGACTGAATTTTTTTGACGGTTATGGCATTTGATTTATCAATAAAACTTGCCGATGTATTAGAACTATAAAAAAAAGTAATTTAGAGTGAATAAATACCATATTTAAATTCAGTGGAAGGTGAAATTAAAATTATACACGTATAATAATTATAATAACAAACGAGATTAAGGTTAATATTTATTCTAAAAGTCTATCCAAAAAAGCAAAGATGGCAGTGCACAATGGTGTTCTCGTGCCGACCCTTATATACGGAAGTGAAGCATAGAACTGGTAAAAGAAGGATGAAAGTAGAATAATTATAGTAGAAATTAGGTCTCTTAAACGAATGTGTGTTAAAACGACGTGAACGGAGTTAGACATAGAGGAAGCCCAAATGAAACGTAGCACAATCAAATAAATCAAAATTTAACTATTGGTCACGTAAGGAGTCGGAGAAATTGACGTGCGTGCATGACATGATCTGTGAATGTCGAGGAAACAAGAGAAGTATGCCAAGACAGAACAATGTGGCGGCTTATTATTCCTGGTTACCCCTACGGGGAGACGGCGTGATGGCTAGTTAGGTTTTTCTTATAAAAAGTTGAGTACAAAATCAAAAAGGACCATGAAAAATGGGAACATCAAAATTATAAAAAATTAAGATTGCATTTCAGATTCTCTCATGCAAGTATTGAAAATAAAATTCATTAAAGAAAATAAAACAAGTCGGAATTTCGCAATGTTACGTAATGTCATACATCCAAGTTTTGTTATTCTGTAATATTATAAATTAATACCTATTAATAACATATTATTACGTTGGAGCAAGGTAGACATAGTCAGAAAAACAATTATTAAGGACTTCGAGATGAAGACCATGAGAATGGGAGCATGGAACTGAATCATCAACAATATATCGCGCGAAGAACACCGGAATAAAAAAACGTATATCAGGCTGAGGATATCGTAATATGGAGTAGACGATAAAGGAGGGACTGTTACTTTAATTTCAAAATAATGAACCCCACCAGACTCCTCTATATTGTACTACATATTTAGATTCATAGGACTCGTGTGAGATCTTTTTAAATATGGAAGGACAACTGGGAATCCGTCTCACAGAAGTAGAAAGCCTCTGAAGAATAGACAACATAGGTACTCGTAACAGCAAAGAAGATGAAAACCTAATAATACAATAATTTAACCATTTGAAATGCAGCATAAATCAACAAGGTCCCATTGTTTTAGCAAACACATTTTTTAAATAATTATTGTATTAACTGAATAATTTGTACCCTTTTATTATATCATAATTTATTTATTAATATTCTATGGAATTGTTGCGACACCTGTTACGTCAAACAATGTTTGCATCATCTGGTGTAACTATCTACTCTTAGTTGATGTTCGAAATAAGCTGTTTGTAACAACTGATGATGCCAACAACGGACTTGGACTTGGATCTTCTGGCTTACAGAGGTTCATGTGGCTATTCCTCTTACGTTTGATGGGAACATTGTTAGAAGGTGATTGTCGGGACAATTTCATAAAAAAACCCAAATGATATAATAACAGTGTTAAAATTGAACAGTTTATATTGTTGAAATATCAGTGGTGTTTCCGCAAAAATAATAGCTCATAAAAATATTTTGTTATAAAATACATAATTAAAGTACAAACTTAATTGATATTATAATTAGCATTTTAATTATTATAATAAATACTCAATTAAGTTATTATTCATAAATTAAGTCAGGTACATACAAGCCTTTGTTATTATTGAAATTGAAATAGGAGTAAATGTAATAATTTACCCCCGAAACATAGCTCGACCAATGCTAATTGAGTTATAGTAGCCAGTTGAAAGGGCACGTGGCCGCATTTAACGACAGAATCAATAATTTATTTTTGCATGGCAACCCCAGGGTGGGGTCATGCCACGCGGGCCAGTATGCGGGTGAGATTTTTAATTATTTTATTTACTACCATTTTATACTAGAAATACAATACAGTGCGTATATAAGGCAATGCGAAAAAAATGTTGCAGGAAATTAAAATAATCTTCAAGTTTTTCTTTATGTACACTGTTAATTCCATTTTTAAATTTATTTTTCTCGATTTTCTCGTCACCCAGATAGAGATATAAACAAATAAGTTCCCAACTTATTTCTGGGCGACCGCCCTCTTAAAAAGAAATAAAAATTCTAACGCCCCCTCTCTCATAATAGATAAAAAAAAACAACAAAAAACCATCACCCCGTTTCCTCGAAAGGGTAGGCAGAAAGAATGAACCGCCACACTACTCTATCCTGACACACCTCTCTAGATTCCTCCACATTCATACAGTGAGTCAAACACGCACGTCGATTCTTCAGATTTCTAACATGGTCAACCATTAAAATTATAATATTATATTATATTATATTATTATATAAAATTATAATATTATAAATTATATTATAATATTGTATTATAACCTTTAATACAACATAATAATATTATAAATTATATTATATTATAAAATTATAACTAACTAACTAACTAACCATCACGCCGTCTCCTCGAAAGGGTAGGCAGAAAGAATGGACTGTCACACTTTATCCGATGCGCCACTCCATTCTTCTCTTTTCGCCCCGCGGGAGACGCGGTGTGATGGGTTGCGAACCTCATCGCCACCAATAGGCATCTCCCAAAATTATAATATTATAAATTATAATATTATTATTTTACCTTTAACACAACAGTTATTTTAACATTGTCACACATAATCTATATTTTATTTGCATTTCTATCAAAACATGTTTCATTGCGTGGATTCTATATTTGATAATCAATTTGAAAAGACTTATCACCGACAATGCTGAATCGAATTAAGTATACGTATACCAAATTATTATTTACTCAAAAACAATAACTATAATATAATATATTTGATATCTAGTTAGACAGATAGAACTTGAGACCAAAAATACAATTTTTTTACATATAGCAAATAATCCTCAAAAATTAGAGAAATTAGAAAACCTTGAAATTTTAAAGGCCAAAAAATATAAACTAAATGTTATAAATAACCAAATTCCTTCTTATTCCCCATTAGTATATAGTTCATTAAAATCTTTCATTATTTTATTATTATATTTTCCTCCTTTCATATTTTCTCCTATAAATGGTAACTAATCGTTATTTTTATTAAAATATTTAGGTGCCTAACTCAATTTCAGCAAGATCTTCAAAATTATATCAAAGAATTTATTCAAATACACATAAAGATTCGAAAAATCACGAAAATTTGACATTTGATATATTATTGTAACACCTGATAATGTCAACATTGGTTGATGAAACAGCTGTCGCGTAAAATAAAATACAATTGTGATAAAAAAAAAAACAAAGTTTGTTCATTTACAGTTTTAAAATTAGGTACTAATTTTAATTTATTGATTTCTTAAACATATTAGAATCGTGTAAGTGACGTTTTACGATATTTTTATGGTGGCGTAAAACTGACGGTATGTCTTATCTTTAATATCATAACATTAAAGCCTGAATGAATATTGAGCAGACAAAGATCAAGGTCACAACATCACAAATGATTCGATTGGACAGATGATTATTGCCACGTGGATGGAAAAAAAATAATTAAAATTTATTGAGTTTCAACAGGCGTCCATACAATACAACATGACAGGTGAGCAAACGAGAACACAAAATCAATTAAAGTTTTTTACTTACTAATTGTTATACTGCTTACGAAGTAATAAGTAGAGATAATGTGTCGCCACGTTCCTTTATCATGATATTCTCTGGAATTGAAACAACTCGCCTTAAAACACGCGTGTCTTTTGAACTTTGATTGGTTTGATCGTGGTACAATTTTCTCTGTGTTGTTTGATTGCCTTATAATTATTTATGAAGCGCAGAATGGATCTGTGAGTTAGCGCAACTTACGGTAACTATTGCAGTGTCACAGGAGATGATGAGCCAATCCTGGTAGAGGTTGACATTTTAGCTGGCTGGCTGGTACGTCCAGAATGAAACACAAATTGAATCTGAGAACGTACACTGAGTGATACATATTTTTTCATTTTGAAGCACCATAAAAATAATAAACCACTCATGGCGATGCACAAACATGTAAACGGAACTTTTCTAAAACATCTCACCTACTGAAAAGTACGAAACAATAGCCAAAATGCAGAAAAATTCAATTTTGAGTTTAGAGACATACTAAATGACAACTTGCCTATAGGCGCCATTTTTCTTGGGTAATGTGCATAATGATTGTGAAATAATATCCATTCGAAAATCAAAACAGCAATTGTTACTTCAGAGACAGTAAAAAATGTCAGTTTAAATGGAGTATACTATTTCAAAAAAGGAAATTGAATTTAAATAGTGTTAATAAATCATATAAGACAATTAACTTTAAATTAATACACGATAATATATGTTTTGTTCCCCTTGCTCTATATTTATTTCCTAATTTTGTATTTTTTCAAGAGATTATAAATAGAGTGCGAAAAAAGAGTCCCTAGAACGGGTTACCCTAGTTGGGAAGTATTTTAACTATGTAAACTAACTAACTAAACATCACGCCGTTTCGCTGAAAGGGTAGGCAGAAATAAAGTACTACCACACATTTCTTTCTTGACATACTTCTCTCGTTCCTCAACATTCATACATTGTATCATGCACGCACGTCGATTTCTCCGATTTCTTACGTGGTCGACATTCAATATTTGATTGATTTAATATATTTTAAGTTAAGATATATATTTTTTACCATTCTTTCTTCATTCATTCTTTTCACGTGTCCAAACCATCTAATATTCCTTTCATTATATTGTTTACAGCACTTTTATTCACGCTGCATTCACTTCTAATATTTCCATTCGACACTCTACATACAGTTTTCGCACATTCGTCTAAGTGATCTTATTTATACTGCATTTATTTTACTTCTGATACCTACATCTTTTGCCAGTTCTATGTTTCGTTTCCATATATAAGGGTTACCATTGGTATCAACCGGTTTCGTTCCTATTGGAGCTTCCTCCAGGGTTACAAAAGACACTAAAAATCAATATCGAAAAAATAATGTGGAATAAAAACAAATTAACTGTGTATTAATATTATATTTAATATAAAAAACACATCTACAAACAAACAAACCATCACGACGTTTCCCCGCAGGCGTAGGCAGAGAGAATGGACCGCCACACTACTCGTTCCTGACACATCTTTCTAGTTTCCTCTACATTCATACAACGAGTCAAAACCATGTACTTTATAAATAATTAGTAAAAATAATAGATTTATTTTTTGTATACAAATACTTGTAGACAAATACTGGATTTTTACCCATTGCGGGTAAATAATTTTTTAAGGGTTAATTCCCTAAAAAATGATTAACCCGCAATGGGTAAAAATCCAGTATTTGTTTACAAATATTTGTATACAAAAAAAAACAAATTCTATAAAAAAACTGGTAAAAGTTAATAGCATAAAAATTGGAGTTTCACTTCAGGCGTTTTCTAGCAATGTGATAATTGCGTAAAAACCTTTCACTTTTCATTAATAAAGATTTTCTGCTTAATGCTTACAATTTATCTTAAAAGATGGCGCTAGTGTAGATGGACCTACCAACAGTGAAAAAATATTGACATATATACAAGTTCCAAAAATTTGTCAGACGTGGTGTCGTAAGAAGGGCGGAATGGTGAATGTTGTTAAACATAAAGTGATCGCTTAACCCAACCAATGACAGGTCATAAGTCCTGTAAACGCCTCGACTACCATATTCTGTTTCCAAATAATTTACATCTTCGTCTCTATTGAGATACAATTAATCCGTAAATATTGTACATTGAATAGGCTGCACTTATTTGTTTGATGTTCCGCTTACATCAAATTTTCAGTTGAACAAAATAAAACGCAAGTCTCACATCCTGGTGGTCCATCGCAAACGAACGAACGATGCCTCAATAATGCGTGTATTGACAAGAACTTCCTCCGTATGACAAATGCCTGATTCGGATAAAGCTTACGTCTTTAGAAGTCTCGCGTTGCTGTAGGTTCCGAGAACGTCCCGATTAGACGTGTTTTATTCGAAATCATCGTATTTCTCCCCATTCATCAGGTCTTCTCCATTCATGAGTCTGTGTTGCGTGCTATGCCGCACATTCTTTCACATGTCGGTCAATCGTAAAAAAAATGGAGCACCAATACTTGTATTAACGGTTGCAATTGAATTTTTTTGGTACTGCACTATTTTCACATGAGTTGCGCTTCTTTTGATGGTTGTTTTTATTACAGCTTGTGTGAAAATAAATGCTTGAATGGAAGTTTATTTGTACCACGGCCTAACGCTCTCAACATTAAAAAAAATCGTTTCCGAATGACCTTTCAATTATACGATTTTAATATCTAATGAAGAAAGAATGGAAACGCTAATTTGAAGATATGGAAATCTATAAAAAATGTTAAAAAGCGTTCCATTGTAATCAATATTACTGTCATAAATGTGTTATATACGCTTGTGTTATGTACTAGAAAATAATAAGTTGTAATTATTTATATGAAATTTAGTTAAATGATATATAGAAAGAAAAAATACACAAAATAATTAAACAATAAAAATGCATAATTTTATAGACTTAAAGAAGCTGCTTTTAAGAAATGTAAATATAATAAATAATATGAAAATTAATGTTGTTTTTTTGAAATTTAATGCTAGAAGTTCAATGTATGTAATCTTTTAAAAATATATATTTTTAGTTAAAATCCACTAACGTTTGTGTCTTCCACCAGATGATGGCAGCGAGCTGCTGAAACCGGCCGAAGACACAAACATTAGTAGATTTTAAATAAACGTAAATTAAAAAAAAAATGGAAATTTGTATTATTTTCATTATAAATAATATAATTTAACTTAATAAAAACGTCATTTTTTTAAACCATTTTAGTTGTTTTATGGGATTTACATGTTTCGCCTTAACTATTTCATTTTACAAGAAATATAAAGACAATGAGTTACCTGTGAAAATTAAAATTAAAATGTGTCATTATTAACATCTATAGGAGAAATATTATTTGTTTTCTTTATTTATAACATAAGCGAGGGTGACCATTAAGTTCGCAGTAAATCCTTCTTAGGTTTCGAAATATTTTAACATCGAGCGTTATGTACATTAGATTATGAACAAAGTTCATATAGGTATCTGTCAACAGTCAAATACGACAAGGAATTGCTGCAGATCGACAACGCGATGACCCAAGACTGAGTAGCCTTGAGCTGTTCTATTAGAAGAGCCGAGGGAGAGAGAGTAGAAGAAAAATATATAATTCATTTGTTCTAATCGATAATCAAATCAAAGGAGACTTGATACGCTGTCGAAAGAAGATATAGAGTTATTATTTATTTATTTAATAAAGTTATAAAAATTACAAAAACATGTTACAACTTATAAAACAACATTTTATAAACAATTAATAATATAAAAAACACAAATGAAAAAAACAACAAAAACCTTAAATATCGGTACTTACAACATATTTAAAGCATTTTCTACGAAAGATCACAAGAGAACCGGCATCTCTTACCTCATTTGGCAATTCGTTAAATAATTTGGATCCTCTATAAAAAACACCTTTCTCTGTACTTTCAAGTCTGGGTCTCCGGAGTCGGAATCTATCACGACCTCTCGTCAAATAGTCATGTAGTATTTCATAACTATATGCTTATGTAATACTTAAGATTTATTGTGGATAGGCGTGTTAAGGAACATACAAAGACGTCCCAACAAATATAATAATTGTCGTGAGAATATGAATGAAAGAATAAATAATTCGCAAACGTTTTTGCGCATAGACAAGTATCGCCAACATGGTCAATGTGATAGTCGTTACGGTAATCCGAGTATGTGGGTAAAACAGGGAACTGGGAACATGGGTAATACGGGACCGGCGTCCTCACACGGCCCATTAGCTGCCCAGGGAATATTTCTACAAATAATAATAAAGGAGCGGCCTTTTTTACATCTCCATACATAATACACCTTTCTCGGAATCACAGGGGCGGATAATCTGAAGTTGGTCTCAGCGCGGGAGGCAATTGAAGAAAAAATTCTGCTGACGACTGGATTCCCACATAAGGGTGTTTCCCACATGTTCTGAGTCTTGAATTTTTTAAGTAAGTATACGTATTTATAACTAGAGCTGCAAATATTTTCGAAAACTTTAATCTTATCAATTTAATAATTTTTTCAAGTTTGATTTTTATTACGATCAAGTAATAATATTAATTTTGTGATTCGCTATATGATCAAGAATATTTTTTTGAAAAAACTATTTTATTAAAAATGACCATTAACCAAATTTATTATATCAGAATTTTGTGACCACATTTTTTGATTAACAAACATTAGTGCCAACCTGTTTTGATACTGTCTATATCGTCGCTTCTGCAAACAATGGAGTTTTATTTATTTATTCATTATTTACCAAGTACATGGTTTTAATATCTCCCAACAGTGGGAGAAATGAATGAAGACAGGTGGAGAAAGTATATGTAAATGACGTGAACGGAGCTAGAAATAGTGGAAGGCCAAGGAATACCTGGCACGATCAAATCGATCCATTTTTCTGCTTACCACTCCGGAGAGACAGATTGATGGTTAGTTAGTTGTTTAGTTAGGCTTGTAATTATTACGTTCAATCGTAGTTTCTTCTTTACAGCACGAACACTTGAATTAAAGAATGTATACAATGAAATGTTTACTGAAATTGTTTCTTGAACAATGATGTAAACTCCATGTAAACTCCATACGAATGAAAACGTATTTATTATATTTTATGTGAATGACACGTTTCATTGATAATGCCTTAGACAGGCAAAACATGTCATCCCCATAAAATAAAATAAAACGTAATTAATAAAATAAAACTATTAAACAGACGTTTTCATTCGTATTAATTATTTATTGAAAACTTACCTTCATAAATAAATACAAGCATTGCAAATCCTGTATTTTGTACTACTTTCTATGTTCTGCGGTGTATGGAGTGTACACCTTCATGTCCTAGGAATGCGGGATTATCTGTTGTCCGATTGATGGAATTATCATAGCATGCGCCCCCTGTTCCTATATTTCACTCCGTGGGAAATAGTCGTACCAAACCATTTCGAAATATTTATTTACGTTTAAAAACTAACGACCAATAAATCTAACGCCTCGCTGTGAACATGCCAGTCGGTAAAACTAAACTAACTCATAGAAACAAAGGTGATACAAAAAACCCAGAGGGAGAGATAAGGGTGATACTGAATTTTATTGCTGGATATTTGTTTTTTGTGAAGGGGAAATCCGTCTTGGACACCCAGTCCATCACACTGAATAGTGCCGAACTCTTACCGGCCAAAATCCCCTAATTTTCTTTAAAGCCCGGTTCCTAACTTAAAGTCTACCCAGGGATGCAAATTTGTATTCAGCTTTCTCCAGTTGCTGTTGCCGCATCTCGTATTTTTCCTTCTGAACCATAATTTCCTCCATGAAACCTCCCATTTTACTATACAACTCTTGAGATTGTATCATGGATTTATTGGTGGTTCTGAAATTTTGTAAAATTGTGATTTAAAAAAAAGTCAATGTAGTCTTTAAATAATGGTTACATATTTGGATTTCTTCTATATACGCCATACTTTATGTTGTTGTGATGGTTTATTTCTCTTTTTCTTTTTTAAATACTTTGTATATGCAACAACTATACTGAAAAAATAAAATTACGTAGACATATTTCGGACAAACAGCCCTTCTTCGGTAAAGACACATTTAAAAAAATATTTTAAAATTGTTTGCATGATCTGACAGATGTTATAAAGATTTATTTTGGAACGTTTATGCTTTTGTTATAACAAATATTATGATTCAATTTAAAATCATAATTTAAAGTTCTTATTAGGGTTCAGGTAATTACATACAACAAAGGAAATAAATCAATGATTGGACTTGATGTTAAATTCATTTGATTATTTATAATATTTCCTTTTTTTTAGTTGCTTTTTTAATTTCTAAAATTTCGAGATTGTTCTTAGATATATTTCTATTATTAACATGGAAAATTTCAATTCCAATATCGTTATTAAATGAATGATCTTTTTCTATGAGGTGGTTAGCAAATTCAGAAAAATTATTATTAGAGAGACATCTTATTTATTTATTTATTATTATGATGATTTGTATTTTAAGTGCGCCGTTTTGTAAAATCAATTACTCCAAGGGCGCTTTAGGAAATGACTGACCGAACAGTGCAGTCTTCAGATGTTTCTTAAATTTAACGTCATTTTCCTCATACTTAATACTAACATGGAGGCTATTCCACGCCAACGGACCCGCAACGCTGAAAGCACGATCATAGAAACATGCTTTATTGGCTCTGACTGGAATCGCTATGTTGTTTGCACTTGTTTCTACTGATCGGAGTGAACGTTGCCTTTCCGTTGGCACGGGTGTCACGCAGAGGTCCGATATATATGCGCGCTATTTTATTCTTAATTTTAAATTACGCCTTGTTTTACTAACACAAAAAGATGAGCAATCATTACATTTCAGTTAATAAATCCCTCATTGGGAAAATTTATCTTTCTTATCTTTATTATTTTTTATTCATTTACCTTAATTATTGTTTGTATAAAACGCGGGTCTAATGTCACATAGGAGTTGTTTTGAAATTATATTTGTTAAATTATTAATATATAAAAATCTACGCCGAATATAATGCAACCTATCATGACGTACGCTGTAGACACGCGGGCCGACACTAAGCGAACCAAGGCTCTACTAAGAACATCTGAAATGAAGGTCCTAAGATCAATTACTGGAAAAACTCTCCGAGATCGTGTCCGCAACGCAGATATAAGAAATACTTGCGAAATAGAGGATATCGTTCAGTGGAGTAGATCTAGAAAAATATACTGGAGGAACCATGTAGCCCGAATGAAAAGTGACAGGACTCGCATATACAGCCGCTTTTGAAATCCCCTCCGGACTGGAAGATCGCTTAAGGACAGCTGGTACTTATCAACCCATGAGACATGATTTCTGTGTCACAGATCGTCAGATCTATTAAAAGAAGAAGAAGAAGAAATTTAATTAATTGGTTAGCGCAACAGCTGTCGCTAAAAAAATTGTGATCCCATTACGTCGTTTTAAATTTTAACAGTTAATAATTTTGAAGTGTCATAGTGTTTCGACCAAAATAATGGACTATTTCTTTAATAATAATTAAATAATACGATGTTTTTTTAACTACTTCCACTTTTGTCTTTATTTCGACAGCGACCGGTTTTGCCAGGCTCGCTGGCATTGACAGATCAGTCTGTCAATGCCGTTGTTTAATTGACTATTATTTAAAATGAGCTTCAATCAAGAGATTTCATTAAAATCATTTGATTATCTTAAAGATTTTTAAAGATTTACAATAAAACGGTTGTCGATACCACACTCTATGTGCGCTTTGTACTACCCTGCATAACGCATGAATAAGCGAGAGATAGCGCCTCAATGGGAAATCCCGCCAAAAGTGAGCAGCATGAGCCTCGGGTTTCCATTCAGCCTTTGTGGGCGCGACTCTCATTCACCAAATTTGTTTTCATTGAACCTGTCATTGCGCGTTCATTGCTGAAAAAAACATCTCCAACGGAAATCACATTCCGATGAAAATATCTCATCGGAAAGTACTCTGACACCGTTGGATTTACTTTCAAACGTGAAACATTCACATCGAACACAATATGTACGTCTAATCTTGAGTACGTGATATAAGTATTGTGAATAATGTTTCCGAGAAAGACGTCGGCGAATCTGTTTATAAATATGATCGATGATTTAAAAGCGAATACATCTGTTTAAGTTGGAAAAGGATTAGATATAAAATAGATTTTTCTGTCACAGCTGTCATGTACTCGTATGTATACCTATAATTGTGGCTATCTTTATTCTTTGTAAACACATAACATATTCTAATCAATTCATATGTTTTTTTATGAGAGTTTTTTCCCGCAAATTTTTTAAAGCATTTAAACTTCATCTTATTATCGGTAATTTTTTTAGTTGTTTTTTTTTTATTTTTTATATAAACTCACGGCGTTGACACTGTAGAATTTAATAATGTCGAATTTTTTTGAGTTAAAAAATATAAATAAATCGTCAAAATGAATGTTTTTTTGGTATCTATTTTTTAATCATACTGATGTAAGTTTTGCTGCAATCAAGCTTCGATTTACACTTCTTTTTTATTTTTTTATATACTTTGTATATATAAACTTAAATTATATTATATACAACACTTAAAAATTTAAAAAAAAAAAAAATACATAGACACGTTTTGGACAAACAGTCCTTCTTCAGTGATAAATATTATAAAGATACATATTTAAAAATATTATAAAATTGTTTACATGATCTGACAGATGTTACAAAGATTATAAGTGGCGTATATAAAATACATTGATTTACTTTATTTTGTTTAGAGGAATTATATCATAAAATACGTAGTTAAGATCTTTCTTTTCCTTTTTTTTCAATTCCTTACAACATGATCCTATCATGTTATATGAAATTACATATATCTTAATGTGATTGTAAAACATAAACCAGAGAAAACGTTAATAATATTTTTTATGATATGCTAAAAGCATCAATGAAAATTTGCTTTTTTATAATTAATAATTAATGAGGGGTCTAATCTATGTGATTACACGTTTTTGTTACTAATTATTACTGTAAATTAGGTCCTTTGTTTGTATATAAAAAATAAATTAATAATAAATAAATAAATGTAAAAAAAATATGAATGAAAAGTCCGTTTTCTAGAAATTTTATTATATTTTATGGGATTAACATGTTTCGCCTAACTTGAGATGAGTAATTCATAAAAATGGCGCTCTAAAAATTATCCAATTTATTATTATTATTATTCTTATTCTTGATTTGTCAAAGTGCGTTGCTCGTAAAATTTATGTAGGAATTTAGATACACTTTCGTCTTTGATTACTCCTTGTCAGACGTCAATATAGATTTGTTTGAGGTATTCCAGGATCAGATGTTCCGTACAATGGGACGGCGGCCTTCGTAATATGACGGAAAAATACCTACATAAATTAATCCCCGTTAGCATTCTGGAATAACAATCGATGATGTGAGTGATACGAGGTGAGTACACAGCGGCGTGAACAAGGAGCCAAGGTGCCTCTTCTGGGGTGACCAATTCTATAATCACTGAGATAACTACAACATTGTAAATACAGCTTAATACCATAAGTGTGCTAAAGAAGCCACTTAGGGGCGATAAGATGTTCAAAAAATTGTGTGTAGCATTCAGGCGGTCTCGAGGTCGGTGAATCCATATAATAAATATTCTTCTCCTTCTTCTTCCTCTTAGTTTAGAAATAAAGACAAAAGTGAAAGTAGTTATTAAAAACATCATTTTGTTTAATTATTATATAAAATTAACTTCCATCAAAAGATTTAAGAAACAAAGGAAACCAAAATACGGAGATTTTTTTTTAAACTCTAACAACCTGATCCAAAAGTCTGAAAATGGATGAATCTATAATTTCAGTAAAACAGGAAAAAATCCGTATGTACTCGTATTTCACATTCTTAGATTTTTGAATATGTGCATTTTATAGCAATTAGAGATGATTTTTTTCTTCTTAAAATAGGGTCACCCTTTCGTGCGTGTCCTCTTCATTCATTCATCCTTTGCGTTGACGCAGGTCCCGTCTGAGCAAATACTCAAAGACACATGTTGTAATAGGCGCAGGTATGTCTTTTACAAAACCTTCACACTTATGGCTACGAACTCTATTCCGTTTTTAATATAAGATTTTACTAAGCTTATCCTTTTAAATTTCAAGTTTAAAGCCCAAAAATATATCAAGATTTGCTCTGCTGGACGATTATCAAAAGTACATGTGATTGGGACTTTCAAATATAAACTCTGCATCATCATATTATATTATAAGTAAAAGCATGTACCTACATTACCTACATTAATAAAAATCATACTTCTCTCACGCAAATACAAAAATTACTTGGACTCGGACCTGGATCTTTGAATGCAGTCTTTCTAGTAAATAAATGTATTTTCCGACAAATCTAAGGATCAGTTAAAGTAAACTTGAACTAAAAAGCTGTACAAAATATAGCAGATTAAAACATTACCCTTCTTACTAGGTAGAAGGCACTTTAACTATTATATATATTTGATTGGGTTGTGGATATGTTTCATTAATCAATTCTGACATTGTTAAGTCTACATTTAATAATGTGTTTAAAATTGAGTTATCATTTACATGTGTGACCAAGAATTACATTGTATATTAAGGCAAATATGTTTATGTATGATAAAGAGCAGCCGCAAGCTACCGAAACCAATCTTATAAGATGATAAGTTTAATTCTTCTTCTCTGGTTTCAATCCTGGGATTGGTTTGCAGCAATTTCCTCCATTATTCTCTTCCATTTTTCCCTGTCTTGTGCGGCTCTTTTGAAATCTGCATATGATGAGCAGCGTACGTCCACCAACAGGTCCTCCAGGTACTCTCGGCGTGGGCGTCCCCTAGAGTTTGTCCCCTCGGTCATACCCTCCATTATGGCATGCAAGAGACCTTCTTGACGTATTACATGGCCGATCCATCTTGCACGCCTTTCGGACAAGGTCCTGAGCAGGTGCCTTCCTCCTTCGATTCCTTGAAGAACTTCCTCATTCGTGATGTGGTCTCTCCAGGAAATTCCAAAGAGTCTTCTATAGGACCATATCTCAAAAGTCTCTAGTCTCCGCTTATCCCTTTCGGATAGGCACCATGTCTCGCAGCCGTACATCAAGACACTCCATACATAGGTCTTGATGAGGAGTATTCTCAGTTTTAGGTCTATATTATTTGACTGTATTATTTTCGACCTTTTATTAAATGCAAGCCTAGCCTGATGTATACGGCTGTCGACCTCGCTCTTAGACCGACCGTCCCATGTTATTTTGCTCCTGAGGTAGACAAACTCCTTGGTGTTCTTTAGTGGAACTCCTGACATCACTACTCTCATCTGATGTTGCGTTCGGCCTACAGTCAGCAGCTTTGTTTTGTCCTTATTTATCTTCATGTTGTAGCTATCTTGAAGAATGTCTTGCAAAGTATCTAAGGCCTCCTGCAATTCCTCCTCACTTTCAGCAACCATAGCAAATGAAATAAAAAAAATAATGAAATAACTCATACAACAGTCTATAAGGCGTTGCATGGAATGGCACCAGCTTATATATCTGAACTCTGCATCAACGAAAACCTGAATGTTAGACAGTCTTCTCTGCGATCAGCTAAGTCTTCTGCGATCGGTAGATTGACTGTGCCAAAACGCTGTCCAAGCACAAACTTTGGCGACCGAGCCTTCGCGGTAGCCGGCCCTTTAGCCTGGAACAGTCTTCCAGCAGACCTTAAGTGCATTGAGAATCAATCAGAGTTTAGATCGAGACTCAAAACGCACCTTTTCAAATGATCATTTCCTGACAGGAAGGGCTGATCGACTTCGTCAGGTGCAACCCTCATACTAAATATGTTTATTATATTTGTTATCATTATTAATATTATTATTATCTCGTTGATAAAACAGAGCATCTTCTACAGCGCCCTTGAGATGAGTAATTCATAAAAATGGCGCTCTATAAATTCTCCAATTTATTATTATTATACATATTTTTAAATGTTGCATAGAACGGCAAGCCAGCTTTGCTATGATATGACAAAACGAATGGGGTTTCATAAACAGAGGCTACTGTTTAGCTAGGTAGGGCAGAGGAATTCGAGATGTTTGCGTACGTTCCGGGAATTTTCCTACGAATCGTGATAATAAAACCCTTCGACATGCGCACCGGCACGCAGGCGCAGGAAGGAACAATCTCGGGGGCGCTCGCCGGGCTTTGTGGCTTTCAAGGAAACTGAGACAATACTCAGATCTGCTCGGAGCAGCGGCGTATTGTTCTGAGCTGCAAGTCCCCAGAGTGTCTGAACAAGGTTTATGAGTCACTTAAACATTTTCTAGAAATTTTCTAGCCTTATTGAAATATACCCGCATTTTTGCGCGAATGGTTGGAGGAATGCTGTCTGAGTAGAATACTATACTACTATACCATCACGCCGTCTACCCGGAGGAGTAGGCAGAAATAATGGAACGCCACACTGTTCTCTCCTGACATACTTCTCTCGCTTCCTCTACATTCATACATATTGTCATGTGACACCTCACATGACCGACATTTAATATTTGATTGATTTGATTGTGCCACGTTTTCCTCGGTATTCCTCTATTTCTAGCTCCGTTCACGTCGTTTACATATACCTTCTTCACCATTCTGTCGTCACTTATTCTTTCCATGTGTCCAAATCATCTTAAAAACCCTTTCATTATTTTGTTCATAACACTTTCATTCGCACCGCATTCACTTCTTATATATAGGTACTTGCATTTGACACTCTATCATATACAGATTTACACACATTCGTCTTAGAGATTTCATTTCCATTGCATTTATTCTACTTTCATCCTTCTTTTGCCAGTTCCATGCTTCACTTCCACACATAAGGGTCGGCACAAGAACACCATTATACACTGCCATCTTAGCTTTTTTGGATAGGCTGAGTAGAAACTCTATTTATTTTTGTCATTTGCGTAGGACGAAGCATGGAAACCATTTATTGAATTCAATCGCGGTATTATGTTGATATTCGCTTCTAAGATTCTTCTTTTTCTTTTTCTTCTTTCTACTGCTGGATAAACTGCTGCCTCTTCCTTTTTTCTCAACTCGCCCAGTTTTGTCTCTTCCGCGTCCAGGTCATCCTAGCTATCGACATCGTGTAATGTCATCTAGACATCGTGCAATGTCACCAGTCCATCTATTAAGTGGCCTCCTGACCGCCCTTTTCTTTGTCCATGGCCTCCATTGGAGTATTGTATTACAATTTATAAATATGGTGCTTTTTTCTATAAATTAAATTACTTTTTAAAAAAAAACTCAGTTACCTAAAACTTTTTCTTCCTATGTCATACCCATTTCTGTGGTTACTATAATATTGACCATTACTTCTGCAAAAGCTGCTCTGTATTGTGCTGCCCAAATTATTTCCTCTATGATCCGAATTCTAGTCCAGTCTTTTATATGGCTCAGCCATGACGATTTTTTTTCCTGCCAGATCCAAGTCGTTCTTTAATCTTACCCTTTATCATAAGTTGGAGGATCTTATATTTGTCTCCACGCAAGATGTGACCCAGATAGGAGATTTTATGGACGATAATGCCGAAGTCCTGAGGCGAGTTAGAGTTGACAGGGAACTGTTATCAACTATCAAGGTTCAGAGGATTTCACATCGGGTCATGTACTGCATGGAGAGAAGTACCACCTTCTCCAACTGATATTGGAGGGGAAAATTAGGAAATAGATGTCCTGGCTGCGAAACACAAGGGAGTGATGTTAATGAGCTGTTTCGAGCGGCGTAGAATAGGGACAGGTTCGCTGAGGTGATCGTCAATGTTGAAGGGACCTGGCAGGGCACTTGAAGAAGAAGAAGAATGTATTTAAAGCATTCCCTGTTGCTATAATCTCACCTTGGAGCTTGTGTATTTTCTAATAATTTGTATTTTTGTACAATATTTATCTTTCTTACTCCAACAAAATTGTGATGAAATTGATAATAGATTTGGATTTTCTGACATATTGAGGTTCAGCTCAAATGATAAACTCAGCTCTTACGACTGTTGAAAACATTATTGGAAATGCTATTTGGTGGTTGTTAAATATGGGGGCTTGATGTGTTCCCCGGAGTAAAGATGATTTAAGATAACGGGTAGCGTAACTGATAAAATATGCCAAAGGTATATTTGTCCAATAGATTTTTTTTGGCAGTCGTCTTTACGTGATTTAAGATATATCCTTGTTATTTGATTCCTTCTGTTATCCCTGTTTCTGAAATCGTTACTCACCCTGATGAAGGAGATAGAGTTTTTGGTATATCGGGCACAGAAAATAAAAATGCTTTAGTTACATCCATTAATTAAGAGGTATATGTTAGTGAACATTGTTGCAAAAAAACCGAAAATAAAAAAAATACTAAGTTGTACAAAATGTCATATTTAAAAAAAATATTTAATAGTTTAAAAAATGGTGGTAAACATTTCTTACCACATAATTGACTTAATATCGGTTTTCGGCCTTTGGGCATAAAACGGAAACAGATTATAAAAGATGACAGTTTTTTTTCTTGGGGTTGTCTGACCGCAAATGTCTCAATTTGGCGTGTTCCTGTTTCTAGGTGGGCAAGGTCGGGCTAACAGGATGGACGGATTTACTTTCCTTATATATGATTCTCTACATTTACTGGGAGGCGTATGAACATATGTTACATGGTAAGACAATGTAAAACATGTCATTGCTACGGCCTTATCAAATGTGTATCTTTATCATTTGATTAAACCCTAGCAGGCTTTGTAACTTCCATAAAATATAACAAAACCTTTAGATAACAATTTTTCTTAATCAATATTATAATAAAATGTATAACAAAACTTCTAGAAAATATATATGTTGTATTTTGTAATGTTAATGCATGTAAATGTAAATGTATGTACAATTAATTGAAATAAGAAGAAATAAAGCAATGGTTATTATATTCCGGTATTCATGGGATCATGTGAATTCTATAATATAATATTGTTTTTTTTTTTTTGTAGGTTAACGAATAGAAGTTATCTCAGTAAGTCTAGAGTATTGAGTTAATATTACGGCTGCTGATTATATATGGTGTGAAATGGAATCCAGTTTAATCTTTTCTTATTAATTTGATGTAAAATACGCAGATACACGCATTTGTTTTCATGACGTATACGAGTATATAATATTAGAATTTAAAAGTGACTTTCTGAAACACAGTTTTCGATTTTTCTTATTTTTATCAACCCTTCCTTGCCCTTTCTCATTTATGGAGTCGGTTCTTCTCATAGAACAGCGCCAGGCTTCTCGGTCTTGGACCATCCCGCTGTCGATCTGCTGCAATTCTATATCGTTTTTGACGGTTAACAGCCAAGTTGCTGGTGGTCGACCCCGTCCTTTCCTTCCCGCGTAAAGTTGTAGTGTTTTTTGTGTAAAATAAAAACTTTGCAAAGAAAAAAAAATTTGGCTTACACTCGATTTTTCAATATAGAATTAAATCCGTAATGTAGGGTACAGGTACATTTGAGATACGCGATTACTACAGCATAGATGATTGATGAAAGTTGTCATATATTTCCGGTAACCATTTTAAGAAATTATATATTATTATCTGTAGGTGTTATTACAACCCGAGTTTCGTTTCATGAGGAAATAATCGCGTACGCGATATATTTTGAAATTATGCTATGATATATCTCAATGCATCGATACTATTACACAAGGCAAGCACTTGATTTTGAAGACTTGGTCTTAATCCTCAGCGCAGCCAGGTCAATCTGACATTCATTAATTAATAGGTATATGTTAGTAAACATTGCTGTAAAAAAATATTAAGTTTTAGAAGAATGTACGTTAAATGTGAATTTTGATGAAGTATCAAATGCAAATATACGAAGTGAATGCAATGCGAATGAAAGTGTTATAAACAAAATAATGAGAGACATTAAAATAGTTTAGACCTATGGAAAGAATGAATGAAAAAATAATGATTTAGTATATGTAAACGAAACAAGATATAGGTAAAGGAAGACTGAGGAAAACGTGGCACGATCAAATCAATAAAATAAAGGCCACGTGAGGAGTCGCAGATATCGACGTGTGTGCATGACACGATGTATAAATGTTGAAGAAGCGCGAGAAGTATGTCAGGAATGAACAGTGTGGTGATCCTACCTATTCGGAGAGACGGTGACATGTTAGTTATGTAGTTAGTAAGTTATTATGATTGCCCAAAAAAATATTGAATGTATCGCAAGATAGAAAAGTTCAGAGATTTGTTTTCTGTGTATACGTGTCCGAGAAAATGGCGTGATGGTTATTTTAATATTTTAAACAAAGAATTTGCAATGATATAAGCTATTGAATACATTTTCTTGTACACGGGAAAGGAACATCGGCCGATCCCAAAAAATATGGGCTGACGAAGTAAATCCAGTCAGGGAAAGAAGATGAATGAGAGTAGTATAGGATAGAGGAAAATGGAGAACGTTTGAAGAGGTCTACATCTAGCAATGCAGATATGGCTTTGGAAGAAGAAAAATAAGTAAAATAGTGCTTTCTATGATATTGAAAAGAATGATTTAGTTCACAGACTGAGAAAGAATTTATGAGATAATTTCCGGGCACATGTGTTCAGATAGGCGCCATAACCTCTCATTTAATAAATCAAATATTTATTCCTACCGAAAAGTTGTCGTAAGCAAATAGGATAGTTCTCATAAGGACAATGAGGACACATCACAGGATACAACTTCCTCTACATAAATTCCACGGGAACGCGTGATACAGAGTTCAAGGTTTTGTGATTCAACATAAGCTGCGTGGAAAAAATACGAGTATGTAGTTTGTACCTACGCTACGTAAGGATTTCGTTAAACCTTGTATTATAATAATAAATTGTAATCACCATAAATAAATACATATTTAGGGAATTATTTGCTTACTCATACATAAAATTATATAAATATTCTCGCAGCATTAAACTTGTTTTACCTTATTTACTGTTTCTTGGGGTGGAGTTACAAAGTCGGAGGGATCTATTAGAAGTACAAATCAAATACTTTTTGTAATTTAATTGAATTAAAGCATTGCATACATATATTGCATGTTTGATTCCAGTAAGCGAGAAATAATTCTAGGTTTGATTACTAAATTACTTCTGTATGTCTCAACGCCTACGGTGGGCTGGCCATGTGGAAAGAATGCCAGAGGGTAGAACACAACAAATTATATCCAAATGGGTGCCCCGCGAAAAGAGACTAAGAGTCAGACCGAGGAAAAGATGGGCGGATTGCGTGGAAGAAGATTGGGAGAAAATGGAAGGAGCTGGGGCATGGGGAGAGATGGCCAGAGACAGAAGACAGTGGAGGACCGTTGTGGAGGAGGCCAAGTCCCACACCGGGATGTACTAAATTTTTAAAACATTATACGCAATCACGATTACTTACTTCCATTAGCACCTATAAATTATACATAAATTTAAAATAAATAAACCCGTAAATAAGTTTTGGTTATTTACTCATTGGATATACGTACTAAAAATATACGAGTATATGTACTACATGTACTAAACATATATTCTGCCGTGTAGCATAAAGAATTAAGACGAACTCGTTTAATAAACATCTGCGAACAACATACATTTTGACTTATATTTAAGTTAAGATAGTATACATAGTCGTAACATTATACTGGTATTTTTATTTCCTACGAAGTAAACCTACTTCAAAATGCCATCAACCTTTGAAGGAGCGAAACTGAAATTTGTTCCATAATATATTGCTAGTATAACAAAAGTCATTCAAGATTTTTTTAATACATCCTGGTGCTGGAGTATTCACGAGATAAATAATTCCATTCTCGTATTTTTACGTGTGGAATAAATTTAATTTGTTATCTTGTTATATGATTCATCTGGCACTGGGCAAACTTAGTGATTTATTGCCTTATAAAAGCTGTAAACATTTTTCTAAGATACCCTAACTACACGACGGCGACCGCAATCATATCTTAATAAATGTAAATATTTTTACATGTGAAATACTAAAGATAACTGCCTTGGAGATGTAAAGCTAATCGCTGGTAATGCTGTTTGAGTTTGTATATCCGCCAATATTCCTGTTTAAAATCAAATGAAGAGTGAGTTACTCCTCCAAAAATATCTTACGTGATTGTTTTAATGATCTCCTGTATCACAAGTTGAACTTCTTGAAAGCTAAATATTTATTTCGACTAAGAAACATAACATTATTTATGATAATGTTACGGTGTTAAGACTGTGGTTATGAATTGAAACATTTAATGAAAACGTTTGTTATCAAGAAGCTTTTTTAAATATTTTATTGAAGTGACATGTTTCGCCTAGCTTAGTAAATAGACGTATTCATGATATTTTTTACATGTGGATTTTTGAAATCATAGTTTAAGAAATAATTAATTATAAATATACTACTTTTTCTATTTTTGAATTTATTTTTCTATAGATGTTCGAATGTTTTAAACCTCCATCGTCGAAAGGACGATAATAATCCATTTTTCAATTGTTAAAATTTATTAAAAATGTTTTCTTTTTTAAATAAATTGAAAATTATTTCATTGCAAATAATGTAAATAAAAATAAAAACTCTTTTTCCAATATTTTTGGACCTACCCAAGTAATTATTAGTTTAAAATGTATAAAGTTACATACATTTTCGTTTATTACCATATTTTGCTCCATTTACTAGTGTATATTAACAGTAACGAGCTGAAATTTCGTCACATTTGATAATTCCTATAAAATATAATTATATAAGGCATGCGATGAGTCGGGTAGAGAAGGTTCCTTGAGGCCCTATGCACCACGGAGGTGTGACAGGACAAAAAGGAGAAGAAGATAAAATATAATAAAACTTCTAGAAAACTGATGTTTTCATTCGTATTAATCATAAATAATAAGTTTATCAAACGTTTTTTACCTGTTTATGATGATGATGATAATTTATATACCATATTATTAAACGTTTAGTACCTAAACAGCGTAATTGGATTAGTTGGTGATTTACAAGTACACAATATGCAAGCTGTTTAAGGAAGCACGACTTAAAAAAGGTAAAGAAGGTAAGGTCAGTTAATAATGCCTGATATTCGAGTTTGAAATGGTTAGGAAGTCTGGAATGTTTGTAGTTGGATCGTCCTAATTATTCTCCGCAGGGAATCCTACTCGTAAATGGGTTAGAAAACAATCATTCGTTTTATTAGGCAGATTTATACAGTCAACGTGTATTTGTATTTACTCTCGCGTCCCTCTGCATTCCGTAGCAAATGCTTCAGAACCAGAGTCAACAGGCCGGGCGTGCGAGGAGAAGCGGTGTTCCGTGCCGCATCCATAGCAAAACAAATAGAGCGGCATTAAGGGTTGAAGACATGCGAGGCGATAAGATTAACAAGTCCCCAGTGGAAAACAACCATTGGACACAATTTCAATTAATCTTAATAATTTTAAAACACTTGTTTTTACATCACTTTATTTTCGTCACATTATTATTGTAACCCTGACGAAGCTCCGGCGTATGTGAAACCAGTTTGTTTGACAAAAATAAAGTAGGGTAAAAGCATTTTAAATTTATTTTAAACAACATTCTATTTATACTTTGGAAATTGAATATAACTTTGTTTAATTATCAAAATATTTAAAAACACGACATGTTTCGGAGGATACCTCCCCTCCATCTTCAGGTGTAAAAATATAATAAAAAGTAAACATAGAAAGACTAATATAAAAACGCATTTAAAATTCGATAGAATAATTTAAATTTAAAAATTAACCTGGGCTATTTGTTATAAGAACTAATAATTATTTTTTATCAGTAAGAACTAATAAATAATACTAAATAATAATAATACACGATGATGATGTAAAAAAATATTGAATAAATGGAATTTAGAAAAAACATACATTTGTAAAGACATAATTTAAATAGAAAATAATAAATGAATTTATATATTTCTATTTACGTATTTTTTATAAACTACACAATAAAGGAACAGGCTTTTATCAGAATTAATTTATTTATCATTCATACACAATGTGAAATATGATGAAGAAACAGGAAACGGAATATGATATTACTTATCTTCGCCTTCTTCTTCAGCCTATTCCCGTATACTTCTGTACAAAGGCGTCCTCCATGTACTTTCGAATCCAGGTTACCCCGACGTGTGGGTTCAGATCATCCTTCTACTGTAGTTGCAGTCGCCCTGCACTTCTCATTAAAATTCACGGTCCAAGTTAGCAATCTTTTTGTCCATTTTTCGTCCTAACTTTGGGTTCGTGACCAGCCCATTTCTACGCAGTGGATGGTGTTAATGTCTTTGTTTTCCAACCGTATCGTTTTTGACTCTGTCTCTAAAGTTTGTTTGTTCCTAACATGGCTTTCTCCATGTTTCTTTGAGTCACTCGCAGTTATATTAACTGTCGTATAAATTATACTTCACCATCAAACTATAATATAAATATGTGAGTACTGTTTTAATATTCTAGTCCTTTCTATAGATCCTGTGGATCTGTTTGTTTTACTATATCACTCTCCTAGCATTTAGATTGTCAGCTATTCCCCTATCTCTTCGGGGGGCAAAGCTGTGAGTTTTTTATTTTCCGGGTTTCCTCAATGCTTCCCCGCTTCTGTCATTTTGTTGTCATGCTCATTTCAGTACTGCCTGTCTCTCCCATATCATTTTTTATGTTTCAATTCTTTGGATTGGTTTACAGCAAAATCTTTAATATATCTCTGCTGGTTTCATGTATTGAACCGATGTATTTCTATTTCTAGGAAAATCAATTATTTTTCATAAATTATGTGGTTGCTTTACTAAATTAAATATTAACTAACTAACTAACCATCACGCCGTCTCCTCGAAAAGGTAGACAGAAAGAATGGATCACCACACTGTTCTGTCCTGATATACATCTCTCGATTTCTCTACATTCATACATCGTGTGAAAGAAATATTTGTTTAAAAATGTAAGAGTAAATTTTCAATAAGAATTCACAAATGTTAGCCATTAGAGCTGAACCTCTGTAAGCCAGAAGATCCAAATCCAAGTCCAAGTATTGGATATAAATATTAATATTATAATAACACAAAGCAAATGCTAATAATGCCTTATAAATTGTAAAATAACATGAAATTATTTCCAAGAAACTATTTAAATATGAACTAGGTATTTGTACAGTAAATTCAATCAAGAATAATTTCTTCAATTCATTTTATTAAATCACGAACTTGTAACGTGTCTTGATTGCGATGTTTTAAATTTCATCCCATTCTGTCAGTTATATATTTCTATGAAAACAGCTGATTGGCATTGTAATGAATTTTAACTGTTGTAATTTTTCTTAGTTTTAAAATATTAAAATACATTTTGTAAAAATATTTTTTTTTTAATTACATTAGCCTCACGGGATGAATATATTGGGTATTAAACAAATTAAATATATATTGTCCAAAGCTAAGCTAAATCTATTTTTTAAATTTATTTTATAAGTCGTTCGCCAAGCCTAGAACTAGGGTATAAATTATTTTAGTTAGTAGCGTTCTGCGTGTGGCCACATAAATATGTAATCCTATATTAGTATATCACATTTATATTCATGGCAATATAATAATTTTAGGAAATCGTTATTCTTTTGTACGGAACTATTGTCTTTTTCATTCAATATTATAATATGTATATGTATACACATACAATTTTGTATAATTTCATTTGAAAATAATGAATGAAAGAATGGTAAAAAAATATATAAAAAAGTATATTTGATGTAAATGGAACTAGAAATATAGGAAGATCGATCGAATGAATCAAATATTGAATATTTGTCACGCGAGGAGTCACGATGTATAAATGTTGAGACAGGGAAAGAAGTATGTCAGGAAAGAAAAGTGTGTCTGTCCATTCGTACTGCCTAAACCTTCGGAAAGACGGCGTGATGGTTAGTTGGTTAGTTAGTTTATTAATTTTAAATATCACTAGATCCATATACTTATTTAAAAAAAAATCATATTTCAAAATTTAATTAAGTTTGTGATATAAATTGTGAATTCAGAATTCTCAAAAATATTAATTATTCTCCACATGACGTGAAATTCCTTAAGCACCCCTACATCCAAGAACAGTATTTGTGTGAGCCTCTCATTCACAGGTAAGCAAAGGGTTCTTTCAAGGCACCCGCTGTCCTTCATCAGTGAGTTGTGGGGTCGCGTGACGCGAAAATTCGGAATTAAATATTTCTTTGAAATTGTTGGTACCACGCCCTCTCAACTGAAGGTCAATAGTTATATTCTAGGAATGATCTGTGTTTTGTTCTATCTCATTATTAATATTAAATTAATAAGGTTTCTCGTTTTGTTAAAAAAATATTAAAAATCACATTTAGCTTTCTTCCCAGTCTTTAAATCTATCATATGTATTCTTGTTAATAAGAATATTGGAAGATTTTTTTTTAATAAACTTTTTTAAAGTTTTAATTTTATACTTGGTCTGCGCAACAGAACTGCCAAAACATCTGTTTCCTCAGATTGGATTTATTCATATACACGTATAATGTATTGATGCATTTATTATGATTGAGAATTTTGAGATTTTATTCTACTTTATAATTGAGTAATCCATTTACTAAAGTTTCTTTTATCTCATTGCTAAACCAAAATATTGGTTGAAAATAAACATTAATGAGTGTTTACAATTTAAATTGTTCGGTTACAGCACAAAATGTTGTTGGAACTATAAATAAATCATAAGAAACTATCATATTTGGAATGTATTCACAGTGTTTTTTTTCATTTTTTAGTTAATTTTTCTCTACATTTTTTAAACTTGTACACTTTCATCATCGGGAGAACGATATTAATTCAGAATATTTACCTTATTGACAATTGTTTATTTAATAAAATCATAAAAAAATTTAATACTATTATTCGAAATTTCATGATAGATGTTGTAAATAATGAAAATATTTTTTTTTTGTTAAAAATCTTTTTAAGGTGTATATTTAGTTATATCACAAACATCAGTGAATTTTAACTAAATATACCTATATATCTTTAAAAAAATATTTTTTATTTTTATTATTTTAATACAATCATATTACAGTTTTCGCATTTGCGGATAAAAATAAAGTGCCCGTTTTGAATATTATTGATATAAGAGACTCTAGTGGTTAATTAAATACAAAATATGGCGCGACGAAAAATAACAAAGTTGATTTTATTTGTATATAGAATTGATGGAACCAAACAAAAAAAAAAGCAACTGAACCACCGCAGGCCAACAGCTGAGATGAATTGCAACCGATTTAGATAGCCCTATATAAATGTTTGTAACTCAATCTTCTCGATCTAATCTTAATTTGATGACTTCCTACCTTTCCTCCACATTCCAGAGGGGCGCCAATACGCCTGATGGATCTAATATAACCAATGCCCCAAATTAGAAACGGATATAAAAAAACATAAACACATGAATACAGAAAAGGCATATATACATGCTCGTGTGATCTCTTAGAACTTAGAAGTTCAACCATTTTGCAATTCAAAAAATAATTAATAGGAATGAAAACTACTGTTTTCTAGTTTTATTATAATATAATTTGTGAAAATGACATATTTCGCCATTCTAAGGCATAATCAAATGTGATTTGATAATGACTTAGAAAGACGAAATATGGTACGCATAAATATAAAAAGAAAAAATTAAAACCTTGGCGATAGTTGAAAACCAATAATAAAATTAATTAGTCGAAAATTAATTGACTCTTTTAGAAATCGATTAAAAATTCAATGAATCATAATGAACTACTACTTCAAATACATTAAAACATATTGTTTATTATTGTAATAGAAAATGATGAATGATGATCTTAAAAACATATGGTTGATGTTTATATTTTAATATCTTTGTTTAACGGTGTTTGATGTTATTTTTTTATTATGAAAGTGAAATATTTAAATACAATCTCAATATGACAAGACCTACTGCATTTTCATAATTAAAACAATTAATTTGAATAAGTTTATTAAAGGCACGATAAAATAAATATTTTGTCTGGTCCAACGAAGGATTTCAACATTTACGTATTATTTAATTTTGTTCAAGTAAACGTGTAATTATTACGCATATTTTCACACATAATGATGAAGGATAACACGAACAGAAACCTTTTTATTCACACACTGGCGAGTTTTTCTGTTGTTTTTTTCCTTTCAATCTCCTGTCCCGGTCTAATTTTTATTGGATACCACCATTCCATTAATGAGTTCGGCTCCTTCCTTTGTGCCGAAAGGATTAGATTACTACTTTCGTGGTATGCTAACAACCACCATGAACAAGGGTGGCACGTAAAAATTTATAGCATTCCCGAACAGAAATATCTAAATTTGTTTTAACCCTCTAGCAACCACGATTGAAGGTGTAATTAAACAGTGAAAACGTCAAAATTTTCCTTAAATTATCATAATACGAGTAGATTCACAATATTTATTATATAATACTCGTTTTTTGATTTTTATGTTTACTTAAATAATTTTGATATATACACTTGCGGTGTTGTATCTTCTGAAACAAACGATTAGAGATCATGAACGATACTGTAATGTTATATATATGAAAGATGTGTTAGTTTCAAATAATATATTGTAACATAACTATTACATATTATGTTGAATATACGTGGTATCACACAAAAATCAAAACAAAATGTTTTGCCAATCAAATTAATTAATTTATATAATGATGGAAAAAAGTTAATTAAAAAAAAACATCGTTATCATTATAAATGATTATTTATTCTTTTATAAAATAATTATTAAAAAACAAACAAACGTTTTTTGTAAATATTTTAACTCTCTCCATGTCAGTTAACAATAAGCCTTGAGTTCAATTTTAACTTTTTAAGATAATTGTTCATAAATTTGCTGTGCTTATCTAGCTCACATTCACTGACTCCAAGTTATTCAAAATTTTAAATTAATGTATTAATTAAATATAATAATAAATACGATTTTATTTTATCGATTTTAATGGGTTAAAAACTGTTTTAACGCTTCAGCGAGGCGTCACTAAAATAAAATTACGCGTCGCCCTTGAGCGCTCGATGGGTTTCGGGTTGAATCAAGAATTTAACAGGTTTTTGTACACCAGAGAAACAATTTGAATGTAGAACAAAATAATTTTCATTCATCCTTTAATACAAATAGTCCCGTCATTTGGGTAAGAAAGGCCGAATTTTTTTTAATGCATTTTTAATCATATTCAGTCCTCTACATTCATTTCTTTACACAAAATATTAAATGGTATTTGGATGCCTTGATTATTTTTATTTTTTTATTTTGCGATAAACATTGTACACAGTAATTAGTTTGAACCTAATTACTGTGTGCAAAGTTTTTCTAAGCTATTATATTGATTCTCCTGACACGTGATAGGTAGTTAATCTATTGCCGTTTTATTGTCACGTGAATTCTACACCAGACTAAAGACAGTGTGACCTCCAGTGTGGCAGTCATAGATCTTGCCGCTCTGCCATGATGGTAGTTATATTGGATAATATTAATATGCTCATATTATATAATATCATTTTAAAATGTATTTACATTTTATAATATAATATAATATTATATAATATTATTATAATATAGTACAATATACAATATAAAAAAGTTGGTGTACAAGGTTTCATATTTACCGTGCGTTGAATTTTAATAGGAGCTTTGAGTTACCCTAATCGTTAGTATACTTGGATTTTACCCTAGAAACCAGGTTTATTATATAGTTTCTAAGTCACTTATTTTAAGCACAAAGTCTTCGAAAAAGAAGAAGTGATGCCGGACTGCAAACTTTGTTATCTAGATATTCTTCTGTACGTACTTTGTCCATATTACTAATATATTTATTGGTACATACACTGTTTCTGTTATATATTATTACGTATTTTTCATTAAAATATATTTTTTTGGCTTTAGGAAATTTGCAGTTGTTATTCTTGATGCATGACGAAAAATGTTTATAATACTATAAAATGTTTAATTTATTTTAAATATATGAATGTTTTGCTTAAAGGGGTTTAATGTTAATATTATTTACTAACAAAGAAAACGTCTGTTTTCTAAAGAATTTATTATATTTTGTGTTGTATTTATGACACGTTTTGCATTGCTTAATCATTATAAAATGTTTTACTAAACTATTAGAAGAAGAAGAATAATAATTAAACATGACAAAATAAAATATAGTGACGCTCAGTGAGCGCAGGATCTTATTAATTGTGACTCTTAAAATCATCAAATAATTATATAATCAGGTCCAAAACCAGGTCCCTTAGGGATTCGAATTGGATACTTTTTCCACTAATATACGAGTATGATTCTAATGCAATTTATGCATTCTTTTCACATATAAAAACAAAAAATCTTTATCTTTTAGAACAGCCTGTAGTTTGAATAGGTACCAATACACGTGAAAAATAATGGCCGAAGCGAAATATTTTAATTTTATTGTATTTTCGAGTTTGACAATATGTCGCCCGGCAAGGAACGTGAATGAATGCAGCCACAGGTTGCGAGGTTGCGCATGCGCGGAATCGAGTGCCCTCGGAAACCCGAGTGGACCCGAGAGAAATAAAATGAGCTAGATTCCGAACCGCGAAACTATGCGTTTGTATAGGTATGATAGAATTAGAATGCAATTTAAATATTTTTTAAATATAACTGTATTCGCTGTACTCTGTTTTGAGTTAGGGGATTTTTAAATAGAAAATTCGTTCGATTTACTAAAACAAATGCAACGTTACGTGGAAACGAGAAATACCATGCGCTTTTATGACTTTTCAAATGCGCGAATTCCAAACGATGGCTGCCATTTTTATTCTTATTACTGCGATTGCTCAATTCCTTTTGCTAAAGTGAATAAAGTTATTACTTTTGTACGTTCAATATTGTGACAAGTGACCTCATTTCCATAGTAACGAGATTGATGGCAAATTCTTATCAGATTTTAATATACGGGGTAGGTATACAAGGGAGACGTATATATTTTTAAAATTTACATCTCCTTTTTGATGATACTTTTTAAATTTATCTTTATGGTTTTATTTCAATATTTTTTCTTTTCGTTTTTTCATTCATATGTTATTTTATTAAATATATGAATGAGCAAGTATATAAGTTTGTGTCTTTAGGTAGTATGTTTACAAGAGATGGGTGAGTGGAGAAGGATATTGAAAGAAGGTTTGGGGCAGGCAACTGAGTGAATGGTGCACTTAAAGTTGTCATCGCAAACAGAAACCTATCCAAGAAAGCTAGAATGGCGGTGCACAATGGTATTCTTCTACCGACCCTTATGTATGGAAGCGAAGCATGGAACTGGCAAAAGAAGGATGAGAATATAATAAATGCAGTAGAAATGGAATCTCTTAGACGAATGTGCGGATACTCTGTGTATGAGTGTCGAATGAAAATATAAAATGTGAATGCGGTGCGAATGATGGTGTTATGAACAAAATAATGAAAGAAAAACGTGGCACGATCAAATAAATCAAATATATAGAATGTCGGCCATGTGAGGAGTCAGAGAAATCGACGCGCGTGCATGACACGATGTATTTATGTTGATGAAGCGAGAGAAATATGTCAGAAAAGAAAAGTGTGGCAGTCCATTCTTTCTGCCTACCCCTTCGGGGAGACGGCGTGATGGTTAGTTAGTCAGTTAGTTTATTAAATATACTAAATAAATATTTACTCCCATTACACAATTTTGATATTCTTATAAATGCCTGTTAGGCTTTAACTTAAAAAAAAACTATTTATTGTCTCATTAAAAAATGTGTAAAACGCAATATATTAAATATTTGACATTAATGAAAAGGATGTTTCTAGAAAATTTATTATATTTTATGGGGGCGACATGTTTCGCCTTACTTATGCATTATCAAATGATATAAAGGAATAAATAAACAACACCTGTCTAAAGTTTTGAATAAAACTGTTTTAAAAAGGTGTTTTTAAGAAATTTCTTTTTGAATAATTATTCAGGTGTCCTGAAAGAAAAACTTTTTAATTTTTATATTCTTTATTAAAACCGTGATTATTGATGAAATTTATCGACTTGAATTATTTTCGAATCATCTGCATTTTTTTGTGTATTAACTAAAACTAAAAGTTGTATTATATGTTACAAGTGTGTTGGCATTTGACAAAGCCGAAATTTGTTGCATCAAAACATATAATATAAGTTCTATGATGTTTTTTTATATTATTAAAATTGTTTATTTATTATGAAAATTTGCTTCAAAGCCAACTACAATTTTGAAATAAATAAAAAGATTACTTATAACAAAAAAATATATATTTTGTATAATTGTATTACAAAAACTATCTAAAATTAAAAAAGAAATTATTTCTATTGAAGTTTTACATTATTGAACAATCCGAAGTCATTACAGATTACAGTCACGACAGAAGCTTTTAAAAGAAACTTGATTTTATTTAATAACGAAAAAATCGGTCTCATATATAATATATTATTAAAAATAAATATATCTTACAAATAAAAAAATATATACGTATATATTAAAATATGATAATTTCTTCATGACATTTCATCATTAACGTATTCAATACATCAATGAAAGGCTCCTGACAACCTGTCTTATTTTTAAAGAGATCTTTAGCTTCCAATAGACTATGGACGACACAGAACCCATGTACCTAATGCTTTTCCTGAAAATGACTATTTGTCTTGAGGAAGCCTGTGGCGAATAAACACAAGTTTTAATTTTAAAAATACATTACAGAAACCACAGGTAAAAATTTGATCATTAGTAAGAAGGTGTTTTGAATATAGTATGACAATAGTTTATTGGTTTTATCTAATACATTTTTAAAATTAAATATGATGTAAGTAAGTCAATAATTTTAATTATGAAATCTAGACAACAAAACCGTATTTTAATAATATTAATGTTTACATAATATTATTAAAATATTGTATCTCTGAAGGTTTACAAGAAGTCAATTTAATTATATATACTCTAGATAAAAAAAAACATTGCATTGGTTTATTTTACGAATTGTTTAAACATTGGATTTCTCAAAATTATAGGTACTTTAAGAGTGTATCATGCAGGTTCTCCACAGTTAAACTGTTTTTTGATTAACTTTGAACTGACATTTGATTAACCTTTGAAGTAATCTATTACTTCTTCGTCTTTGCGTGTCCTTCCGGGTCCATGATCGTGAGGTCTCTTCATCACGTGACCATACCATCGGAGCCTTGTTTCTGACAACTTTTTGTCCTTATTGGCATTTTCGGATCACACAGAATTTCAGTCAGCGTTCGCCATTTATTCCATCCAGATATTGTTCGGTTGGTAATGTCCGCTTCAATTGATCTATCCTCTGATATGACTGATCCCAGATACTTGAAAGCTTTTACTCTTAGAAGGATTGTGCTATCTAACTTGATATCTGAGTTTAAGGCGGCATCTGCGTTGAAGTTATGAAACATAAAAAAGTGATAAATATTATATATAACATAACAAATAAAATCTAATATACGGGGGGCTGGCCATGTAGAAAGAATGTCAGTGGGTGGAGCACCAAAAATTATGTACAGATGGGTGCTGCGCGAAAAGAGACCAAGAGGCAGACCATATACGAGTACTCGTATATGGCCGAACCATAGAGGGCTCCCTCCGCTTACCCGAAGCTGTTGTAGGCGCAGCGGCGCCTTTCGTCAGCTTCACTCGTGCACTCCCTAGGCCCGTCCTCCGTCCATGCGGGACTTACGTTAAAAAAATAAGACCGGTAGAAATTTGAAAGATCTGGAGAAGATGTGGTGGAAGAAGACCGGTAGAAATTTGAAAGATCTGGAGAATGGAGAGAGATGGTTAAGAACTGGAGCCAGTGGAGGACTGGAATGGAGGAGGCAAAATCCCATACCGGGAAGTAGCGCCGAGAAGAAGAAGAAGAAGAACAAATATTACGTTATTTCTATCTTTCGGGCGAAATTTTCTTGTAATCATTTACATGTTGGACTATAGTCGTATTTCCTGATCTACGTTATTGTGATATTTTAAGATGCTGGCAATCCCTTTTGTTGTCCGTCTGGCTCGAGGCGCCCTTGTCTCCCCAAACGAGGATCCTTCGGAGAATTTTACCCATTTCATGAGAGCATTCAATTAGGAATAAAAGTCCTGTGACATCCCTAAATACTTTGGCGCTTCTCGCCGCCGGGAATAAATTGCAACCAAATGGTCCCTTACTCTCAACGGAATAAATACTTAATGGAAAAAAAAATCATTAAAGGCACTTTACAATATAAATTAAATATTTTATTGTTAGAAAGCATACATTTTCAAAAACTTAGAAAATGAAAAATATTTTAAATATATTTTTTGAGAATTAGTGAAATGTTCTTTTCTTAGATTTTTTTAAATAATTGCTGTAAAACGGTGCCAAATGTTGTATTTCTGTATTATAACATGAAATGCGAAATATGTTTTATAACTCAACGAATGCCAATTATTAAAAAGCTTTTAAATAAAATGATGGATGTTTTCGAAGTAAGGAAAACGTTTTTCTACAAGTTTTGGTATATTTTATGGAAGTGATTTGTTTCCGTTGTTTTCGTCCATCCCACAGAAAAGCGAAGCATGTAAGCATCATAAAATGAAACTCCGTTTTTATCAATATTATTAAAAAAATAATTGTTTGGAGTTGACAGCGGGGGACAGGAAACCAAAAGGACATCTCCAGACTCCAAAGACAACAAAATAAAATAATAAAACTAGCATATAACATTGACTACCATACCCCAACCATACAAGTTTACAGACAAACTAAACAAATGGACATATCAGACCTGACCAAATATGAGACCTTAAAAATTGTACACAGAGTGACCATGGAAAAGCCAACAGACAGCACCTACAAATTAACTAAAAATTCAGACATACACGGACACTGGACCAGGAATTGTGACAGATATCACTTACCGATTGCACGAACTAAGACAGGACAATCAAGGATATTGAACAATGGACTGAAACTTTACAATGAACTACCTAAAGACATAAGGAATCTCACTACAACTCAATATAAGAAGTGTCTGAAGCAGTACATAATTAGTGGTAGGATCTAGAAATGTAACCATATAACCCAATTGGGTTTTTAAAAAAATAAATTAAATAAAAAAAAAAAAAAAAAAAAAACATTATTGTTTAAGAGAAAATAATAATATACAAAGTAGATTTTTTTGACAAATGACATGAATAATATTAAATATGTTAATTTGGGATATTTAATATTATCAGTAACATCTTTGTAATCTTTTATTTCTTGAACAATTAACATGAACAAAAATCCATTTTAACATTTGGATATTTACGGAAACTTCGTAATCTAAATATATTATTGAAATAACATATTGCACTAGCAAGGCAAAGTTTGTATGATGTATGTTTGATAGAATATCTAATGATGAAGTAAGAAAGGAATGTAAAGCGGATGAATGCGTTATAAATAAAATCAAGAAAGGTTCACTAAGATGGTTTGGACGTATGGAACGAATGGATGAGGGAAGAATGGTTAAAAAGATATATTCAAGTAACTTCCCTGTCCATAACATTATATGAACCGCCGTCTAGGTCTTTTAAAGGCCTGATTGAGTATTCGGTTTTAATGACTCGGGCCTTTTTACTCGCTTTTCGTGAAAAAGGCAAGACAGGCGACCAGTTTTCAAAGAATTGATATGATTTATTTTATTACTAAATACTAGTTATTCCTTTTTAACTTTTGAAATCCTAAGGGAAAAAATAAAAACATTGTTTTATTCCATTATTACGTTCACGCTATTGGTTTATCGTAAAAATAATATAATGGTTAGATCTGTTGTGGATTGAATTATATATAATGATGGTTCTTGATTGGTGATAAATAATGTACAAACGAAAAGAAACTTACTCTTTAAAAAATGGAAACGAGTTCGTGTAGATTTTTAAAACCACCAAAGTAGCTAAGCAACACTACGCATCTTAAGAAATATAGAACATTATTCGGTGGAGTAGATCCAGAAAAAGATACTGGAGGTACCATGTAGCCAGAATGGATAGTGTCGGACTCGAAAATATAGCAGCTAATGAAATTGAAATTGAATGAAATATCCCTCCTACACCGTTGATCTGGGAGTCCACCTAATTAAATGGTGGGATGTTGAACCTCATTAAATCAAGAAATCAGAGTCAGATTATACTGAAATCGGATTATACTGCATTCAGAATGTACGACCAATGCATGCTTCCAGTATTAACATATGAAGCATAAACGCTAACCTTCACCAAGTCAGCCATAAAGAGAGTCCAAGTAGCAGAAAGAAAACATGAAAGTGCCGTGCTAGACGTAAGACTCAGACCGAATAAGAAATACTTGGGTACGTAAAAAATCGTGAGTAACGGATGTCGTCATAAGGGTAGTGAAGCTCAAATGGTCATTTGTGGGACATGTTGGCAGACTGGAAGACTATAGATGAATCAGAAGGGTTATGGGGTGAATATCAAAGAAGCAGAGGGATACCTCCCACAAGATGATCTGATGACATAATTGCTGGTGACTGGATGCAGAAGACACAAATGTGGAGAAGTATGGAGGGAATTCAACATCGGACGACATCGGCTGTATAAGTATATGAGGAAGTAAAATTTCTGTTTCATTATAGTCAGATCTACTAAATGAAAAGAAAAAGAAAAAGATCTACATAGTTTTACTTATCTTCTTCTTCTTCTTCTTCCTTGTTGTAGACCTATGTGGTCTGTTCTCCAGAGTGTTGCTCCTCTTGTGAGGTAGATTCCCAGCTGTCCCTCCATCTTTTAGGAGGCCTTCCAAGACGACGAGTCCCATGAGGTTGATTATGCAATGCAATATAGGGGAGTCTTGTGGTGTCCATTCTTTGAATATAGCCGTACCAGTCCCTTCTTCGCTGCCTGCTCCATCTTATAATATCCTCAACCTCACATATCTCTCTTATTCTGGTGTTCCTCACGCGATCTCTCAGTGTCTTGCCTGCTATCGTCCGATAGGCATAGGCGCATGAATTAAATAAAATCAAATCGAATCGAATCAATCAATCGATTTCACATAACCATAAAATACCTTTATCATATTTTTTTCTTAACTTTATATTGTGTTTTATCTCAATGACAAACATTAAATTTGGTGTGAACTTTTTGGGCACAAAGTCAACTCAAAACATATGGTACAAATGGCATGTTTAATATATAAAAAAGCTGGCAGGTTTGCCGATCTACTGATCCACTATTAATAATACGAATAGAACTAATAAATACTCTTTTGACGGTAAGAATACTACAATAACGCGGAATGCTAGCAAAAAATAACAGTTTCACAATACTAAGTCGCTAATCGCCTACGCACCTCTCTGAGAAATGACAGAAAAAATACTCACCTGCTAAATTTTGAAATGTTATGAAAAATGGTATTCTCATACTTGGATGCATTGTATATGTATAAATGTATTGCAATTCTTTATCAATTTAAATTAGAATTATGGACACATTATTTCTAGAACAATGACGTCAAACTCCATATTCAATATGTTTAAATTTGTTAATAATTGATTGATTTATCTATTATTAGAACTTCACCGAAGATCCCGGGTTCGAGTCTCGGCGATGACAGTTTGTAAAAAACAAAAATTCTCACGCTGTCTCTAGTCTGGTAGAGTTCACGTATCAATGAAAATAGCGATAGCTAGTCTACCAACACATGTCGTGAGAATCAATAGCTATGCATATGTAATACATCATGTTATTTGAACCAAATTACTAAAAAAATATATGCATGTTTAATATTCGAGCCAAGTAGTAATACCTATAATACCATGGTTTAAACAGTATTTTTTTTCTGTTAAAAGTTTCACACTTGATAAACTAACTAATTAACTATCCATCACGCCGTCTCCCCAGAGGGGTAGCCTGAAAGAATAGACCGCCACACTGTTCCTGACAAACATCTCTCGATTCCTCGACATTCATGTATCGTGTCATGCACGCACGTCGATTTCTCCGACTCCTCACGTGACCACATTGAATATTTGATTGATTTGATCTTGTCACGTTTTCCTCGATAGGCATTCCTCTATTTCTCCTCCGTTTTTGCTCCGTTGACGTCGTATACATTTATTTACCATTCTGTCTTCATCATTTATTCACTCATTCTTTGCATTTGTCCGAACCATCTTAATAATAATAAAAAAAATACAAATAATATGCTAACTTTTAAAGCGCCGTTTTTGTGATGTAATCACCTCAAGGGCGCATTAAGACGTGTTTTAAATCTAAAAATCTAAATATGAACGCTGCACCTGATATTCGCGATTGGTTAGAAAGTATAATAGAACAAAATATACATGTTTTAAATTAAGTGTGAAATACGAAAATTATGGATTTTCAGCTTAGATCTGAACGACCCTTTCATTGTTTTGTCCATAAAACTTTCATACGCATCTCATTCACTTTTTATATTTTCATATGACACTCTATCATATACAGATTTACCACATATTCGTCTTAGAGAAAAATAAAAGAAAAAAAAACACGGTAAAGTCTTAATGGAGTTGGATTGAACCATGTTTTAAGCACGAGTGAGCCCAGATTCTAAACACCATCCGGGTAAATCAGCTTAGTTTGAGGATAGTCAAAATATTATTTTACTATTGTGCTCAGTTTTAACTCTTATTTTTCTAAGCGAGTTTAGGCAAATTTACAATGCCGCTTTTTTCTTCTTTTCTGAGATATTTTTCACATTTTTATGACCAACAAAAAGGTATTCAAACAGAGTATTGACGAATAGTGTCACGTACGACGATTTTTTTTAAAGCAGGAATGTTAAACATGCTTAATTGTTAATTAAACTCTTGTTATTCCTGTCCACTCTCTGTTGTTCCGCAGCCAGGATAGCTACCTTCTACCAACTCCCCGACGTCCCTCCACTTTATCCATTAATATCAGTTGAAGGAGGAGGTATTTTTCTCCCCTTAGCACATGACCCAAATATGACTTATGAATGATATGAATTTAGACTTTAGAGTATATATATAATTATATTTTACCTACTCTTTTTTATTTCTGATTTTGAAAATTTGGTTTGGTTCATGTGGTGCGGTGCTCCTGTAAATTTGGAGATATTTCGAGTATAAGTGAATTGTTTTGGTCAATTTAACTGTTGCCTCACTTTATAATAGTAAATTGTGACACGTAATACGTTTGTACTGTTTTGCTGTTAAAATTATATTAGTTTTATCGTTTTTTTAAAGAATTTTGACAGGTGTAAAAATAAAATTTTCATTTGTTCCAATGACAATTTGAATAATTTCTTCAATATTATTTTTATGTTCTTGCTGGTTAAGTGCCTAAATACAGCTAATTTTAAAAAACGGTGGATACGTGTAACATAAATTAAATAAACACAAAAGTCCGGATCGTCCATGTCAACATGTGCAACATCGAAAAAAACATTATGTGTTATTACATTATGTGCTAAATTAAAAAAACGGTGGATTCGTGGAACATAAATTAAAAAGACAATATATGCACCATCTAAAAAGAACATTTTGTGTTAAATTATTATTATTTTATTTTATATCATTGTATTTTATACTATTTGTTTTAGATTTATTTTGTGATCGAAGTGTGCGCGGGAGATGCCCATTGGTGGCGATGAGGTTCGCAACCCATCACACCGCGTCTCCCGCGGGGCGAAAAGAGAAGGATGAAGTGCCGCATCAGTAAAAGTGTGACAGTCCATTCTTTCTGCCTACCCTTTCGGGGAGACGGCGTGATGGTTAGTTAGTTAGTTAGTTAGTTAGTTAATTAAACAAAAAGGAAAAGGTATCGAAAAATTATAGATTTACATGAATATGACTATGGTGTTTAATTGGATATTGAAGGAGCTGCCAAAAGTGTATTTTTTTAGAAATTTGTGAGAACCGTTTACAATTTGAAATTGCATTATTTAGAATACATAAACTTCTTCTTCTTCTTGGAGTGCTATGTCAGGTCCCCCCGACATCTGCTAACACTCTGGCGTAAGCCTCTCTGTCTTGTAACAGAAGGAACAACTCCCGCACCCTCCGAATTCCGGTCCACTCTTTGATAATTTCAAACCAGGATATATAAACTGCAATGTAATAAAAAAATTGATTTAATTGAGATGAGGACCCTTTAAATAAACGAACTTTAATGAACATATTAGAAATCGGAAGAATCAACGTGCGTGTATGACTCGCTGTATGAATGTGGAAGAATCTAGAGACGTGTGTCGGGATCGAGTAGTGTGGCGGTCCATTCTCTCTCCCTATCCTTAAGGAGAAACGGCGTGATTCGTCACTTGTCGTTGTAGTTAATGAACATATCAGTATTTAACATGGTACATGGCATAGGGATGTTGCGGTGTTCTGAATTCCGCATGCAAAAACTATTCACTTCTGCACACAATTACCCGAATAAACAAAGTATGCAAGGACACGTGTGAACTCACCTAAATAAACTCTCGCCTTTATTAAGTTCGCATTGATTTGGTTTCGTACTAAATAAATTACGGTCAAATGGTCCCGCATGCGATCTTCGTGTTGTGATGCTGGTGTAAATATTCGGGGCCGGTTTATTAATGATTGCGATGAAATTATATTTTAAAATTAATTAATCACGAATAAACATATAAAAACCATACCTATGACCAAAACAAAAACAAATAATGTTTGGGTTTATAAAATGTTATATAATTTTAGATAAACTTAAGCCGTTAACTCTGTGGAATGCCATGATAACGATTTTTTTTATGAATTAAAGCACTGTAATTTTTTTTTCATTTTTGAGTAGTGAACGTGTCTTTTTGAGCTTAAATGTGGAAAAAAAAAGTGTTTTATTTAATATAAAATTGGTCATAAATTTTAAAACTCAAAATTAATGTAATTATTATTTTTCTTTAATACAAAAAAATTATTTTGTTAATGATGGAAGGTAATTTAAACATTATTTTGTTAAGTAGGTATATTCACGATAAAATCAGTAAATGTTTTTTTCTTTTCAATTAGATGTTACGTAATAATTAAGTCATTTTTGGACTTCTCCAATTGTATTTGTAAAGTTTGTTTTTCTAGCCCTGAAGAAGTTCCGGCGGTAGCGAAACTGACTCGATAAAACAAAATAAAGTGGTGTTAACATATTGCTTAAATTATTGTAATCTATTTATTTATTTGTATTCACTTGTTTAGAATGTGAAAACTAAAAATATAGCTTTGTACTTTGTTCTACTATACTTTTTAACCGATCGCGAAATATTTGATTTTTAGATTTAAAACACGTCGACTGAAAAATAAGGGTTCCGATTAATTAAAATTAGGATTATATATTATACTTATTAAAGTGTTTTATGTGTTGTGTAAAGTAAAATCAAAATATTTGACATTTTTTAAAATTAGCAATTTAACCATATTTGATAATCCGGCCATCTAAATAAGGCTTCGCTTCGGTACTGGCGAAATTCGCAAATAAAAAAAATATTCTCATTCGGGCTGCTATGGGGTTTCTGGTGAATGGGAGGATATGGGAAGGGGATCGTCATCGTAATTGGGAATGCATTTACCACCCACAAGGGAAGCCGGGTATTCTGTGCCGGCACAGCTCATTGCGGAGACAATCAACCACTAAACGAGGCAGCATCGAATTACAAACAGACCCTGTATTAGGACTCGTTTACTCCCCAAATCTATTATTAAAATTTAAATATTATGCTAATTTATACGTGCAAAGGAATCTTCGCTGAAGGAAGTGTTTGATTTTAAACACTAACCAAGTATCGGGCAGCTTCCTTTGAATATATTTATTAAAAAAAAAAATCAATAATCTGTTGACTGGAATCTTGCTTGTGATTAGAAATTGAAGTTATACCGGTAACGTGTTTTCATAATAATTGTAAAATTATTGGGAATCAATTATAATAAATTATATATACTTATACTTATTCGCACCTTCGGTAAGACAAGGGCACAATTGCACGTTTTGTATAATAACTTTTCATTAGAGACTGTTAATATTAAAAAAATAATTGATTCTACACTATCACCCTCTGGCTAAATTTGGCTTTGTTCCTCCAGATAAAGAGATTTTTTAAAAATACATTGGCATACTTAACACATTTTGAGAATTTTTAACAATTATGCCTCGTCTTACCGAAGGTGCTAACTAACTAACTAACTAACCATCACGCCATTTCCCCGGAGGGGTAGGCAGAGAGGATGGATCGCCACACTGGCCTGTCCTGGCACACCTCTCGGGCTTCCTCCACATTCATACATCGCACCATGCACGCACGTCGATTATTCCGACTTCGAATTTGGCCGCCTTTTAGTAATTGGTTAATTTGGTCATGCCATGTTTTCCTCGGACGTCCTCGGCTTCTTTTCCCACTCACACTGCTTGTGTACAACTTTTTAACCATTCTACTCTCATCCATTCGTTCCATATGTCCGAACCATCTCAGGGATCCTTTCTTAATTTTATTCATGATGCAGTCATCTGTCTTACATTTCTTCCTTATTTCATCGTTCGGTATTCTATCATACAACGTTTTCCCGCACATTCTTCTTAGTGATCTCATTTCTACGGCGTTTATCCTGCTTTCATCCTTCACCGAAGGTGCGATATGATAATAGGGTGGTTAATTTAAAACTCCAAGAATATTCTCGAAAATGATACTGTTTTATTTAAAGAGAAGTTGCGAATAAATTTTGAAGTAGATAGTGTTTATTATACGCAAATAAATGGAATATTATACCAAAAATATTTAAATCGTGTTCAGAAGCTTACTTAAACTTATGAAAAATGTCAATATAATATTTTCTGCTTGTATCGGCATCAACAACATAATTGTTTCGATTTTGACTACTATTTACCATATTCAAACTGTAGCACTCTATTTGAAGAAACTAGAAAAACCCAGATAAAAGAGGTATGGCCAGGGACAGAAATCAGTGAAGGACTGTAGTCGAAGAGGACCACACCGGGATCTAGCGCCGAGAAGAAGAATATAAACACTACATTTATATTAAGATATACCAAAAACTCTATATAAACTGATGCCTTACTGTTTTAATGGAACGCATTAAGCATTGCGGGTCCGTTAGCTTGGAATAGCTCCTCTGTATTCGTATAGTACGTATTAAGTATGAGGATGGCGATGTTTAATTTAAGAGACAACTGAAGACTGCAACTGTTTGGTTAGTCTTTTCCTAGTACCCCCTTGGGGTAATTAATTTTACGAAACGGCGTACTTAAAAATAAATCATCATAAAATAATAATACTTAGCTAACACCCTGGTAGATTTCATAAAGGAGTTTGTTGTAATTGTAGGCCTCCTTAAGTAAGCAAGCAGTAATTTTAATATTATTGAATAATATTTAAAATATAAATGAAAGAAATATAGGTTCTGGTGCAAGTCTATTTATGGTAAACCAAACTAAGGACAAATCAACTGTCAGATGTGTCGCTGGAAAAATATTGCCAATTCGAAAAGAGCACCCATTTCATTTAATTTTCTGAACAACACCAGCATCAACTAACCTTAAGGAGCCGCCACTATTTATACCCGTCCAGAACGCTGAATATTCAGACAGTTTCGTCTTGAGTGCGGCACTCATCAACAAATCCATCTTTCCAGACAACAGTCTCTAACTATTATACATATTTTCGTTATAGCAGAATTAAATAAATCAGTAAAATATATATTTTCCTTAGAAATTCCAGTACAAAATAAATGGTTTTATTCCACAATGAATACCGCAGGCATTTCAGATAATTAGCTTATCGTACATGAATAATATGATGTCTATAGGTAAAATCATTTATGATAAATTTTCATTGAAAACGTGAGGCCAAACAATGAAAGCCTAAATATAATAAGCACTTGAGAACTTGCACCAAAGGTAAACATATTTAACAAAACTACAAAGGAAGCCGGCAAAATACTAGATAAGTACCTCTATCCTTTATTCGTTATAATACGAGTCTTCCTTTTTGAGATGTGTAAAAATATTGTTACAAGAAAAAATATGTATCTGTACAAAAATGAATTGTAACAGAGAGAGCTTTTTTTTCAAAATAAGTTTTTGTTACTTTTGTCATTTTATCGTAGCACGTGTTTTAAAAATAAGATATCCTTAAAAAAAGTAGATTTAATGAAAGTTTGTCACGTGTTCGAATATTAATGTCGCTTAAGAATATTTTAATTTTCTATAATTTATGGTGTTTACACTGCGAATATTACTAATTATAAAAAAAAACTATTTGTTCACATTTCAGTTTATTTTTCTCGATATGCTTCGAATATATTTTATTTAACATTCATAGTTGGGAGAAAGTTTTATTATCTATATATATATTCTACTATATGGGCTATATCGTGAATAGTGAAAAAAATATCCCTTATAGTGTAACTAACTAACCAACTTACCCTCACGCCATTTTCTTGGAGAGGTATACTGAGAACAAATCACTGGCCTTTTCTATATTGAAAGACATTCAACAGTTTTTTTTTGCAATCATATTAGCTAAGTAGCCCTGTCCTTTTCTGACATATTTCTCTCGCATCCTCAACATTTATACATCGTGTCATGCATACACGTCGACTTCTTCGATTACTCATGTGGCCGACATTCAATATTTGATTTATTATTATTTTTTTTAAATACAATTTTTTTATATAATCAAAAAATACTAAATAAGATTTTTTTTAATCAATGGTATTATAATTTATTTTACAATCTTCAATTTGACCAAAAAATATCTCATTATTATGGAAAAGGAATCTGGTCGTGTCCAGGCTTGAACCCATGTCCCCTGGATCAGAAGCCAAGGATTCTATCCCATAGACTATTTGATCGCGCTATGTTTTCCTCGGTCTTCTCCTATTTCCATATTAATCGATAACATATCATTATAGTGTATATTGAGTCACATTCCACTTAGGTTTATGTGTCATGGACTATATCGTTCTCTTGATAATTAAGTGATAATAAAATATCTTATAGAAATGGTTATAAAAATTAACTCATAATTGGATAAATATGGTGATTTATGTAATTCATAAAAAAAAAAGTTTTAATTTGAAATACCTGTTAGACACGATTGTTATTCATTTTCATAAAATTAATTCCAACATATACATCAAATCTATTATCAAAAAAATAATTCAGGATAGTAGTAACTATAAAAAAGTTTGACGGTTTTGGGTTTTATCATAATAATGAATATTTGGGATACAGGGTTACAAGGACCCAGGATCTGTGCTTTCCTTCGATTGATTGTATAAGGATGTCCACAGAGATAAAAGAGATATGTGTAAACAGTAGACTGAGAAATACGTCGTGAGAATTTTACCATGGGAGAAAAATGATTTCGTTGTTGCGTAGGGATCATGGGAATATCTACTTATACGGAATTAGAAAGGATTCTATTTTGGAACGTTCCCGAATAGCTATGTTTACGATATCATACGTTGACTTGATAAATACTACCACCCGTAATTAATAAAAAAAATCAAACTTCGCGGTATCTCTTTCTCTCTTGCTTGATCGTAGGAGCGTACGAGCAAGATAAACTATTAATCGCACAGAAAGAATTTGAATTAGGACATTCATGATTCATCCTTTAGGCAACGACCATCATTGTTAGCATTCGTCATTAATATACTTAGGAAATCGAAAATATCTTTGTTTAATCCACAAAATATTTAAAAATTATTAAAAAAAAAACACGGCTTGTTTCGGAGGATATCTTCATCTTCAGGTGTAAAAATATAATAAAAACTAAGCATAGAAAGACTAATATAAAAAGCGCATTTAAAATTCGATACAATAATTTAAATTTAAAAATTAACCTGGGCTATTTGTTATAAGCCCTAATAATTATTTTTTATCAGTAAAAACTAATAAAAAACAATTATAACACACGATGATAATATAAAATAACATACATTTGAAAATACATAATATGTATAGAAATTACTCAATTATTAATTTGCATTTGATTGGTAATGGGATAATCAAATGATTTTACTGAAATGGGAGTTTGGGATATTAAATGTAGAGTATTTAAGTTATTTTCAATTTCCTAAGTATATTATTATATTATTCCACAGTGTTAATGACTTAGCGTTCAATAAATAAATAAATTATCAATTTCTTTAGTAAAAGACTGATAAGATGCGGATCCTGGATGCGGTTTGCTCAGGATGTGGAAAATATGAGAGGAGGCCTACGTCCAGGAATGGATGGCCGCAACAGGCTGAGAAAGAAAAATAAGAAAATGTCCCTCGGTTTTCTTGGTGCCATGTCCATCTGCTCAGAAAATACTTCTAGAAGAGCTCAAATGCATTGGCAGTCCGACTGATTTTAAATATTTTTTAAAAATCCATATTTTATAAACACAATGTAAAATATAAGCAACCAATATCAGATGGCGAGGATCAAATGCAGCTCCCATTACTAAATAAAATCAACAAAACGCCACTGTGCTGAGTAAGATGAAAGTAGCTTTAAACAAATTAGCCTAATAATAATTATTATTATCAAAGTAAGTTAAATGGGATAAAGAAGTAGGAAAAAAAAGTTTTTACGTACATTAAAAAATAATATTAATAATTTATTGTCGCATACTTGAAAACATTTTGTTTTTACCTTGAAAATATAAGGACGCACACCGTAAATAATTTAATTTACAAATTGAAATTCTGTAAAGCAGGACATCATTAATATTGATTTAGTCAGGTAGTGACATCTACCAAACACTATCGTCACCATGGGGTCAGCATGGGCACAGTTATAACACCATAAACGTCACATAAATAAATCCCTTCACAAAGGCTGCCAAGCCCAGTGGATATGTTTCATTATCATCGAATTTTGGATACTATTGTAATTTTAGTTAGATGAAAACACGTAAAAGATATTTCAAGAAGAACGCTGGATTTTATTATTATTATTATATCATATATGAACAGGAAAAATATTATTTAATGCAATTGGAAACAACCGTTTTCTAGAAGTTTTATTATATTTTATGGTTATGACTTATTTTGCCTTGCTTAGCCATTATAAAATACGTTTGATCATGCCTTAGCAAGGCTAAGCATATCATTATCATAAAATATAATAAAATAGGTGTTATAATTCGTGTTAATTATTTGATATGGAGTTTAAAATCTTTTTTTTTTTATGACTTATATTTTAAGTGCGTATTTTGTAAAATCAGTTACTCCAAGGGCGCACAAGGAAAAGACTGACCGAACAGTGCAGTACTTAATACAAATCGCAAATCACGATCATAGAAACTTGCTTTGTTGTTATGTCGTTTGCATTTGTTTCTACTGATTGGAGTAAACGTTCCCTTTCCGTTGGCATGGATGTCACGCAGAGGTCTGAAATATACGTTGGCGCTCTCTAGTGTCGAGCCTTAAACACTGTCAAACACAATTTATATTTTACTCGCTCTCAGATATTAAAGCCAGTGAAGTTCCTTCAGGAGCGGCGTGATATGACAGTATTTTTGTTGCCCCATAATCAATCGTGTAGCAGCATTGAATACGATTTGTATTCTGCTTAATTAAATTAAATTATTAGTTAAAATAATCTAAATGTGACACTACAAAATAATTTTTGAGGGTCCTAGCTTCATCAATAGGTAAAGATCTCCTTATATGAAGCTGTCTCAGTTGGAAGAAACCAGACTTAACAAGCTTTGATATGTACATATCTTTGTTCACGAAACAATTATAACTATTTTAAAAATCGAACATAATCAATATCGGAGATTTCACGGGTAATAAAAAGATAGATCAACTGAATCTTCTTTTAAATTACGATTAAAGTTGATTTTATTTATTTTGGTTGTCACGTTTTCTTCCATCTATCTCTATTTCGTATACATTCATCATTAGTTTTTCTTTCCGCGTGTCCATCTTAATAATACTATGTGTGTATGTATTATATTTTTAAATACCTATTATTCACTCTCTACTTCTTACAAGTGTGCACTTCCATAAATTCACACTTGGAGATTAATTGAGCCGAATCGCTGCAATAGTACAAATTTCGGGGATCGAGCCTTTGCAGTTCCGACCCACCAGCTTCTAATAATCTCCCTTCACAGCTTAGTTGCATAAATCATCTGGCAGATTTGAGATCTAACATAATTTAAAACCCAATTTGTATAATTGTTTCATATTATTTTCTAACTGATCGCGAAGATCAGATGGAGCGTTCATATTTAGATTTTTAGTTAGTTAAAAAACATCGTTTTATTTAATTATTATTTAAAATGAACTTCCATCAAGAGATTTCAGTAAAATCATTTGATTATCATTTGATTATCTTTTAGTTTTAAGATTTTTAGTCTTAATGCGCCCTTTAAGTGCTTACATTAAAAAAACGGCGCTTTTAAAGTTAGAATATAAATATTAGTTTTATCTGCACGGACACTGCATCAGATAAAGATTCACCATAGATTGATCATAGTGTACATAATTTTAAATATCACCGAAAGATTTTTTCTTAACGATTGAATATGTAGATTAGTGCTTATTTATTTTGAACCTCAAAGGCGAATTAGAATTTGATAAAAAAAAAATTATCTCGATATCATACTATACTATTGTGAAAAAAAAAGCATTACCCACATATCCACTGTGATTATAATTTTGTTTCTTGGTAGCGAAAGGGTAAGGCGGCAAAACATTGGCCCTACAAGCAGTAAAACCCATTCCTGGAAGCCAATTCATTCATAACCTAAGACTTCTCATTATAACAGTGCGGGACGGCGCTATGCGGGAAGCCAGCGTGCGAGCGAGTCGGCTACTAAAGGGGCAAAAACTAAAAAAAAAAGGTTCAGAATGGGCCATTCATTTTTTTAAAGAAGGTAAGCGTTTAAAAAATGCTGTCTTACCATTGTTTTAAAAGCTTTATAATAAATAATTGTATTTTTAATTTTTTTGTATTTTTTTGTAGTAATAAAATAAATGGCTAATTTATCGTTTCTTAATCAATGATCCATAACTCAAAATTAAATTTTAAATGTTGATTAAAATTACCGTTTTCATAATTAAAATTTATCATCATCAGTTGTTGGTAACACCTGATGATGCCAACATCGGTTGGCGAAACAGCTGTCTCGACATTCTGAAAAAGGTATAATAAAAAAATGTCATATTATAACAGTGTTGTATCAAACAGTTAATAATATTGTATATAGGTAACTATAATAAAAGTACCATAGTGTTTCGGCCAAAACAATTGAATATTTAATTATAGTTTATGTTAGATCTCGGAAGAATCGACGTGCATATAAGACTCGCTGTATAAATGTGAAGGGAGCTGTTGACGTGTGTCTGGATGGAGTAGTCTGTCGGTCCATCCTCCCTGCCTACCCTTTCAGAGAAACGGCGTGATGTTTTTATTTGTTTTGTTATTGATTTGTTTCCCTCTTATAGGGGATTCCCTTCTATAAATTATAATAATAAACTCCTAAAAAATATTACCTAAATATTTAATACGGAATTTAACATTACGGTTTTAACTTAAAATACGGACGAAAGAAAACAAAATAATGAAATGATCACTAGGATGGTTTTGAAACTGGAAAGGAATAACATTTTTTTAAATTTGTAAATTAACAGTATGACTGTCTTTCCTCTCTATGGTGTCAACGGTGTTATAGTTAGTTCTTAAATGTCGGTCACACGCAGAGTTGGAGAAATCAATGAGCGTATATGACACGATCTATGAATGTTGAGGAAACGAAGAAAAATATGCCAAGAAATAAGAGTGTGGCGGTTCATAATTTTTACCTAACCCTTTGGGGAGACGGCGTGATAATTTGTTATAATAGTATGTTATGTTTGGACACTCACTTATCTATGTTATGCTCTATCTTCTTTGCTATATCATGTAGTCATTATTGGAATGCATTCATTCACAGTGCATTCTCTTCTCATGATGACGATGATGATGATGTCGAATTTTAAAGCGCATATTCTTGAGAGATTAACTTCAAGTGTCCTTTTCGTCCGGAAATAAAATTTTTAAACATTTATGCTGTTTGTAATGTCTTTTTGCAATAGGCAGATTAGTTGAGCCAAGGCGCAACCCCCGGACAAATTTCGGAGATCGGGCTTTCGCAGTGGTAGGTCCGTCCGCCTGGAATATATTTCCTGCACGCCTCAGATGCATTGACAATCCTACAGATTTTAAATCTCACCTAAAAACCTACTTTTTCAAAATATCGATTAAAATTTAAACAACGGTTATCTGATTGCTGATGTCAGATGCAGCTCTCATGACTAAAAACATTCACAAAGCACCTTTGAGGCGCTATATAAATTAGGCTAATTATTATTATTATTATCATTATATTTTGAGTAAATAAACCGATTTAATTTGAAATAGAAAGTTTTAAGATAATGTTTTAATAATCCTTCATTGTCCTGATTTCTAATATTGTAGCGCAGCCTGTGCTGCCAAAAGCACTATCCGCGAGGTTTGAAGCTTCTTGACACCGTGGGATAAGAAGTTTGTTAATTGACCCTTATTTTGCAGATCGTAGCGTTGACTGCCGAAGATTTAGCGCCCTTAAGGTGAGCTATTCATGTAAACGGCGCTTTACAAATTAACCTAATTATTATTATTATTAGGTCGATTGGCTTGCAAAGCTCTGTGAGGTAGTGGGGTGCTTGTCCATGTATTTTTTTATGTACGAATTCGACGTTTTATCATACAAAGAATAACCATGCATTCATCAGAGATATATGGACGTAAACATGTTGTTTTTATGCACGAGATTTAACACCCTCAGTCTTATCATGAGACATTTCTTGGGACGCACGTAAACTTCTTAAGCCGTGCTTAATTATTCAAGTGAGCCTAAAAATTACATGTTTACTGAGGGAATAAATATTTAAGTTATCTTCAATAAGTGAGGTCGTAAACATTTCCAAAATAAATACCGAGTTCCGGCTAACCAACATCTAACCGGCATCCCCATTATTTGACCGTGAAACCCCTACCTATCTACATACATAAAACTTTACCCTTGAGTGCACGAACTAATGCCGATGAACCTTGCAGGATAAAAATTGAAGTACAAGTTATTAACTGTTTCTTGAGCAATAATATTAAACTCATTGTTAAATTATAAATACGAATGAAAAGTCCATTTTCTAGAAGTTCTTCTTGTTTAGGCTTTGTCAAATGTTTAAAAATAATTAAGGAATTATCAAATGATAATAATATAATAAATTGGATAATTTATAGAGCGCCATTTTTATGAATAACTCATCTCAAGGGCGCTGTAGAAAGTGCTCCGTTTTATGAACAAGTTAAAAAAATTAATATATTTAGTATGAGAGCTGCACCTGACATAGTCGATTAGCCCTTCCTGTCAGTCTCGATCTAAACTAAAAGTAAATATTGTTTCAGGCTGAAGAGCCGGCTACCGCGAAGACTCGCAGAAGACTTAGCTAAGACTGTCTGGCATTCAGGTCCTCGTTGATGCAGAGTTCATAAGCTAGTGCCATTCCAGCATTTTTTTTAACAAGGCGATACACGTCATTTCTATAAAATACCTGTATAATGAAACTTCTAGAAAACAACTTTTTTTTTCGTATTAATCATCATCAGTCGTCTGTCATCCACTGCTGAATGTAGGCCTCTCCCGAAGCCCGCCACCGCCCCCTATTCATTGCCGCTCCCATCCATCCATGTCCATCAATCCTCTTCAGATCGTCGGTCCAGCGGGCAGGGGGACGTCTAACTCTACAAAATCCTGTACGCGGTCTCCACTCCAGAACCCGTCTTCCCCATCGGCTGTCGGTTCTCCGACAGATATGGCCAGCCCACCGCCACTTCAGTCCGCCTATCCGTAGAGCCACCTCAGTCACCTTGGTTTGTTGTCGAATAAATTCGTTTCTAAATCTGTCCCTCAAGATTATTCTATGCATGGCTCTTTCCATGGCGCGCTGGGCAACCTTGAATCTGTAGACTAGACCTTTTGTCAATATCCACGTCTCGGCTCCGTACGTCATGACTGGCAAAACGCACTGGTTGAAGACTTTAGTCTTGAGGCATTGTGGTATTTTGGAAGTGAAAACATGACGTAATTTCCCAAAGGCCGCCCAACCCAACTGAATTCTTCGGTCGGCTTCTTTCTCGAAATTGTTTCGTCCTAATTGTATGATTTGGCCAAGATATGTGTATTCTTGTACCACTTCGAGAGCCGACCCATCGACGATTACTGATCCCGAGATCAGATATAACATATTAATGTTCATTATACATGACTTTCGTCTTGTCCAAATTCATCCCGAGACCCACTCGTCTGGATGCAGTATTCAGTTCATCTAGCATGCCTTCTAGCTCCCCAACAGATTCCGCCAGAATAACAATGTCATCCGCAAAACGAAGGTGAGAAATGTATTCGCCATTTATGTTGAGGCCACGTTCAGACCAGTCCAAAGTTTTAAATATATCGTATTAATAAATTAAGTTAATTGGATGTTATCATGACTTCCCATAGTCCCCACTTCATTTAAATCATCGATTAGATAATGATGTTATAAATATGTTTTTAAACTTGATATCTTGCCACAAAAACCAATTTCTAGATTTAACTTAATACTTGTATAAGAAGTGAATGCAAGCGTAGTAAAATATATATAAATAGTATAAGTTTCATCGAGATTGAGGAAAACCGAGGAAACGTGGCACAATCAAATTAATCAAATATTGAGTCGGAGAAATTGACGTACGTGCATGACACAATGTATGAATGTAAAGGAAGCGAGAGAAGTATATCAGGATAGAACAATGTAGCTGTCCATAATTTCTGCCCACCCCTTCAAGGAGACGGCATGGTTAGTTATAAATTTCAATATTTCCGAATTGCTAAAATAATTATACATCGAAAATCGTTCAAATTAAACACTTATTTTTGATAACATGTTTCCTTAATCAACTTATCATTATTACTGCAAAAGGAAAATTTTGGTACCATATAGTGAAAACTAAGTTAAAATCAACAACATTATTTTTACTCGAAATATGCGTTTTTCAATAAAATGTGCATTTTACTTTCGATATTGGTACGGTTAGTTTACAAAATAACAAATTAAAATTGCGGGTTCAAATATATTTAACGTGCACAGTGGGGTTAAGGAGATAAAATACCAAAAGGCATTCATAAAAATACAAACTACAAACCCGACCTACAGAGACGATAGCGGAACTACTTTGTTTAGATTATGTACCTCCTTTTTAGGGTTACTGTGCCGCGTGTAATTATAAGATAAACAGGGGAAGACTCACTTCGAAGAGTATCTGTTCTATTATGATAAAAATAATGACAATCTTTTTTGTAACGCCATTTTCGTGAGAGATTCAATTCGAGGAAGCAAACCTCAACCTCTTCATGCGTACCGCCCCAACCGTGAGGCTATTGGGAATATTGTATGACCCCATGCTTGGGACTCATTGATAATTTTTCGTATCTCTCTCTCTCAATGGTTTCAATCCTGGGATTGATTTGCAGGAATTTCCTCTATTCTTCTCTTCCATTCCCTGTCTTGTGCGGTTCTTTTAAAATCTGCATATTTATGATGAGCAGCGCACGTCCAACAACAGGTTCTCCAGGTACTCTCGGCGTGAGCGTCCTTTAGAGTTTGTCCCCTCGGTCATACCCTCCAATATGGCATGCAAGAGGCCTTCTTGAAGTATTATATGGCAGATCCATCTTGCACGCCTATCGGATAAGGCCTTCCTCTTTCGATTCTTTGGAGAACCTCCTCATTTGTGATGTGGTCTCTCCAGGAAATTTCCAATAGTCTTCTGTAGGACCACATCTCAAAAGCCTCGTATATTCTATTTCTCGTATATTCCGAGATAATGCTAAAATTTGAACTACCAGTGACATCTTTTGTTGTACCCAAGATAAAATAACTTATTGGCTACTTACTTGTTTATCAATAACATAATAAGTAACTGAAATTGTGATGTTTCGTAAATATGGTTAATATGATAATAATAATAATAAATGGGATAATTCATAGAGCGCAATTTTTATGAATTACTCATCTCAAGGGCGCTGCAGAAAATGCTCCGTTTTATGAACTATAAAAAATAGTTAAAAAAATAATAAAGATATTTAGTTTTAGGGCTGCACCTGACATAGTCGATCAACCCTTCCTATCAGGAAATGATAAGTTGAAAATGTGCGTTTTGAGTCTCGATGACTGATTATCTATGCACTTGAGGTCTGCTGGAAGATTGTTCCAGGCTGAAGGGGCCGGCTACCGCGAAGGCTCAATTGTGCTTGGACAGCGTTTTGGCACAGTCCATCTACGGATCGTAGAAAATTTAGCTGTTTTACTGTCTACATAAAAACGAATAACATATTTATATAATATAAATAATGAGAAAAGAAGATGGAGAAGAAGGACAAGGCATGCGTTCGCCCCATCATGACGTATGGAATAGAGGTCAAGGCCGATACCAATAGAACTAAGAACCTTCTTAGAGTAGCAGAAATGCGAACCCTACGCTCCATCGCAGGCAAAACCCTCAAAGATCGGATCAGAAATGAAACGATAAGGTCTCTCTGTGGTGTTGAAGACATAGTGAGATGGGAAAGAAGCAGAAGGTGCATTTGGAGAGACCACGTAGACCGCACGGATAATACAAGAATTGCAAAAATTGTTAAGGATGAAAACCCAAGCAGCAAGAGATTACCAGGAAGGCCGCCGAAGAGATAGAGAGATGGCTGGACATCATCATCCCAGGACAGCCCACCGTCACAAACAGGTCATACGACCTAAACTAAGAGGGAGTAGAAGAAGAAGAGGAGAAGATAAGTGAGGCAACACATTGTTTATTCATTGTATATAATACAAAAAAGAAGATGACATAAAATAAAGAAAAACGTAGGATTCATGAAAATGCAATAAAAGATAATGCATTTACAATTATAACAAAGATCATGAACATCAGATGAACCAGGCAATCACTAAATAAGTTGACTACCGAAGTGTCACGGTTTAGCAAAGATAATACTCTACCTACCGTCATAACCATTATTGGTTGGTTATTATTATATCGATGTGACAGCTGATCATCCCTATTTTTAGCGAAACACCTTCATAATATTTACACATGTAAATCATAATATTGACCAGTTGTTTCGGTGAATTCCTCTAAAATTATGAAGCAATTTCGTCTACTAAATTATACTTTATGTTTCGTTTACATCTTTAGATCCCGCCGCGATCGGCTCGCCGGGCGCCAGGGAAGTCTGGCTGGTAACACGATATGAGAAGGTGCTCGCCAAATTAACGTGGATTGGGTTTCACTGCCCAAATAACCATAAAAATAGCCAAATAATACGAGCTTGCATAATTGAAACGTAATAATTGCAATACTAATCTATTGTAATTATTAAACAGCGATCCGATTTCGAATATAAACAAAATGTATAGAAACGTTTTGTCGAAACTGTAATTATTTAAACAGCGATCAAATTTCGAAAATAAACAACATACGATTATATAAAATAAAATATTATATACAGGTTTTATTTTGTTTCGAAAAACTCAGATTTAAAAAAAGTGCTAGAAACTAAAGTATTTTGTTATGAACAAAACAATGAACGGGTAATTTTATTATTTGGTTCATAACGGTGGTTATGATACACGGAAAAAATAATGAAAAAATAATAATAAACGATATAAATGACACAAGATATAGAGGGTAGGTAGAGGAAGATCGAAGAAAACGTGCCACGATCAAATCAATAAAATATTAAATTAGTGAAAAGTTGGGTACAATCAAATGTGATTAACACGTTAAATAATGCCCAAGCAAGGCAAAACTTACTACGTCCCTAAAATATAAAAATGTCTAAAACTGTTTTTCTCAGCATTTAACATCATATAAGGATTTTATTAGTTTCTTAAACAATGGTATAAAGTCCTCTTTTACGGAGGAGTTGAGTCCAGTAAAGACGTCTGGTTTATAGAAATTTTATTATATTAAATCGGAGTTACATATTTTACCTTGATAAGACGAATCATTTAGTAATGTTAAAATACACGTTTTCTTTAATATTAAATAGTTAAATACTCAACAAAGATAAAATATTGCGTTAATAAAGTTCTTCTGGTGAATGGTTAATCCAATCTTAATATATAGCGCTAGTATAGATTGAACTAAAAAATGTGCAGTGTTCCCCAACATTGTAGCATATATACATCTTCCAAAAATTTGGTCGTAAGAAGGGCGGAATAGTGAATGTTGTATAACATAAAGCGTGCACTTAACCCAACCATAATCTGTTTCCAATTTGCATCTTCGTCTCTATTGAGATACAATTAATCATTAAAAAGATAAAATACTCCACAATTGTATGAGCAACAATAAATGTAATAGATGTTTTTTTTTTGCATATGCGTACTACTCAAATAAAAACTTCTCTGTGTTTGTACAATTAGAGTACGTTCGTATTTTAAATGTATAAGCTGAATCCTGATTGCCAAGTATAAAAATATATTATATGTGTTTTATGACCTTACATTATGATCGAGCAATATTTCCCATTCGACTGTTACCATTTTTGAGATGAATGGAGCATCTCGCTGCAATTTCGGTGCATATAATGAGTCTTGTTAGTCTGAGATAACCTCAATTTACGCTCACCAGATCTAATGTGAGGGAAGGCATCGCCGACGTGAGGGGCACAACACACACGAGCATACATGCGTATGTATTGCACCCGCCACTTTTTTATTATTCGATTTTATCGATCTTTTGGGATAACCGAGAATATTATACGCGAATTATATGCGATATAAGCCCTTTCGTTGATAGATTTCATGTAAGGTAGAAATAATGGGAGGCGAGTTGTTTTTATATTCGCAACAAATGATGTCGGATTCTGCTTTTAATAAAGTGATTTTGAAATCATTTTTAAGCTTACATAATCACAACAAAATTCAGAATCATAAATTTTACATATATACAAGTTTAACATTTGCCTGGGCCAAATATTGGTTGAGGAAGGCCAACTAAATTAAAGCATGATCTAAATAGACATTTTATAAAATTATAGTAGAGGTTTTACTTCTATATACGCCATACTTTGTGTTGTTATGATGATTTATTTATAATTTTCTTTTTTATACACTTTATATATACAACATTGATATTAAAAAAATATAATTAAATAGATCATGTAAACAACAACAATTTTATAATATTTTTGTAAATATGTAGCTTTACTGAAGAAGGACTGTTTGTCCGAAACATGTTTATATAATTTTATTTTTTTAATTTTATTTTATCAGTGTTGTATATAAGGTGTATAAAAAAAAACAGAAATATAGTAGAGGTGATCGAATTCAAAAAAAGAAATCAAGTATATCACAATGTATGTTATAACTATAGAGAAATATCGAAATAATATTTTTAGAATAGTCGAATATTGTGGTCCACCCTCTTTGCCTACTAATTTGGTGAAACGACATTAGTTTCAATAAGCTGTACAATCATTCTAAATGCAATCAAATCATTATTCTTTGTGTAGTCATTGTGGCTAGTTTCCTAAGAATGATTGGCCTCCCAGCTGTCTATTAAAATATTCCGCACTAGCAAATATTCACACGGGATGTTTGAGAAATGACGACGCCGGTCTGTCAGAGGATTGACGACGCTGTTCTGTCAGAGGAATGACGACGAGGACTATCAGAAGAATAACAACGTCGTTCTGTCAGAGGAATGACGACGCCAGGATGTCAGAGGATTGACGACGCCGTTTTGTCAGAGGAATGACGACGCCGGGCTGTTAGATGAATGAAACGCCGCATGATTTTCTGTTTTGACAAACTTCTTTAGACTCTTTAACAATTAAGGTCCCCTTATGATAGGGAAAGGTTGATGAAGCTAGTCTTTCCGGAGAAGTCGATCACATTATAATGTCAGCCCTTCGAATCCCAACGGTTAAGAGGAACATAGGTCAGCTTTTTGGCTGGAGAAATATAAACTCAATAGGGTGTTCATCCAAGATCATCTCGGAGAAATCATGTTAGGAGTAGCGATCCACTTAAAGTGGGAAATAATAATAATTTTGTCGAATACAGCGCCAGCAAAATCGATTTAAAGGGTGGAAACAAAAACCTCAAAGGAAATATAATATGTATAGAATCATGTGAATACGAATGACAGTAATCTCTTTGTTGCTCTTATCGTTAGGGCATTCATGAATTCAATATGGCAAAGATTTCACAGATAGAAAGCTTTATTTTTTTTTCATATGGGTATTTATGCTTATTGTCTGAAACTTCATCAAAAACATTTTGGCTATTAACGTTAAATTTGCTAAATTGGATAAGTGGAGATTCAAGTGAGAAATATCAAAACTCGTCAAGTTCACACGTTCAGTTTTTATTCACCTTCCAAGGCTCCATAATGCATTGTACAATTCATTACCGTATTATAGCTTATTCAGTACATTCTGTTGTAAATTTAACCGCATAAATGGAAAATCACCGTAGGCTTCAACAGTATTGCGGTCGATTTTATTTTGTGGTCCCACACCCTAGAAACAATATTTCTTTTCAAATTAAATGGCATATCCAGCCTCTTAACCAACATCTTATTACATACATTCCGAGGCGATTTGGTCAGGAATGTACTTCACAAGTATTCAACTAAATACAGGTATATTATCCTACTCGTAAAATAACCGATACGGTTTTTCAATTGGGCAATTTGTCTAAATTATTATTATCTGTGACAAAGTTTTCAATTCATGTAAAAGTCAATCTAAAAATAATATGGGCGGTTGGTAGAGCAATCTCTGTTTTTACAATGTAAAGGTTTCATCAATCAATGTTCTTATATAGAATATACCTATATACCTACACTAACTAACTGTCAATACATTTTTTCAGAGAGAGAGAGTTAGCAGCAAAGATGAATCGCCACACTTATCGATTATTGTCTTTTTTTAGCTGCTTCTATATTATACAGCGTACTTTGTTCGCGTGTGATTTAAAATTGAATGTTATAAATAAGATTTTAAGAGAAACTATATTATCAGTATAACATACATTTAATCGCTCAATATTCAAGAACTTTTGGCCCTGAAAAGTATATAATGCAGTTCTATGAGCTAAGTCAGGTAAAATAGAATCACTAGACCCAAATGGCTATGGCTCGGTCATACCCTGAGTCAGAACCCAGCCTGCATTGCCCAGAGCGCATTGGACTATTTCTCTGCAGGTGGAAAGAGAAAACAGGGCGGACCTTGAGCCACCCGAAGAAGAACCCTGCAGGATGAGGTTAAGTCGTCGACTTTTACTGGAACGAGCCTTTACTTGAGTGGTTTTAGGGATTTGTGTACGATAGAGACGGGTGGAGAAGAATTCTTGAGGCCATATCCACTACAGGGTATCAATGAACAAAAAGAAAAGATTCCTTATTATTTTTCTCTTAATAGACTTGATGACCAGTGACACAGAAATTATGCGAAGACGATGACATGACATGAGAGATGTTGAAATCAAACTGTCCCACCATCTCTTAGGTAGTCTTCGTAGTGGACGGTGTCCAGAAGGGATTTCGTTAGCGGCTGTAAATGCGAGTCTGTCACTATCAATTCTGGTTACATGATCCCTCCAGTATCTTCTTACTGTACCGAAAGATTTCTTCTATTTCGCAAGTTTTTCTTATTTCTATGTTACAAATACGATTTCGGAGAGTTTTTATAGTAATGGATCTTAGGACCTTCACCTCAGATGTTCTTAGAAGCCCTTTGGTTCATGCGATATCGGCCCACGTCTCTACAGCATACGTTATGATAGTTTGAGAGCACGTCTTTCACTATTCTGACCTTGTTGTCAATGTGCATGTATTTGTTTTTCCAGATCCGATTTTTTAGACACTCTGATACCAGCATACATATCAGTAAACAGGATACTATGGTTGCAGAACTTTACTTTAAATATCTGAAGACAGAAGAAAAAGAAAGTGATATCTTGTATTTCTAATGTCGAAACATCTCTCATGCGTTCCTGGTATTATATATTATATTTTACATGTTCTCAATAGATGCCTTTGTAATATCTTTTGAGAAAATAAACTGATTTGATCTAATTTCTTCTATATACGCCATACTTTGTTTTGTTATGATGGTTTATTTCTCTTTTTATTTTTCATATACTTTGTATATACAACACTTATATTAATTTTTATCATTTAGATTAATCATTTAGATTATTATTTTTATTTTGGCAATCGTTGAGGTACAAACGTAATGATTTTTTTATTTTTTATTTTTACATAAACTTTTTATGTGTGTAAACACTGTGCTGTGTTAACATAATGCTTTTTAATTTAAGTGAATAAAATTAAATTTAACAATTTATAACACCGATCAGAAGATCAAATATATAATAAGACTTACCGTATTTTGAAAAACCAGACTTAGAGTGCTAGGGGTATATATGTTTTATTTCATAACCGCGATACCAAAATCTTAGACAATGGTCAAAGGAATAAAAACATTAATGAGCCTTTTTATCCTATATTACGAGTGGTTTTCATTCACGGCTGTTGCATAGGGGTGAGTGTATAGCCGTAGACTTCATAATATCGTCTTATAGTCATTGTCAAGGTAGTCTGGAGAACTTCCCATGAGTATTCAGTGCGGATTCGTTCGAATTCTAAAGCAAAGTGGACTCAAACATTTCAATATTTTAAGTGTTGTGTTTTAAAAATCGAATGTTTTAAGTGTTTAAATCTAAATCTCGTTTATAATTTGACATTTCAATATGATATAAGTGCTTTGAGGACTTTCACTAGACTCAGTCCTACGTCTGAAGCTTAATATCACTTCCCGTCGCAGTTCGTCCTGCAGAATTCTAATCCAGGTGGCTATAGATCTGCCTCGCTTCTTCTTCTTCTCGTTCGCAGGTGACAAGACGATTGCATCCTGAGCGATGTGGTCTAAGCTCCACCTTAAAATGTGACCAATCAACATTCTATAAAATTAATTTCATGTTAAAGTCAATGGTATTAGAATTTATTATAAAATCTCCAAAATGAGCAGAAAACGGCTCATATAAAGAAGGAATCGGGAGTGTCCAGGCATAAACTCAACTCTCTTGACAATAGATCTGATATAAACAGATACAGATATTTGTCACTGTATGTGGTCAGAAGATTTTAAATATAAATCAGAAATATACTCGTATAAACACTAGAGATTTCCAATCACGCCCGTGATGAACTTTCATGCCTCATATTTATACAATATCAAGCTTTAATGTAGCTGCTTAATATTGTTTGTTTCTCGAGCAATGATTTAAAGCTCCACATTAAGAGTGATTTAAATATTGAACAATGATTTAATACTTTACATAAGAGTGAATTAGCTAAAGTTTTTTTTAATATTTATAATAATAATAAAAATGTACTCACTGTAAAAAGCCACTTTGGATAGTACAGTATCGTTGTATAGGAGCAAACTCGAAAGTGATTCTTTGATGTGGAGTTCTTACGAGGCAAAATCTTTATTATGCTGGAGAGGGTTCAGAAAAAAATTCTGAGGTATCTCTACATGAGGGAGTATGGTAGCTCTATCCGTGGCTCTATCCGACAGCATTTCTTTTCGGAATATTGGTGTCAAATTCTCTGCATCTTTGAAGGTACGGGTTTCTTAACACCAATTTCTTTGGATTAATCACGGGATATTTTAAGAACTCAGCTCTGTTGGAGGGTGTGGGTCTTTTTGTTCCTGAGAGATATCTCCGACAGCGCCAGCATAGAATATTCTTTCTGCAGGCTGCATCAACTAACCTTCATAGAAAGTGCGTTCAGAAGACAAATACTCTTGACTTTAGAGAGTATCTTGTCTTCCTAAAGTAGAACCATCTCGCATGATGATGATAATAATAATAATAATAATAATAAATTGGATGATTTATAGAGCGCCATTTTTTTATGAATTAATCATCTCAAGGGCGCTGCAGCTCCTTTTATGAACTAGTTAAAGATAAACATTTTGTTAAAAATAAACATCATGTTAAAAATAAACATTTTTGTTAAAAATAAACATTTTGTTAAAAATAAACATTTTTGTTTATTTTTGATGATTGTAGCGCCATTTTTGTGATATTATAGCGCCATTTTTGTGAGAGATTCACTTCAAGGGCGCTCTTCGTTCAGAAAGCTTCTGAACACTCCTTCGTCGTCTTGATTGCGGATACTGTAGGGCAGCCTGTTCCATGCTGTCGCGTCGGTCCCGCGATGCTAAAAGCGCGATCCGCGAAGTTTGAAGCTCCTAGGCGCCGCGGGACTGTTGACTGCGTTCCTGGTACCTTTTCTCGAATAGAAGCCGTAAACTATAAATATGTTTGTAATATATTGTGAGTAAATAAGCTGATTTGATTTGAAAGTATCGACCCATGTCTCTATAGCTTACGTCATGATAGCTCACACGCATATCTTATAAATTCGGACCTTGCAGTCGATACGCATGCGTTTGTTCTTCCAAATCAGTTTTTTTAGACACCCTGATACCACAAAAACCTTATTGACTTGTCATTCCCTTAAAACATATAATAAAACGTACGTTTTTATCAATCAAATAGTTAATCAGTTAGTTTGATAGTAAATCAAGTAGTAAAAATAAATAGTTTGTTAAGCGTATAAATTACCACCAATATTGTGTGCGTTGTATCCTGGCCGAGATTAAATATATATCATCAATTAACCTTTATTAGTTGTGTAGTCGTGGCACGTTTTTATGAAATATCCCGCCTAGAATCTTCAGTAGAAGACGATAAACATCTTCTGATTTGAAAAAAATATGTAAAATATAATATTTATTCCATTGTTGGCGCTCGCTTTGAGTGGAAACGTGTTATAGATCGACCAAAACTACTATGATTTTAATGGAATATATGTGTACCATAAATATATGAAAGTTTGGAGATATCAACAGGGCAAAGTGCTTTTGCATTTATAAAATAGACAACAATTGATCAAAAACTGTTTATTTTTGCATTGTTAATTAAGTATTTGCAGAATTTTACAGGTTTTTATTTTGTTATTAGGATATTTGAATAGTTAAAGACATAATAAAAATAGTTGTATGCGCTATACTTGAATTCAAAATATTTATTCATTTATTGATCAATTTTCAAATACATGGTTTGAATACCTCCCAACTGGGGTAACCCGTTCTATGGAGGCATTTTTTGCACTCTATATAATCTAAATATAAAAATTACGAATTTAGGGGAAAATTAATGAACATGGGGAACAAAGCATATCTTAAAGTGTATTATTTAAAATTAATAATCTTATAGAATATAATAACACTATTTAGAACTAATTACTTATTTTTAAAAAGTATACTACTTTCAAGCTGCCCTTTTTAAATGTCTCTGATATTTTTTAAATTTGTATAGTTAAGAGACAATAAAATAAATTTATGCACTAAATTTTAATAAAAAATTAACTTTTAATATAAAAATTTCAAGCCCTATTCATGACATTCATGCTTTATTCATGGGACTTTTCTTCTTCTTCGATGACTGTTAAGTGAATAATATTACGAACATTTTGTGTTATTCAAACATTTTTTTACTATTGGCTTTATTTTTCGTTACAATAGGGGTTAGGTTTCATTTTTAACATCTTTTTAGAAAAATGAAGTTATTGCAATTATAAATAAATCGGTGCACTCAATAAGTCTCACTTATATCGAATGTAATTGTGACATACACATATGAAAAAAAAATCGTTTATATTTTGGCAGTATGGAATATAAACCATGTCCAACTTTGTATTATAGAAGTAAATAGCAATGTACTATTTTATATAAAATAGTACCCCGTGGTAAAAATGTTCCACCATCCGGTGTCTGATTCAGAATGTTTCGATATTTTGAAAAAAATATTTTGGACGTGAATTTCCCGCCAAATGCGTTGGCAGCGCCCCGTCAAATCTGTCTTGGTCGACCTATACCAGAAATATTTAGCTTCTTATGCAAATTGTTCATAAGGCCTGCTGTGGGGATAATAATTTTACAATGACAAGATGAAATATGTTCTGACCGAATTCCATCCTCCGCGTGGCGCTGAGCTTTGCCGTGAATTGATTCCAGATACACAACTCTTTTAAATTGACCGTGAATTGTTGAGAGTAAAAAAAAACATAAATTGAAATTTGATGAAGCCGAAAATTTAAAATATCTATTAAATATATTTCTAAAGAGGAACATTTTGAATGTTAAATTTCTAACTAACTAACTTACTAATCATCACTCCGTCTCGCTGAAGGGGTGGGTATAAATAATGGACTGCTACACTTTTCTTTCCTAAAATACCAACAACTGCATTCATACATCGTGTCTTTCACCGACTCCTCACATATCCGAAATTTACTATTTGACTGATTTAATCTTTCCACGTTTTCCTTGGACTTTCTCTATTTATTGTTCCGTTAACATTATTAATTGTTACTTTCTTCACATTTTTTTCTTCATTTATACTTTCCAAACTATCCAAACTATCTAGTGAAAACTTCATTATTTTGTTTATAGCACTTTCGTACTTTTATTCGCACTGCGTTCACTTATTTGGACTTTCACTATTTGAACATCCCCTACAAGTCATATATTATTTTGTAGATTACGTCACTTGTCGCAATCAGTTCGATTTGTCTTAGATAGTGTATTTACCCAGTGAAAGTCACACGGATAAGTTCGCTTCTTTTTGTGAGATATTTTGGCTTCTGTTGCAAATTCTTTCAGTCAATGTGAAATTTAATAGATCTGACGATCTGTGACACAGAAATCATGTCTCCTAAGATCACGAGGTCTAACTGTCCCTCCATCTGTTAGGTGGTTTTCGTAAGTTGTGGATTTCGTAAGTGGGTGTATATGCGAGTCTGTCAATATCCATTCTGGCAACATTGTCCCTCTTCTATTAGATCTATTCCACTGAACGCTATCCTCTATTATAATACGTAAGTTTTTCCAATGCCCGCGTTCAGTATGTATGTATACGACCCTGGAGAGTTTTCCAGTAATGGATTTTACGACTTTCATCTCAGATGTTCTTAGCAAACTCTTGGTTCGTATGGTGTCAGTCCGCGTCTCTACAGTATAATTAGTAATATTAACATGGTTTTGTACTATTTCGACTTTAATTAGAAGATAAGATTTTCTGTATCTTCGCCTAAGAGGAAATAGTGTGATGGTTAGTTTTATTCTCAGTAACTAACTTACCATCGCACTGTTTCCCAGGAGGGGTAGAACTAACTAACCGCTACACTGTTCTATCATGACATAATTATTCTACATACGTATTCTACATTCACAAATCGCGATATGAGCGGTTCCTATTTCCAACATGACCGCTTTTCAGTCATTGATAAATTTGATAATGACATGTCTACCTTAGCCTTCCTCGACTTCTTTTTCCATTCAGACTTCATGTTCATATCTGTTTAACCATTCTTTCCTCATCCATTCATTTAATATGTCCAAACCATCGTAGTGACCCTTTTTTAATTTTATGTAGGGCGCATTCATCCGCCTTACATTCCTTTCTAACTTTTTCATTGGGTATTCTACCACACATTGTTTATTCCGCACATTCTTCTAAGTGATCTAATTTCTACGGTATTTATCCTACTTTCATCCTTCTGCCAACGCCAAGCTTCACTTCCATACACGAGGGTCGGTACTAAAACCCCATTGTGCACTGTCATATTTGCTTCAGTTGATATATTTATATTTTCAGTTATGGTTTTGAGTGCTCCATTTATTTTATTTTCAGCATTCTACTTAATCTAACACATCATAAAATCATCGGCACAATATCAAAACACACCCAAATCTACGAAAGTTGTATTAACGCATCGGTGCATTTAGGTTACAATAATTTCTGAGAATATTTTTTTTTGATTTCACAAGTCCTCGATTTATGTGTGAATCTGCCACAAGTGGAATTCGCAGGCTATCGATATGGGGGCGTCTTAACTGACGACGTCTGTAACGGCTTTCCACTTAAAATTCAGGCGTTTTCTTTACCAAATACCGTGAAAACCATCGCCGTTTATCGAGTTTAAATAAGTAAACGTAAAAAAACGCCATAGGGACATGACATATTTAATGCAATTCATGAACGTTTCTTTCAAAAGTGTTAATCTATCGCCATTTAGAGTTAATCGATCGTCAAACAGTGTGTCCTTATATTGATTTTAGAATACTTAGAGGTAGGAGGAAATTGTATAAAACAAATTTTTGGGGTTGTTAAATAAAACAATTTTAAGGTTTTTCTTAGAACTGATTATGAGTGATAAGTAAATTTACAACTGTATTTCTAGGAATTTTTGGGGTTTAATACATAATTATTAACAGTTACATAATAACTGAATTTTCTAGGAATTTTCTAGGTTACATACATACTGATAAACAATAAAATTTAAATTTACAACTGAATTACTAGGAATTTTTGAGGTTCAATATATAATGATAGGCGAAACAAATTTGTTACTACTCGTATTTATTTAAATTGAATCCAAGTAAAACCACTAAACAATTGTATTTACTATTATAAATTGATAATGGAGTTTTATAAATACCTCAACCATCAATAAATATGATTTGGGGTTAACAAATCTCAATTAATATGAATAAAAACCTATAAATGTCCTAGCAAGGAGAAACATGTCACCTCCTTGAAATAATATACTTCCCCTCATTAGTAAATATAAAAAATAGTATTGCATAAACCATAAATAAAGGCATAAAACATAAATAAAATGAAATGAATACTGCTACAAAAAAAGAATACTTAAAATTGTATTATTTTGCGGGGACAAAAAATTGTGCCTAATTTGATAATGCACTAATGAACTAAAAAAAATTAAGTAATTTAACAGAAATTGTGACATTTAAATTGATATGGTTTTATATTTTTTTGGGTCATTTCTTGATGTAGTGTTTTATAAACTTTATAATAATTATTTTTCACAAAAAGTTAAATTTTATTATATTCACGTACTTCAATCAAGAATTTTCCAAGACCAATTTATTATACAATATCCAATGTGAGAATTACAGTAGCAAGAGAGTACCAGGAAGGCCGCCGAAGAGATAGAGGGATGGCTGGAAGTCACCGTCCCAAGTCAGCCCACCGTCATAAGCAGGTCATATGACCTAAACTAAGAATAATAAGAGTATATTTTCCGACATGTTTCGAAGGTATTAAACCTTCAACATCGGGAGACCTAAATAAACTCACTAATATGATTAGTGAACTGCTTAAGATATTTTTTGAATTCAAATCAAGTATATTATATACAATAATACATACATTACCCGATACAATAAAGTCTTTGAACAAATAGTAACAAATATGAGAATTTCGATTGTTAGTTTCGACGGATATATTAAAAACTCAATGATTGGGTGAAGATATTCAATATTCACGGATGAATGCAAAAATGTCGGCAACTTTTGGAAATAGCGATAATTTATGCGTGTTGAGGTCGATTAGCATTCGGTAGGATTTAGCCCATTTGCTAAATAGGGTCTTTACTACTTTTCTCATTCCCATGAACCTTTTGAAATCTCTTATTACTAATGATAAATGTGTATTTCCTTTCATTTAAGTACGATATTAAGCGACGTAAAATTCAAGAAACTACTACAGACTGCATTCTTTGTTTAGTATTTTCTTAGTGCGCCCTTGGGTAGTTGATTTTTCAAAAACGGCTCAATTAAAAATAAATCTTCGTATAAAAATAATAATTTTCTTCTTTATCTTTGCCATTTCCCTCTTTAAGTAGGATTGACCATCCTGACATATCATTTATATCCTGTAAGATCGGTATAACGGTATTACGTTGTATGTATATAATATTTTACCTGTACTCAATAGATGCCTTAAACATTTATGCTGTTTGTAATGTCTTTTGAGTAAAAAAAATGATTTGATTTGACATGTTTTATGTAAGACGTTCTGTCTTTTGTCTACCCCTAACCGACAGCGTGTTGGTTAGTTAGTTATTTTAAAATGAAGGAGGCTGCGGGAAATTACTCCAGTAACACTTGCTAGGAAATCACTGCGACGAGAAAGCATGCCCCACGATCATCAACGTCGAGAGGACCTGACACAATGCTACAATATTAGAAGATTATATACTCGTATACATTTTTTAACGTATTATAACTCTTAATTGGATCAAAGGAAAATATTTCCCCTTGATATTATCCAGGTTCCTATCGACATAACTAACTAACCATCACGCCACATCCCCTTGAGAGATTGGCAGAGAGAATAGATCGCCACATTTTTCTCTCTTGACATACTTCTGTCGCTTCCTCTTTATTTATACTTTGTGTCATACACGTAGGTCAATTTATTCGACTCCTCACGTGACCGACATACCCACAAAATACTGTATAAATAAAATAATACATATAATAAAAACATATATCTCGATGGAATGAAATTAATTCAGCAAAATATCGTTAAAATTAACTCAAATTTTCACGTAACAATTTCAAACTCGAAAAAAAAAATACCTTTTTTTATTTATAAGGTAATATATAAAACATAATCAGATCTAAACATGTGTTAATTTTGAACTGCTCAGGGTTGGGCTAGGCGCCAGAGCCGTGTGAACATTAAAAGGCCTTAAATAGCTATAATTAAAAGAAAATTTCACCCGGATACTACGGCGCTCCAGGCACTCTAAATACCTCGCGGTCATTCCGCGGTGAAAAACCTCCCCTACGAAATGGGGATATTAACGATTTTCGATTGGAACGTTCCAGAAACCGATCGAAGAAACGGAGCCTTCAATAATTACACCGCCGATGATGGTAATCATAGTACAGTATGAGATTGACAAATGGTTTCCGCCGCCGATGACCACAGACGAAACACCCTTGTGTTAAACCGAAATAAATTCAAATCAGAGAACCAACCCCCAGGGTACGGAGCACTGCAACGAACCAGTTTTCTTTAAACAACAATTTTATTTTTAAACTTACATTGAAAGTGACTCAAGTAGTAAAACACACAATATTGAAATAACATTTAAATTATATTAACCCACCCACTTTTACACAAAAATATGTATTTTGAAGTTAATATGTTTTAAAGTCTTCCCTTTAATCGTTCAACTATTTCACAGAAGAAAATGTATGTTTTCTGTTCTATAAAAAAGTGACAAGTTTCCTTTTGGAATTATCAAATGACAATGACCAAAAGATATATGATAATATCCAAGAAAAACCAAACATGTCATTCTTTTATAATTTTATATATTTCAAAGCATAGATAATAGTTATTGTAAGAAAAAATTTGCTGCTTTTTCACACAGCTGTAAGAAAAATTTTGAAGGAACATCCCAAAATATATTTCATGGCTATATTTTGAAATAAATTAATATTTACAGCGTTTTTACTACAAACCAGTTTCACTCCAACCGGAGTTACGTCAGGTTAACAAAACAAGCTTTTAAAGCTCTGGTTCTAGCGAAACCAGTATGTAGTTAGAAAAAACAAATAAAGTGGTTTAAACTAATGCGGTTTTAGTGTTTTTTTTTTAATTAAATATTTTCAAATATCAAACCAAAAATTAATAACATTTAAAATAAATAAAATCTTTAAATCAGTTTTAAAAAGGGGGATATTGTTTTTTTTCTGTTTTCTTGATATATGTATATAATTTATACGAGTACATTCAATTCTAACGAAATTTGTCAGCCCACGAAATTTGTTTCCCAATGCCAGGAGTATTTCGAATGCTTCATGGATTGCCAAGGAATAATTTATTTAAAATAAATGACATTACCAAAATAATCCCGTTGCAGATTCCTGGACGTGCAACCTGTCTGCTGGCTGGCCATAAGTAATTTGACACCCAGCCCCGCAAAGGAATGTTCAGGTGTTTATCGACTATTGACTAAAATCTTGCGCCCTCTGTGATTTTTTTCTTGATTTTTTCTATTTCTATCTCTGTCTATCCCTCGTTTTCATTCTGAAATAATAATAACTGACTACAGAAGCGAACTAGGAAATAATATTTTTTCTTATATAAATGGTATATGTTTGTGATTATTAAACAAAATAATAAATGTATTATCTAACTAATTTACTAACCATCACGCCGTTTCCCCGGAGGGGTAGGCAAAGAGGATGGTCCGCCACACTGTTCTATTCTGACATATGGTAACTCTCGAGCCTCTTCTACATTCACACACCGTGACACGCTCGCTCGTCGATTGTTCCTACTTCGAATATGACCGCCTTTCAGTAATTGATTAACTTGGTCATGCCGTGTCTTCTTTGGCCTTCCTTGACTTCTTTTTTATTCACACTACTTGTATATTTTTTAAACTATTATTCTGATGCTTAAAGTATGTGTAAACAATATAAATGATATATTAAATATTATTTCTTAAACAATGATGTACAACTTTTCTTCTTCTTCCTAGCCTATGTTATCCATTTACTAGGGGTTGACTCTTCTCATATGACGTTAGACCTGGTCTCTTTTGAGACACCTTTTGATGAGTTCCATCCACCTCAACGTGGGCCTAGTACGTCCTCTAGGTTGCTGCTCTGTTTCCATCACCCTTATGTTATACAAACTTCTAGAAAACATATCATTTGTTCGTGGTCAAAAAACAAAGATTAATTTAATGGTGGAAAAATTAAAAAAATGTCGGTAAAATCGCTGCGTGTCTGGCACGTTGTATGAAAGAGGTGAATCAGGAAGACTTTTTGATATCCTGAGGGAATTTGGCGTTATTTACTCTTTATTAATTTCTCTGGAGAAAAGTAATGGTTATTAAAATACTTTAACGATTTTTTTTCTTACAATAAAAGTGAGGTTATGATACGAGTTATAATGACAAAAATCAGGAAGCTAAAATATATGAAAGATTTTTTTAGATACGTCTATGGTTATGTTTTTTCAGGATCATATGTTTTGTTAGTTCGGTCCTACGGCGTTCATCCCCTATTGAATGCAGTTCAGTTTTTTTTTCCAAAACACGGGTGGTGGTGTATATCTATAAAGGGCCGAAACATATTCATTCCATTATTCCACTTCCAAGAAATAAGGTGAACGACAGTGACTTGCCGCTGCAAAAACTGGATTGTGCCGGAATTCCCATGGACCAAGATGGATGGCCGCCTTTTTTTTAGTTTTTTTTTTGTTTTGAAGTTTTCCGAATGGCGCCACGCTCCACAATACCTATCTAATATGTATATATTTCGGTCTGGGTAACATAAGGGATGATTTCAGACCTACCCGCTTGTGGGGGTGCTACGAATGGAAGATTTATACTTTATTTTTTGTGTATATAACGTTTTCATTATTTTCCACAACTATTTTTGTTTTAAAGATATTTTTTTGATTATTATTTGGATACTTTTAGATACAAATTGCAATATTCATACTATAAATATGAATAAATTATTTATTTTTGTACGAGTATGCTTATCGCCCACGAATGTACACACTTCACACAAAATAAGAAATTTAATATAAGATTTAAATCGTATTTATATATTTTCAATTATATAATATGTTAAATTATTTTTATTTTGTTATTTTATTTTATATCATTGTATTTTATATGATTTGTTTTAGATTTATTTTGTGGGTGTTGGACGATCGAAGTGTGCGCAGGAGATGCCTATTGGTGGCGATGAGGTTCGCAACCCATCACACCGCGTCTCCCGCGGGGCGAAAAGAGAAGGATGGAGTGCCACATCAGTAAAAGTGTGACAGTCCTTTCTTTCTGCCTACCCTTTCGGGGAGACGGCGTGATTGTATGTTTTTCTACAGATATATAAATCATTGAAAATACCTGTGTTGTCTATTTAATGAAAGTGACATATTTTAACTTCCTAACGCATGGGCAAACGTGTCATTCCCATGAAATATAATAAAACTTTTGGAAAATTTACTAATACTTGGAAAATTTATGTTTTCATAAATATGTATTAAATAAATAATATGGAACATAATATCATCGTTCAAGAAACGATAAATATGACCCTACAGATATATTTTTATGAATTAAATCACTATTTATTCTATTTTCAAAATATTTTTTTCTCAATTTTGAATGCGTTATACTTTCGAAACGATATAAACATTGAAGAGATTCATCTCACGGTTCTTGGGTAAGGCTACTAAAGGCTCTTACTTTATAGAATTAGCCATGGAAACAAATGATATTTTTATAACATTTGTTTTTGAACTTTTGTCTCTCATACAAAGTTTAGCATTTATATTGATCTCGTCTTAGTGCTTGAAGCACGCAAAAATCAGATTTTCCGCCAAAATAAGGGAAATTTGTCTTTCTTTTAAAACGCCGGTTATCGATAATTCCTTTGCAAGGCAAACTTGCAAAAAACAGACATTTTCATTCATATTAAACATTGGATAAAGATTTTATTTGTAATGACAATTGTATCACATCATCAATCAATACATTAGAAAATATTGATATGAATAAAAACGAATGTTTTCTAAAATAATTTTTTTTTGCGAATGGAATGTTTTGCCTTGCTATAGCATTATCAAGTAAAACATATCATTTCTTTTTCTTCTTAATGTAGATATTGCGGTCCGAATAGACGGGACATAAAATTTGGTCCTGTAATGAGGACGTCAAAAATAGACGTTTTCAGTCGAATTAATTGTTTAATATTGAGTTTTGCATCATTGTGTAAGAAATAATAAATATATTAAAACGTTTTTTTTAACATACTGAAATTCCCACTATATTGAAGTACTCGTAAAATAACTTATATATAGAAATAACATAAAGATTTATTATTCGATTTTTTTTTAGATATTCTATACCTATACTGCATTGTGCAATGAAAGTAAATAGTATCCTTTCTATTAATGTTTAGAAGCGCTGTCCTAGACGTTCCCACAAGGACGTCCTAAAGGTAGTGAAACGCTATTAGAAAAGAATTACACACAAGAGCAGGTCCATTTGTATTGAGGTCCCTTAAACAAAATTGGCACAAAGCTCTCGCAACACCTCTGTGTCTTCCTGCGGTTGGAAATCTTAATACTGCCCACATTTATGTACTTGTTTATTATTTCAGCTTGAACAAACGCTAGACTCTTTTCCGGATAGCTTTTTTTCTGTTTGGCGCCTTTTTGTTGATGCTGTTAATCATAATATAATGGCTCCAGCTTCTATACAACACAGATGAAAGTAACAAAGTAAGTTTTCACTACTCTCTACAATACATAACAATATTTCATTTATTTTTCCATTCAATTCTTTTCGTTTATAATATATATATACTACTTCACTCACAATATTTCATTGTACACTATTTAAAAGTAAATGCATTATTAGAAGTCGCAGTCTGGTTAATATCGGCTTTATATTTTTCGTATAACCGTTTCTCGTTAAGATTGATATCTATATATAAATTATTTTAAGTTAGTAATAGCAAATTTTTTTATGTGAAGAGATCAGAAGGAAGACGCCAAAATAACTAGATTAACACATGTATATTTTTGGCATATGTCTGCAATCATCTACTTTTCAAATTGCAGTTTTAAAAAAGTTTTTTTTTTTTTTCGTTTTTTAATACTAACTGCCTAACCAACCATCACACGTTTTCTCCAAATGGGTATACAGAAAGCATGGACCTGTTGTCTTTTTCTGGCATAATTCATACATCGTGTCATGCACGCACTTCTCGACTCATCTACCCCTCGCGTGGCCGACAATTAAAATTTAGTTGATTTGATCATGCTACGTTTTTTTCATGCTTATTTAAAAGCTTAAATCAATGATATTAGAATTTATTTTACAATCTTCAATATGAGGATAAAATAGCTCATTATTATGAAGACGAAATCTGGTCGTGTTCAGGCTCGAAACCCAGTCTCCTCGATCAGGAGCCAAGCGTTCTATCCCCTAGACCACCACCCGAGTTTTCCTCGTTCTTTCTCCAATTTTGGTTACGTTCTCATTGTAAACTAACGCTTTTTTTACCATTCTTTCTTCATTCATCATTCCTTGCCATCACCACGTACCTTTTATTATTTCGTTCATAACGGTTTCATTCGCGCTGCTATCAATTAAAGAGTTGACGCACATGAATTATTGAAAGCTTTATAAAATCCTTTTCTGTGACAAATGATACTATTAAAATAATATGATGTTACCTATTAAAATAATAAAAACGTTGGATCATTCAACTAATCAGAAAGTCTAAAATAACAGTTTCACTTTTTAATTTCTATTATAAATCAACTGTAAAATGTATAATCAAGAAATATCATGGTGCTTATATATTATTTTACCTCACGGTAGCTTAAACTGAAGGGTGGTGCATAACAATATGAACTTAGTGTGGACATTTAATTGAAGTGTCTTAAGTGATATAATATTTGTTTTTTATTACTATTTTTTTTGATCCAAATGGACATTTGATAATGGCTTAGATAGGCAAAACATGTCATTCACATAAAATTAAATAAAACTTTTAGAAAACAGACGTTTTCATTTATATTAATTATTTAATATGGAGTTTTGCATCATTGTTCAAGAAACAATAAGCTCATTAGATGCATTGTTTGTGTATCAATAAAATAAATACATTTATGAATTATTCGCTCTAAATGTTATGAGTTAGTGTTGTCTGATGTTATTCACAAGATTTTCCTTGGGAAAAATCTACACTTCTGAAAAACAACGATCAGGTAGAAAAGTTCTACGTGTTCGTGGGTAAAATGATTTCTGGCGAAATCGAAGAGTTTTCTTTTATGTATATTTTTTTACAGTTATTTTGACCATTGAATATAAAATGGTATAATAAGGGGCATCCGCTCCCATGCCGCTCGGCTATAAAAGAATTAATCAATTTAATCACATTCTGATAGCTTGTCAGATATAACAGATACCGCGTTTCTATATAACACATACTGAATGATCATCATCGATACAAAAATGATGTTCGAATTCCTGCCCTCTGAATGATTTGCAATAAAACCACTTCTTCTGAAATTGAAGCTTTTGTTCACTTTATCCTTGTCGCTCTGGGCCGAAAAGGAGAAGTCTCCTTTGTCTAAACGGACCAATGCCGAATCCTATTCTGTGAATCTGTGTTAATTGCTCTTACTATTGTAATGGAATCACCTTTTACGGGCCAAAATTTGCCTTGTTGCCGCGCCTTCAAAATTGTTCCTTATCACGAATGATTTTTTCTTGTCTTGCTGTTCTTTGAATTTTCAGAGCAAAAAAATATTCAAGGTTCTCTTTTTAATCTTAATAAGATCTGATTAGAGAATTTCGATCTTACTTATGGTGAAATATATCTAATGTTACAAAAATTATTTTAAACTTAATGAAGGCTAAGGCATCAACACTGTGGAATTCCATAGTAATATACTTAGTAAATTGAAAAAGACTTTGTTTAATTCACAAAATATTAAAAAACACGACATGTTTCGGAGGATACCTCCATCTTTAGGTGTAAATTCTATTAATTAATATCAATGAAAACGTCTGTTTTCTAGAAGTCTTATTATTTTTTTATGTGAATGACATGTCTCGCCTGTCTTAGGCATTATCAAATGCTAAAAATAAAAACAGCCTCAGATAGACGAAACTAGAAAATTTCTATAAAAAGCACCTTTTCCTTCCTTATTGATTATTTAAAATGGAGTTTTTTTTCACCATTGTTCAAGAAACAATAAATAAATAAATAAATATTCCTAAGATAAATATACAGTGAAACATACGATAATAAACACATGATTTATATAATGATTCTTCTTCTTTTTGTTATTTCTCTCCTATCGGATGTTGGACAACATCATGGCTATTTCTACCCTTAAAACAGCATCTCTAAACAAGGGTGTTGTGCTGCAACTGAACCATACTCGAAGGTTTTCTAGATTTTCTTCTTCTCCCGACACACCATTTTTCGGTAATTTTACCTTGAACGATCAATATGTCATTTTTGATGATTTAACACCGTTTATTCCACATTTGTCATTTTTTTCGACATATTTCAAAGATTTTTCCCCCAGATAATCAGGCGAACGATATAAACAGATCATATCATTGGCCTTCGAAACATGTCGAGAAAAATGAACGTTTGAGTGTAAAAAAATAGTGTATAAAAAATTCACCATTTTGCAATTCCACAGTGTTAACGCCAATCAAAAATAATTATTTTTATCTTTTAATAATTTTATATATTTTTTAAGTTGTTGAAATCTGAATCCACAGCATAAAACGATGGCGAATGTATAATAATAATTAAGTTTTTCTTCAGGCTGCAAGAACCAACCTGTCTATAGTGATACCAGTGAGAAGAGCATTCAGACTGCTGAAATCGACGTCTTTCATATTGGTGAAAGTAAATTTAGTAGAAAAAGACTCCTGAATTTAGAGAGTATCTTGTCTTCCTAAAATCTGATATTTTACATATTCATAAATAGATGCATTACACTATAAATATGTTTGTAATGTCTATCGAGGAAATAAACTGATTTGATATGAAAGAAATTGATATCTTCGAAGATACTTTTTATTTCAATTTAACATAACTATTACGTAATTTAAAAAAAAGCTAAATTAAAAAACTTTGTTTTTTGGATGACAATTGTATTTTATTTTACGCGACAGCTGTTTCATCAACCTATGTTGACATCATCAGGTGTTACAATAATGTACCAAATATCAAATTTTCGTGATTTTTCGAATTTTTATGTGTATTTCTTTGATATAATTTTCAAGTTCTTGCTGAAATTGATTTAGGTACCTAAATATTTTAATTAAAAGAACGGTTAGTTACTATTTATAGGATCAAATATTAAAGGTGGAAAATATAATAATATAATAATAATAATAATAATAATAATAATAATAATAATAGTAATAATAAAACCATAATAATAATAGTAATAATAAAACCATAATAAGAAGAAACAATTACACATAGCAGAGAGACAAAAACGATGAAACACAATAAATTAAAAACGATAAACAATATCAGGAAGTACATAGATAACATTAATACGAAAGGTGACAAAAGTTGAAGTAGTCATTCGTTTCGCTTACTTCCCTCATAAAGAATAATAGCATAGATATGATATGTTTATAAGTTTCTTGGTATACTCGTATGTGCGCAGTTGTCAATTAGGTTGTTATGTGTGTAAAATATTTGTTTACAGATTATTATAAAAAAGGGTGAAGAATTTTTTGATAAATGAAAGAGAGGCGTGAATTGTAACCAGCGGCTATAATCCACGCCTAACGACTTGTTTATTTTTAAGGGTTTTATTAAATGGCGTCTCAACTACCGCGGGAAACGCATTCCTTTGTGGTCATTAATATTTCTGGCGTTATCTATTTATAGCGTGTAGTCTACACTCCAGGGAAAAGGGTCCAGGGTGATACCATCTCCCTTACAAAAATTTCGACGGAACGTATTACCCTCTCAAAGAGTTTTTTTTTCAATTACCCTCGTAGTATCTCACCTATAAATTAAGTATAACTACCTAAGAATAACGTGTTAAATAGGTGTTTTGTTAGAAAGATAATCAATACATGTCTTAAAAATAGATATGTTGCAGGAAATAACGATTACAGTATAGTTTAAATTTTCATATGACAAACACTCACTTTGTGGTTAGACATTATAAACTTACAGATACAAAAAAAACACTTAGTATTTAACCACGGTATGGTTATTAAATTTCACTTGAGCCCAAATTCATCCGGAAAATATTTTTTCACTTTTCCTTTTCTATCACCTCATTATGACTTCTTATTAGTATTTATATGTACCTAACACACCTAATCACTTTAATTTGCATTTCCTAGAAATTTGCTATTTCAATGATCAACATTTTTTCGCTTATTCCTTTCCTTCTTTTATCTCCCCCCTCCCCTGCATTTGATTTCATCGTTTATAATTACATACATGTAAATGTTGTGTCTTTCTTTAGTTATTGCATATATATTGCCTTGGTGAAGCTTGGGTCCAAGCGAAACTAGTTGGCATCAATTATAATAACTATACCATGGTTACATACAAATTATTTTATTATTTTATAACTATGAGTTCACAGTATAATATTTAGGAAACTATTTAATGAATAAGCGAGAGAATCGAATAATAATGATAGGACATATGGAAAGATTTAACCAAAATGCAATTGTGGAAAATGTGTGACATTAGTTATGTGAATGAAGAACAAAATCCTGGAATAATTATTATATTTTTATTTATTTAATATTATTAATAGGGTGGTGGTATAAGAGGCAAAACGCTTGACTCCTGATTCAGGGGACTCGGGTTCAAGTCGAAACACGACCAGATTCCTTCTTCATACTAAGCTATTTTCTATTCATATTGGAGAGTGTATAATAAATACCAATGATTGAAGTCCTTGGTCTTAGTCTTACTTGTTTAGACATAAAAGATATTAAAAAAAGCACAGGAGAATAAGCGGAAGAAGAACGCTTAGTATTCTCTTTTAATGTATAATTTTAAAGTTCTATTGAGTCATCGTTTAAGAAATTTTATATTAACGACATCTGTTCAAAATGAATACGAATGAACACGTCTGTTTTCTAAAAGTTTTATTATATTTTACGGTAATGACGTGTTTCGCCTTGAAATTATGAAATGCATTAGCATTTGCCCCAATATTTGTGGAGTTTTATTTCACTGTTCGATAGGAAAAATTAAATACTTTCAAATTAAGCCTCATTTTGTCAATTAAGTGTATCGCAAATATTTTTAACATTAATTATGAATCAGCCAAATGATACCATTATTTTTAATAATTACGCAAGGAAGGTATCTTCATATATGGTGTCCCTGAAGCTGTGATACCTGTTGATCCTTGAAACGATATTAAGTCGGCAAAACCTTCTACCATAATAGAAAGAGAAAAGTGAGACATGAAAACCTTTTTACGTAGTTTGCAATTGATATGAAGAAGAAGTGGAATAAATTTGGTTTAATTATCCCATATACGACGAAAAACATATGAAATAATAATATAAATTCTTACTCGTCACTGATTGATAAGATATTATTATTTTTTATTGATTCTTATTGTGTATTCAAGTCATTAACTGCGATTAATTCGAATTATGGATGTACTGTATGTATTTATTGTTATTTAAACAATTAAGTTCGCCAAAAGATACACATTAATTATTTAAACGTGAGTAAATCGTACGTTTTCTAGAATTCTCGGATGTTTTAAATGTTTATCAGGTACGATGATTGAAAATGTTACATGAAGGCATGTCACTCTCATTAAATATTATTAAACTGATACAAAACGCGAGTTTCGCAGAATATAAGGTTATAAACAGATTGCTGGAGTGGCACCCAGGTGGTAGAAGACTAATTGGACGACCAAGGCTGCGATGGGAGGATGAAGTTGGGAGAGATGGGGCAAAATTGAGGGTCGAAGCGGAGTACAGGAGGAGTTGGAGGCTGGATATGGGCTGTAGGGCCATCGAAGAAGATAAGGTTATAAGAAGAATCTAATAGATTGTATTAATGTATACACAATGTACTAGTATATGATAATTTCAAATACTTTCGAACATTAAAAAAAACAGTGTTTTATTTATATATAATAAAAAAACATAATTACAAATTCCAGTGTGTGTCGAAAACTGGTATATAAATTAAGGGAATACACGCAAGCCGATTCTTCCGACTTCTAACACGACCGATCTTTAAAATTTTATTCATGTATTGCTATATACTTTCTTAACCATTCTTTCTTTATATACGTTCCATGTGTCCAAACCTTTGATCCTTTCATTTTGCTCTTCATACTTTCTTCCGCTCTACATTCCTTCCATACAATAGGGTTGGTACTAAAACTCCCATGTAAAAGGCCAATTAAAAAAGCTTTATATTTTAACTGTAATATTATAAGCGCGTAGTTCAACGCACAATTTCGCATTTTGTCGACTATTACGAGTGCAATGCAATTCGTGCCGCTGAGGGTGGATGCGCTGGGGCAGGGAGGGAGGTGGGGTGCAGGGGCCGGCCGGGGAGAGGGGGGCCCGTTCCCACGCCCAGAACCTGTAGAATGCAGCGGCCGACATCGCGCCGAAACAAGGCCCAGCTTCTTGCGCGTGCGTATGTGGAACGTACAATCGGTGGAAGGGAAACGTGCCGGCCATCAGCTGTTCGCGAAATCAGCTGGAATATTTTAGATACGCTTCTCATATGATCTATATATATATCTTAAAACTCAATGTACCAATATGCCATGCATACGAGGATCTTCGTGCCAGGGTGGCTAAAGCTATGACTGCCTCACATAAAGTTCCGGGTTCGATTCCACACGTGATTGTCACACGGTCTTTGGTCTGGTGTAAAATTCACGTGAAAATAAAATGGCGATAGATATGCTACCTGTCACATGTCACAAGAATCAATATGATAGCTATTGCCCTTTACATCGATTTGGCTCCCGATGTAATAATGTAAAGAGCGATTCCACAAAATAATAATAATAATTATAAATAATATTTTAAATATGATTTATACTTACTGTGTGTTGCAAATAAACATTTTATTCTTCTTATGTTTTATTTACGACTGTGTCCTGTTATTTCTCGGAGCCTGTTCCTAAGATGTAGTTGTCCAAATGTCTCACCATCTTTTGGATGGTCTTCCTGGAGGGTGATTTCGTGTTGGTACTTTATTTGCCGCTTTACTTATCACTCTTTCAGAACATGCTCTCTCCACGTGATCTCTCCAGTAGCATTTTATTGATTATATTATTACTTACTTCCTTACAATGGCCGTTCAACTCTTGAAGAGTTCCTCGATCCTGTGCCTTTTGTTCCCAGTAGTCTATTTCGCCCAACCTAGCTAGATCAGCCAGAACATTATTCTTATTTATTGTTTCCTGAACAATGATGTTTATCCATCCATTTTAAATAATTGATACGAATAAAAATATCTATTTTCTAAAAGTTTTATTAAAGTTTATGGGAATTTTATATTTCGCCTTTCTAAGGCTTTATCAAATGTTTTATCACTTGATAATGCCAAACATTTGTTAATGCCTTAGAAAGACGAAACCTGTGTCTAGTTGTAGGGCATGTATTCATGTTTGTATATACTACTCAGTTTATAAAATTATATAGGTGTTTTGCTATTTATGGCTTCTAGTAATTGAATAACATTTTTGATGCATTTGTCGAGATTACTTCTGTTGCTATCTATCTGATATTTTTCTTAAAGTTTCGCTTTATGATCTGTTACTATCAAAATACATTTGGTAATTTACTGTATTCGATAATTTTTTACATGCAAATTAGTTAAAGGTAGGTATTATAACTCCATAAAGATGACTTAGAAATTATAAAAAAAGTAGAGTTTATAAAACAACAAAATTGATCTTAATTATTTCATATCTATATTTATCATTTGGTAAGATTAATGGCGTTATTTATACTCGCATATAAAAGCAAAATAAATAAATATTTTGGTTTCCTTCAATCATAACCGATTTCATTAACTGTTCTCACAACACAAAGGTATAAAGTTTGATAGAGAAAGAGCATAACCTTTCTGTTCCTTTCAGGTTGCGAATACTCTCGCTATTCCAGCACTTTTGGATTTTGGAGACATTTTTATGACATTAAAACATTTGTAAACACATATTTAAAGATTCTTGTATTTAGAGTCAATTGTATAAGCATCACTACCCATATAAAACAAGAAGAAAAAAATGATCAATGAGGCTCCTTGAGAACCTTGTACAATATGTTTATTATCATAGGTATAATAAATACAAATTAATATATTATAATTAATATAAATTTATTTAAAAAAAGTTATATTTTTTTTCATATTACCCATGATCAGTTTAAGAAAGCTTCACTTTTTCTTCTTCCTCTTCAGCCTTCTTCTCTCCACTGCTTGATATAGAAATCTTCTATTTTTCTCCACTCGTCCCCGTCTTGTACCTTCCGCATCCAGGTATTCAGGCAATGTCGTCAGTCCATCTTTTAAGTGGCCTTCCGACACTCCTTTTCTTTGTACAAGGACTCCATTGAAGTATTCTGGATTTCCATCTGGTACTGCCCTGTCTGACTATATATCCAGCCCACTGCCATTTCAATTTAGCTGTACGATCCACGATGAAGGTGACCTTGGTATGGCGTTTAGAAAGCATCCATTATTAATTTTTGTCAAGGGAAATTGTAATCAATGATATATTAATCGAAATGCTGTTTATTCCAAATAACGAACATATGTATATTTAGTTTCATTTCGCTAGTTTTTCCAATTTTGATCGGTTTTGACAGCTGGTGGATCTCCAGAAGATGGCAGCGAGCTGCCGATACCGGTCGAACTTAGGAGAATAAGTGGAATAAATCTAAGTAGATAATATATGTATGTATTTTTCTTTATTTACAATAAACATCTACCAAGAAACTTCAACAAACAATAATATTTAGTTATTTATTCCATTTGATTTACTTTTTTATCTCAACAGGTTTCGAAGGAAAAATACTTTTATAATTGGGAGAGGTTTATATCGTTTTCCCAATGACGAAAAGGTCCTGAAAACACGTTGCATTAGTATACTTGTTTCAGTGGAAAAACAGGCATTTTTAAACATCATTTTATGATCAGGCTTAGTGCCTAATTCAAATGGAGAAATATTTCATACGTTTTGGGAGAAATTCATTCATTTTTATAATAAAATAATTAATACAAATGAAAAGACAGGCGAAATATACATGAAATATAATAAAACTTCGAGAAAACAAACGTTTTCATTCATATTACGATTTAATATGGAGTTTTACACGTTCAAGAAACAATAAATACATTATTATAATACAACCGATGTCAACTCGAAGACATAATAATAATAATATGTGTAAACTACACGCAAAACGCCAACTTATTTTCCCCTTCTTCTTTTCCCTAGGCATCTCTCCACTGCTGGATGTAGGCCTCTTCAAACATTATCCATTTTATTATATCTTGCGTGACTCTCATCCATCGTCATCCCCTGACTAGGATTATATCGTCAGCTAATTTTTTTGGGGTCGACCGATGCTACTTTTTTCCTCACAAGGTCTCCACGTGTCAAGACCCTGGATGCCAAACTATTTGTTGCTGTTGCTGTCCTGTCCACTTCCACTTCAGCTTAGCAACATCGCATCCACAAGCTTTGTCCAGCGTCTGATTTCGGTATTGGGTATTTTGTCCTTCAGACTTACTCAACATAGTTTACTAAATATTAATTATAAAATATGGTTTTCTACATTTTACTATTTCATGTGATAAAGAAATAACTGTTCTTTGAGTTATTAAATAATATTTACTGTTTTTGGGTGGTTGTCCGTCTTATTAATCGAATCCATGGACGATATGTTTTATTATAAAAAAAATATAACCCGATACACGGGAATGTTCGAAAGAAAGTATTATGTGGTTTTATCGAAAAAACGTCCCTGAATCCCAGGTATTGTATTTTGTGGTAAATTCTTTAGTTAAACGTGATATGTTTACAAAAATAACTTCTCCCTTACCGAAATTCCATTCATATTCATACGAAAAGTTGATATATAATGACTCCAGTCATCTAGTCAAAATGGAATTCCCAAGTTTTTAATTTATACAATATACTAAAATCTTTTGTATGATTTTTTACGACATTATTGTATGACATTAAGAACTAGAATCGTTTGCTAATTAATTGTATTTTTCCTTAGAGTACTTAATTTATAATGCGATAATTTAAGTAATGTTTTTAAAAAAAAGATTCTTTTTTTTGTATAACAACACTTTTATTATGAGACACCACTACTACTAGTTTCGAACACTAAGGGTAGTTTATGTACTCACTTTAGTACACAAAGTAAACTTCAAGAAGAATTATTCTTCAATAATATGATAATTTAAAATAAAATGAACACTTATTTACGTAGTCTGTTTTTATACATACTTTTTTTTTTTTAAATTACAACTCTGTTTTGTTTTCTTGCCCGAAGAAACCCTGCTTGGAGCGAAACCGGTCGGTAAGTGGTGTAAAAATAAAATAATTTGGGGCTTACATTATTTTTAACTTAACACACAAGGGTAAAAAGATAAAACAATATATACGAGTATGAATGTGTCGAGACTATCACCTTGAGGTGAGTAATTCACAAAATCGGCGGTATACAAATTAGCCAAATTATTATTATAATATTATCATTATTATCAATATCACTAATCATTTGAAAATGGTATTTACATCATCATTAATGTACAATATGAAGAAAATAATGAAAGGGTCATTAATGTGGTTTGGACACATGGAAGGAATGAGTGAAGACAGAATGGTAAAGAAGGTATATATAGACGGTGTGGACGGATCTAGAAATAGAGAAAGGCCGAGGAAAACGTGGCACTATCAAATCAATCAAATATTAAATGTCGGTCACGTGAGGAGTCGGAGAAATCGACGTGCGTGCATGACAAGATGTATGAATGTAGAGGAAGCGAGAAAAGTATGTCAGGACAGAACAGTGTAGCGTTCCATTCTTTCTGCCTACCCCCCGGAGAGACGGTGTGATGGTTAGTTAGTTAGTTAGTTAGCAAGTATATTTTGTTTCTAATTTGATTGTGTAAGGATCTCTTGACTTTGCTAGTTAACACTACTAAAAAAAATCCAAAGACCACCCAAAAATTTTCAAAAATTATTTTAGTTTCTTATTTATTTGTTCATTTCGTTTCCGGGGGACGCGGTGATTTTCATAAGAATCCAATATGCATGAGAACGTGGAATTTCTTATGGATCGGGCTACTCGAGGAAAGTATCAAATGTTCATTCATGGATTCAGAAAGGGCAAACATGTCAAAAAATGGTTCGAGTGGTGCGTGTTATTGGGTTATGCTGACAAGTGGATACGTAACAAATTTGGTTTCTGTAAAAAATATATATCTATTCAGCTTACAATACATCACACTCTTGTAGAATGTTTTTCTAAATAACTAAGGTTCCGCGTTTTAAAATAAATTATATATTAAAAAATATGTTGAACGCTAAGTAAATCCATAGTTATATACTTAGGAAATTGAAAAACTTTGTTTAATCCAATATTTAATGAAAAAATATTAAAAAACACGACATATTTCGGAGGATACCTCCATCTTCAGGTGTAAAAATATAATTAAACTAAACAAAGAAAGACTAATAAAAAACGCATAAAATTCGATAAAATAATTCTATTTTATACTTTTTTTATTATGTTTTTTTTTATATTATCATCTTGTATTATTATTATTTAATATTATGTATTAGTTATTACTGTTAAAAATAATTGTTAGTACCTACTTATAGTAATAGTACAGATTGATTTTTAAATTAGAATTATTGTATCAAATTTATAATGCGTTATTTATGAGTCTTTCTTTGTTTAATTTTTATTTTATTTTTACATCTGAAGATGGAGGTATCCTCCGAAACATGTCGTGTTTTAAAATATTTTTTTATTAAATAGTGGATTAAACAAAGTTTTTCAATTTCTTAAGTAAAAAATATGTATCGATGGATATTATTGCCATCTTCGATAGAAATTTGTCTCCCAACAAATCAATCACATTGTCAAAACCGGCTTCTTTGGATTAAGATAAATAAAACATATCCGTAAATGCCTGCTATCTGATGCCATTAAAACCATTATAAATTCGTTCGTCACCTCATGTATCGACTTCACTAGTTAAGGTTACCTGAGCGAATTGATTATAAAATGTGTAGTTATTCACAACGCTCAATAGACAAGCACCCCACTACCTTGCAGACCTTTGCAAGCTTATTGACCTGAACCCTCGACAGTCAACGCTAAGCTAACGATGGAGTTTTCAGAAACAAAAATAAAACTTTCCTTTTTAACAGACAATTCATTTTCATTTTCATTTATTTGAATAAAAATCACAAACATTACAGACATATAATTCCAGATCGTTTGCAATTACATTATAAGAATTTATAAGAAAAGCATGAAAAAAACCATTAAGATTAAGAATTAGAAAGAATCATAACATTGATAATGCATCCCTGAGACAACTCACACTATCACGGAATATGTCAGCCGCCGAGGCGACCCGATTAAGCAAGGATGAAAGTAGGATAAATGCCGTAGAAATGAGATCACTGAGAAGAATGTGCAGGAAAGCGATATGATAGAATACCGAACGACTAAATAAGGAAGAAATGTAAGGCAGATGATTGCACCATAAGTAAAATTAAAAAAAGGATTCCTCAGACGGTTTGGACATTTGGAACAAATGGACGAGAGAAGAATGGTTAAAATGTTGTATTTAAGCAGTGTAAGTGCGAAAAAAGAAGCCGTGGAAAACCAAGGAAAGCATGGCATGGCCAAATTAATCAAATACTGAAAGTGGCCCACATTCAAAGTCGGAAAAATCGACGAGCGTGCGTGTTACGATGTATGAATGTGGAAGAATCTAGAGAGGTATGTCAGGACAGAACGGTATGGCGACCAGTATATGCTTTTTGGTAAACTTAGAACAAGGAAACTGAAAGTATGAACGTAACTAACTAACTAACTAATATTATTATAAAACTACTTCCACTTTTGTCTTTATTTAGACAGCGACCGGTTTCGTCAGGCTCGCTGGCATCGACAGACCAGTCCGTCGATGCCAGCGAGCCTGGCGAAACCGGTCGCTGTCTAATTAAAGACAAAAGTGGAAGTAGTTAAAAAACATCGTTTTATTTAATTATTATTTAAAATGAACTTCCATCAAGAGATTTCAGTAAAATCATTTGATTATATTATAAAACTGATTTTGTACTTATTTTCAAAACATGCCTTTGAAAATAAACTCAAATTTTGATAAATAGCGTTTTAACCAAATATATTTTATTTTTAGATAAACCATTTTGTTACATTTGACAGATAAGTCATCAATTTAAATAATCATTTAATTATACTCGTATATACGAGTATATACAAACGAAGAGTCAAATTCGTATCAAAATGTTAAACGAGTATTTAAGCTTTTGACATAGTTCGATGACTTTTAAGTGAGTATACTCATCATTCATCTATTAATAACCATGCGAGGATCATATGGGTGCAAAACACATGCTGGATGGCGTATAAAGTACTTACATAATTTTGCAGCACGTAATATGGCGGGAAAATTACTTTATTGTCTTACGGTTCTGTCTAACAAATTCACATTAAAAATTCGTTAATAATAAAGAAGTAAAAAGCAACCATACAATACAATTTAATTATAAAAAATAGATGCAAAGAAGGCAGCACACAATGAAGTTCTAGTGCCAACTCTCATGTATGGAAGTGAAGCTTGGAGCTAGCAAAAAAAGGATGAAAGCAGGTTAAACACCGTAGAAATGAGATCACTAAGAATAATGTGCGGGAAAACGTTATATGATAGAATACCAAAAGAAAAGATGAAATAAGAAAGAAATGTAAGGCAGATGACTGCATCATGGATAAAATTAAAAAGGGATCCCTGAGATGGTTTGGACATACGGAACGAATGGATGAGAGTAGAATGGTTAAAATGTTGTACACAAGCAGCGTGAGTGGAAAAAGAAGCCGAGGACGTGAGTGGAAAAAGAAGCCGAGGACGACCGAGGAAAACATGACATACCAAATTCATCAATTACTAAAAGGCGGTCACATCCTAAGTCACAATAATCGACGTGCGTGCATGGTACGATGGATGAATGTAGAGGAATCCCGAGAGGTATGCCAGGACAGAGCATTGTGGCATTCCATCCTCTCTGCCTACCCCTCCGGGGAAATGGCGTGAGGGTTAGTTATTTTATAAAAAAATAGCGCATATTTCTATTTAGTGAAAAATATTACTGACGATTATATAAACTAGAATAATTTCTACGGAATAACTAACCAAGGTATAGGCAGAATGAATGGACTGTCACACTGTTTTTTCTTGTAATTTCTTCACAATTATTTATTCATTGATTCTATCAATGTGTCTTAACCATCTTAATGAATCTTTCATTATTTTATTCAGTACGCTTTACACTTATTTATTTATATTTTTACAAACGTTCTTCCCAGAGATCTCATATTTGATGCATCTATTCTACTTTCATCCTTCTTTTAACAGTTACATAGTTCAATTTCATACATATTGATCGGTACAAGAACACCATTATGCACTGTCTAATGAATGGTTTTTAAAATTGACATATAAAATAATTTATCGTTGTTTTGTTGACATTAATGAATGAACGGAAAATAAAATACTTGATACTAACCATTTTTCAATTCGGCATACATAATGTTTTAGCAGAACATTCTTCGGATGCTTCATATACATACAAAGTTTCGCTTTTTATGATCTAATATTTAGTATAATATTATGAAACACCACAAACGAAGATACGCATTGCGTAGAAGATGTGGCAAAATTCGCATCCTTACAAGAAGGTTGCGATATCTCACACATCGTTGTTTAATTATTTAAAGATGGTTCGAACCTTTTTTTTACTCGCACGCGCTTCCTGCATTCCTAGAACTAGGCAAAGAAAACAGGATAACAGATCTACATTCCATTCAACCTTGGAATGCCTACACTAGAGACATCTGGCGGCTGACGCACCTTACGCGGGAAAACCTTTCAATGTCATTGAATTTTCACGTATTTGGAACGTATGAAGACTTTTCCTGCCATTTCATTTGTTTGTATTCTGTACTAATGTTAATTTTGCTTAATTTTGAATGTTTTTGATGCGTAATATTTACAATCAAAGTTTTTTTTCTATCAACGATTAAAGTGAGAAGGATATACATTGTAATCGTAGAGCTTGCTTTTAAGGCGTTGCTACGTTTGCCGCGTAAACTTTGGCGGGAAAAAGGTGAAGCGACGCTTAGTTTGGCGCCAATATCCCATATTAGGATGTTCTAGGATCATAAGGAGATAAAATCTTAATGTTTATACCTACAGCGTTTTTTTACGTAGGCGTTCTTAGTAGGCAAGGCACTAAATAATTGGAATTACGGAGGAATTTGTGATTTTTTCCATCAAATATTTGTTGATGGATACACACTCCAAGAGGTTTATGGATGTTACTTATCATATAATAACAATAATAAATTACTGAACAGTTAGACAAATACAAAATAAATAAAAATATACTCGTATATAATAATAATGCAATTGCAAAATTTGTAAATTGTTCAATTAAAAACTTTGTTTTATGAATCACAATTGTATTTTTATTTTACGCGACAGCGTGAGCGTACAATGATTGTAACACCTGATGATGTCAACATAGGTTGACGAAACAGCTGTCGCGTAAAATAAAAATACAATTGTGATACATAAAACAAAGTGTTTTAATTTAACAGTTTATAATGTAAAAGTATCATAGAGTTTTGGCCAAAACAATGGACTATTTAAAAAACTTTGTTTTATGTATCACAGTACTTGTATTTTTTTTCGCGACAGCTGTTTCGTCAACCTATGTTGACATCATCAGGTATTACAATGATTGTAACACCTGATGATGTCAACATTGGTTGACGAAACAGCTGTCGCGTAAAATTATATACAACTGTGATACAAAAAACAAATTTATTTAATTTAATAGTTTTTTTTAAATGTTAAGGTATCACAGCGTTTCGGCCAAAACAATGGACTATGTAAAATTTGTATAGAAAACATTAAAAAGTTGTACAAAAGCAGCGTGAGTGGAAAAAGAAGCCGAGGTCGACCGAGGAAAACATGGCATGACCAAATTAATCAATTACTAAAAGGCGGCCACATTCGAAGTCGGAATAATCGACGTGCGTGCATGGTAGTACGATGTATGAATGTAGAGGAAGCCCGAGAGGTATGCCAGGACAGAGCATTGTGGCGATCCATCCTCTCTGCCTACCCCTCCGGGGAAATTGCGTGATGGTTAGTTAGTTTAACACTTTATTCGCTAAAAACACCAACTGGTTTCGCTCCCGCCGGAGCTTCTTTTGATTGTATTTGTGATTCATATCCGATTTTAGATAAAATACTTAATATGTGCCTAATGAGTATTCATTTTGTTAAAATTAATCATTTCAATCGAATTAAATATCGAAAATCTTAAGCAGTATTTATTACACGAATATTTATAGATATATAAAAATTATTAGACACAATGTGTACTAGCTACACATCAGCGATAAGAGAAGGTTAACAAAAGAGAAATAATAATATTCTTCACAATGTTCTTCGGAACAATACATCATATTATCATCATATATTTTAAGTACCAGAGAGTTGTCCTCATTGCGCAATGATGTATTTATTCACCCGCAGTATCCTTCTGCTGATCCTTGAATGTGGTTTCCATGACAGACTTCATTTTCAGATAAAACCTTCAAGGTTTCTCTTCTCATCGTTGATTTATTATACACCATTTTTACGTATTTGTTTTACGAATTCTCAATGATCCGCCATTTCTAGCGTCATCCCGGATTGAATATACAGTATCAAGGGATGAAGCGTCTCCTTAATTTATTGCGCGGGAAACGAAATATAATACAAGCTATTGGGATGGCGGGATTTTGGAACGTTCAAAATGGGCGCCAAATTGATCAAAAACATTATTATAGTGATATGAGTAAATGTATGTTTATTAAAATAAATAGTTTGCGAATTAAATAAAAGAAGGCAAGTAATTTTGATAAAATCAAATAATAATAATAATTATTTTTATTATTATTATTATTATTGATCAATTATCAAGTATATGGATTTAATACCTCCAACCGGGTAACCCGTTCTAGGGAGGCAAGAATTAATTTTACAATCTTCAATAAGTATAAAATAGCTCAGTACTATGAAGAAGGAATCGGATCATCTCCAGGCTTGAAACAAATTCCCCTGTATCAGGAGCCAAACGTTCTGTCACCTAGACCACCACCCGATTATTAATCATATTTATTAAAATATTAATCATATTTAAGCAGTACTAAAACATGTAGATATTTGGTACTCAAAGATTAATAATAATAGTAGAAACAATGAAGATAATAATGTGTAATAACGATAATTACAACGACCACCGTGGCCGAATGGTAAGTGTTTTGACTGTCATACCGAAAGGCCCCTGGGTTCGATTCCTGGCGATGGCAGTGTGATGGTTACACTGTGTTTGGTCTGGCGTAAAATTCACGTGACAACAAAATGGCGATAGATTAGCTATTTATCATGTGTCACGAGAATCAATATGATAGCTATACTCTTTACATCCCTGTAATGATGTAAAGAGCGATTCAACAAAATAATAATGATAATAAATAATAATCTTTAGGTACATTTATATAACGCGCTTTTTGTGAGTAACTTGTCTCGAAGGCGCTTTGAATATGGAATTAAGTCATGCGTGCTGCAAATGATACTAAATGCAATGTATTAATTATTATTATTTTATGGGATATTTTCGTAGTTAATGGACTAATAATGAATATTAAAAAAAAAACATTTCTTTCTTTTAATAAAGGTTTCGGTAGCTAATCAAGCCGGCTAAAAGAAGAACAAGTGGATGAAGTAATGAAGAACATTTTACGATTTACTTCAATTAATGTTGTTAATTGATATTTTTTGTTAATTAAAAAATACATTTGTTAATAAAAAAAACATTAATAACAAGTATTTTGTTTTATTCCACTTGCTTCTTAGCGTCTACTGGTTTCGGCGGCTCGCAATCCAATCTCCAAAGATGGCAATCCTCATAAACCCGAAGATGGCAGCGAGCTGCCGAAACCGGTCGAAGCTAGCAGTCAAGCGAATTAAAGTAAACACAATAGAAAGAATTTCATTTTAATTTCTTTTTTAAATCAAAATATTACATAAAATATAAACATCTATTTTCTGATCGCTGGTGTCAGATGCAGCTTTCACGATTAAAAACATTGTCAAAGCGCCCTTGGGGTTAGTTTTTCACGAAAACGGCTCTACATAAATGAGCATATACAAATTGTTATTAACAATAAACTTATATATTTAAATAAAATACTCAATACATTATGGATCATGGAGGATCATTACTAGATTATGTTTATTTATTTATTTTGACATAAACGCCGCAAAGGCTTTTACAAAAAATGATATGTTTAGTAACAAAGGTAATTAATATAATAGGTATATATAATAGGTATTTGCACACATAAAAAGACAACTAACATATATCGGTAAAACATAAAAACGATAATAAGGATAGCATAATAGAAAATAGAAATTACGTACATGACATAGAAAAAAAACATTCATAATAATAACTTGACTGCGAAATGTCGATAACAGAAGACAATAAATTAATTGAAATCAATTGATTGAAAGCGACGAGAGTTATAAGTGTGTTCTGAAATAAATTAATACCTTCTTAATAATATGAATATTAATATTTCAAGTATTAGTAATTTAATGTCAAAGTCGTATAGTTGAGATTAACTTAAATTATTTTAAAAAATCACAGAAGAATTATCTTTATTGGAGTTCTCCTTAACAGAGCTTTAAATCATATTTTTTTAATGCCAGCTATCTTGGAATATTTCATCGGGGTTGTCAGACACTAGTGATCAAACATTTTTAGATTGTTATTCCGCCTATCAAGAAGTCGGATGTTCTATATAGGTGGTAAAACGTGCTCAAAGGCCACTCCCTAAAGTCGTGTTTTTTCAGTCACGTTTTAATACAAGCACACTTCATAATCCTTGGTAATAAATTTTCCTTAAAAAAATCGTAGGCTCGAATGATAAAGCTCTAACTAAAACTTAAATTATGGACGCACTAATATAATTTAATTTTAGTCGTATGAGAACGATTCGATTAAAAAATAATATTCCTTAATTTATTTTAGCTTATACATAGGTACCTATGTTTTTCCGTTCTTCAAATTCAAAAACCAATTTTTTCTTTTATATTTTTTAAATAAAATGGATCAGGTAGTGACCTTACACCATTAAAATACATAAAAAAAACTAAATAACTCACTTAAATAACGTATGAGTATCACTTTTATTCCTGAGTATAGAACGTCAGTAAATTCGACGCGACTTCGAATGAGTTGACCATTCGATTTCGTCCAATTAAGAAGTTTTTTTTCATCTTCAGTGCAACACAGTTATGAAATTCTTGAAATGCTCCTCCTCACTGTAGCGTCGTCTTTGCGCTGTGTTTATGTATTATATTATTATTATCTATCTATCTTCTGCAGCCTTTTCCCAGCGTTCATTATCAATACTAGTCCTCTGGAAGTTTGCTTTCAGGGAGTGTTTGAAGCGTTTTCTTTAACCTCAACGTGAAAGTTTTCTTTGGGTCAGCTGAGAATACAGTATTTTATTTCGGAGTCTAGTCTTAGGTTTTATGACATGGCCAGCCTCAGAAAGTAATGGCAAGCCTCAGAAAGTATTTTGTCAATGGGATTGAAAGAGCAAAGCTGACGAAAGTCCTAACACACCTTTGAATAATCGGAGGGAATCCTCTTTGTGGGGTAAGGATGGCAACGTTTCATCTGAAAATATTTTATCTGACAGAGTTGCGAAAGAAAGATAATATACATATTAGACCTGTATAGTTCCGATTGTTTCGAGTAAGGATCGATTTTGGGCTCTTGTGGCGGGGTGTTTGGGTCGTAATATGAGAGGTCTTTTATTGTGGGGTTAGGATGCAACGTTACATCTGAGAGCGTTTTATCTGTCACAGTTGCGAAAGAAGGATAATATAAATATTTGACCTGCATAGCTGCGATTGTTTCGAGTATTAAACGCCGAAAATGGGTTACAGGGTATCATAAAGTCGCAGGAGGTTCCTTTGAGCGACGGCGCCGAATCTGGTGGAGGGCGCGTAATGTGCTCCTTACCGCAAGACATAACAATGTGCGACGGGAGAGCTTTGTTCCGCCATGCGGGTGGCAATCCAAATGCTGGGCCCTCCTGGCTGCCGCGGCGAGACGATCTCTCGCGACCGCAACGCGCTAGTATGAAAATAATACTCATTGATTCACCGCTTTATGGTGGAAATCTTCGGGCGTGCGCCAAATTTATGGGCTGTTAAGTCTGGCCCGAGACGATCCCGAAAGACAAAGACAATATTTTTCCAGTGCGGTAAATGTTATTAAAGTTTTGGTGACGATGCTCATCATTCATGGGGTCTTCCTTACATTTCTTCCTCCTTCTTCTTCTCCTCCTTTATGTAGATCTTGATATCTGTTAAGACAGGATATCAAATTTGATCCTGCAATGAAGACATCCAGCTTTCTCTCCGTCTCTTTGGTGGTCTAAATGTCATAACTAAACCACTATATCATTTAAGAAATCATCCTCTCACCATCCAATAATATCCAATCTCATTGCCCTAAAAATATTACCAACATGTACGGGAGCAATAGCCTCCATACTGGTATTCCCAAGAAGATAAAAAAATCAGTCTAAATAAATCGTGGAAAATTAAAGAGATCAGAGAAAAAACTTGAATCTACCTGGATATACATAGGTACCATATAATATTGAAATTAAGAGCCCCCGCTAATTATTACAAAAAGTCACAGTAACATTTTGTCGCCGAGTCAAGTGCTATGGAGGTAAATGAGAGTGCGCTCACTGTGGCGACATGACAATACGGTAACAAAAAGTTCCAGCGGCCGGCGACATTAGCGTGACGTGACTATCATCCGGCCTGTACATTGGTGTGGGAGTGCGCTCACTAGAAACTTTTTGTCACTCTGCCGGCAGACGCCTACCGAACGGACGTGTGGTGCGAATTTTTCAGTCCATAAGATGGCGGCTTCTCTGCGAGAAGATGATATTGACAATGAGTTGTTAATAGAAAAGATTGAAAAAAGGCCAGCATTGTATACAAAAAAATTAAAGGAATTTTCGGATATTCATTTAAAAAGGAAATTGTGGGAGGAGATTTCTATTCAATTATTTCCAGCAACAACTTTAACAAGTCGTCGAAACTGTTCATTGACATACGAAAATAATTAAAAAACTTAAGAGGATATTGACGTAATTCAGAATACAGGGTGTAAAATTTTCCTTTTAATAATCGTTCTATATAGTATATGGGATGTACCCAGTAGCGTTTCTTTCGCTTAATTTTCCTTCTGCGTAATTCAAGAGCGCAAATCACTGCGACCTCTTCGAAATCCATCACTTAAATGAACATTTTGTCACCAGTAGTGAGCGCATCCACGGTGACACGACGTGACAGTTACAAAAAGTTACTGCGACAACAAGTCACAGTCAGCGCCTAGCCCAAGGTTTAAACGAGTGAAAACGTCTGTTTTCTAGAAGTTTTATTATATTTTATGTTAATAACATGTTTTGCCTGTAAGGAATGCTCGGAACCAATTATTTACAGCTTCGAAGAGATGGTCATCTCATTACCCATTTCGATAAATTAATCAGGAGATATTTCGAGAACTCGGCCGTGCTAGAGGGTGTTGGTCTTTTTGTCCCTGATAGATTTCTCCGACAGCGGCAGTACAGATTGTTTTACCTACCGGCCACCAGAACAAATCTGCCTCTGGTGACACTGGTGGGAAGAGCAATTTGTCTGCTGAATGCGGTCTCCTCGGAGGTCGACGTCTTTCATATTAGTGAAGATACGTTCAGGGGACAAATACTTTTGACTTTAGAAAGTATCCTGTCTTCCTAATGTCGAACCATCTCTAATGCGTTTCTGGTATTATGTTGAATTTTTTAATATTTTACTTGTACTCAATAGAAACTGATTTGATTTGATTTGATTTGATTGATTTGAACATGTCATTTACAGAAAATATAACAATTTTTTTTAGAAAACAGACGTTTTCACTGGTATTAATTATTTAATAGAATTTTTACAATATTGTTCAAGAAACAATAAATAGAATAAAATTAAGGTTACTGCACACTAAATTAATATATGCAATTTTATCAACAACTTTAACAAATTGATTCGCTCTGTACTTTAAAAGAGTAAGCATTTTGTAATGATATCAAGTGCCTACAAGAAAACACATGTTTCCTTTATAGTTGAGTTGCCTCACTCAATCGAGATATATATGATAAAAACTGACTCGAGTGATCCAATTAAAAAGCTTACAATGTATCCAATTACCGGATCCCGTGAGATGCGGAATACATATTAATTGTAATTCATTGTTTGATATATGGTCCACAGGTTGGCCTGAATGTATTATGATAAGAGATTGGTGAAGTGTAACATTTTTGCTGGTTCTTGGTATGCCACTTGGGTCTTTCTATATTTTTGCAAACAACGTGTTATTTAAACCCAATTACGGTATACAATTTTAGCTATTGATTCTCATAACATCTGATGGATTGCTAGTATATCACCGTTTTTATTGTCACGTGAATTCTACCAGTCCAAAACATCATGAAATTTTTTCACACCGTCATCACCGGGAATCGAAACCGAGACCTTCGATGTAGCAGTCATAACTATTATAATTCTACCACGAATGTCACCATGGATGTATACAATCATATAGGTTGTTTGACTATGCTATTTGAAATTTTGAGAACAATAAATACCCCAAAACTCCACCAGTCATGATTTGTGCAAAAATGGTATAAAAAATCATTTAAATAATTATTTATCTTGATCTACTCGAGAGTTACGAGAAAGATACTCATAGATATACAAACATAATAAATTGATTCTCTTTCTTGTAAGTTGTGTACAACAAAACATTATTTGAATATCCATTAATCTTTGATTCCTTCGATGGATATTGTTACTTGAAATAATAACAGATTTACTTTTAAAATGTGTTGCTGCCCCAAACGATGATAGCAAGCTGCCGAAACCAGTTGGAATCATAAGACAAATGAGTAGAAAAAAAACCAAATCAATTATAACCTTTTGATATATATCTATAGTATATCTATAGTTATACAAATGTAATTATTGAAAACCGTACCTTGAACGGACTACAAATTGCTTATGATACTAAATAAAATATATTTATATATTTCATTGATAAATTCTCACCAAAACTTCACGCTAAAGGACACCCGGCGGAAGTTTTAAAAAGCTGCTGAAATCTGTTTCAATGTCTAGACATTTGATGTTGTGTCATAGTTTATTTTAGGTACCTTGTCCTTCAATTATAAAATTACGATCTCTGAAGTTTAAATCTTCGAAGTTGTGGGGGGTACGAAGTTGATTTAAAAAATAATATTTTTGTAATTTGTGAACTAGCACAATGCGTAAACTTCCAAAAAACTTCGTAGTCTGTCTACAAAGGATGATTATGAAATAGGAGAAGTATACCAATAGAACGAATACAATGAGTACGAGGGTAGGTAATCTTGCCAAAGAAAAAGTATATCAAGATCTGTGTTCAAAAACAAACTAGACCTATTATACTTTGTAAGTACTACAAATAAGAGTATCAAGAGTTTGTATTTAAATTATCACATGTTTACTTAATTCTAAATAATCATATTTTTTTGGTGGACTCATAGATCAATTAAATATCTTTAATACTTGATATTTAAACCAAATTAATTCATGTTTAATGTGAAAGGATGAAGGAATAATATAATACTTAAAAAATATATGTTAAAACAATGCAAATCCTTTCAACGTGGTGGTATAGGCAGTGGACTTAATAGATGATGATGATATTGTTTTTTGTAGTACCATTTTTGTGAGAGATTCACACCAAGCGCGCTCTTCGAAAGCTTCTCTTAAAAATGAAAGGATTAGATGTAGCTATAGTGGTACTTTTTACCATTCTTTCTTCATTCATGCTTTTCATGCGTCCAAACCATCTTAATAATCATTTCATTATATACATTCCGTGTGTAATACTATTTATTTAAAAATCAATAACAATCAGGACGACCACATAAAAGTTGGAGAGAATGCTGGACGTCTTCATCACAGGACGAAATTTGATATCCTGTCTAAAAAGATTGCAAGACCTACATTAAGGAGAAGAGGAAGTAGTAGAAATAATCAATCTATAGAGATTGTGTAACGATTATGTAACAAGTGTAATACAATATAAAATAAAGGAAATTTTCATTATTTTCCATGAACTTCTACAGCGAAATTTCAATTAACAAATTTCGTTTAGTGTTTTTTCTTTTCTAATATTTACGTCGATTTGCGGTGTAATCATGTAAATATGTATTTTACGTAATAAACAATAAATGGGGTTAGATATTGAAAAATGATGCGAATAAAAATGTAATGACCAAATAAATTAATTACTAAAAGACACGATGTAGAATGTCATGATATTAAGGGCTGGTGGTACGTACATCCTGTCTGGCTATCGTATCGGAAATACTGTGATTTAGTTAGTTTTGTGAATTGTGCAAGCTGTAGAAGGACATTATCTACAAGAGGCGGAGTAAATTAGCCAATTAAGACAATCTGGGGGGTCATAGAGTAAATTTTCGGCATTCCAGTGGGGCGTTAACAAAAAACTGATCGCCATAACCAGTAACTACTCCCAGATGTTGGGCAGACCACTCCTGTAGTCACGAGGACGCGAGGCGAGTTTTCTCGTGATAAATAGCGATGTGTATTCATTAAAACTGGCAGAGACGTTTATCAAAAACTGAATTATTTATATCAAATAATAGTTATATGATAAAAGCAAAATAAACTTAACTCTTACATTGATCTCCTGTGTATACCAAACACAGATTTAAATATTATATTTGTAACTTACATGTAGTATAAAAATATCAATTAAAAAAAGGTTTTAATTTTTTTGATATTTCGTAACAGTTTATAGAAGTGAAATGTTACGGTTTGTGAATATCCTAGCGAGGCGAATTATTTCACTATATTAAACTATAATAAAACTTCTAGAAAACTGATGCTTTCACCTATGTATATTATTACTTAATATGGAAAACCTCGTTTTACAAATTTGTAATTATTTGTTTGTAATCCCGACGAAGCCTCGGTGGGTGCGAAACCGATTGGTTTCAAGTTTATACATGTTTAAAATATTTAAAAATGTTAGAATTATATAAAATAAAGGGAATTAATATTAAAAAAAAATATATAGAAAAATACTAAAATAATATTTATTTATTTATTTATTTTGACATAAACGCCGCAAGGGCTTTTACAAAAATGACATGTTTAGTTACAAAGGTAATATAAAAATTTGGGCAAATAGACAGACAACTAACATATAACGGCAAAACGGGTTCGATTCCCGGCGATGGCAGTGTGATTGTCACACTGTCTTTGGTCTGGTGTAGAATTCATGTGACAATAAAATGGCGATAGATTGGCTACCTATCACATGTCACGTGATTCAATATAATAGCTAAAAAATAAATTGTGTACAGTAATTGGGTTCAAACGACCTGTTGTATACATAAAAAAAAAAAAAAAAAAAAAAAAAAAAAAACACAAACACGAGAATAAGGATAACATAAGAGAAATTAGAAATTACATGAGATAGAAAAGAACATAACATAATATAAATTAGAATTTACATGCATAGGATTGAAAAGAACATAACATGATAGAAATTAGAAATTACGAAAAAATAACAACAGTAAGAAACAAAGTGATGGTAATTTACCAGTCCAATATGTGACCGGATGATGAATATAAAACAAAGAAGAAGACATAGAAAAATGAGTGTACAAAATACATAAAAAACAGTCTGTAGAAAATACTATATTTAGAAAAAACAAGTACATATTATTTATTTATATCATTATATTGCGTGAGGAACACCAGAATAAGAGAGATATGTGAGTTTGAGGATATTATAAGATGCAGCAGACAGCGAAAAAGGGACTGGTACGGTCATGTTCAAAGAATGGACGCCACCAGACTCCCCTATAGGTATTGCACTACATAATCAGCCTCATGGGACTCGTCCTCGTGGAAGATTTCCTAAAAGATGGAAGGACAGCTGGGAGTCTACCTCACAGGAGAAGCAACACTCTGGAGAACAGACCACATTAGTTTACAACCAGGAAGAAGAAGATGAAAAATATATATTAGAAACATAAAAAAAATGTACGTACAGTATGTAAAACCGTCGTCGTGCGTCGACCTTCGTGGCAGAGTGGTAAGAGCTCTCACTGCCATACCGAAGGTCCCAGGTTCGATTCAAGGCGATGGCAGTGTGATTGTCACGCTGTCTTTGGTCTGGAATAGTATTCACGTGACAATAAAATGGCGATAGATTGGCTACCTATCACACTCGTTAGAATCATTATATAATAGCTAAAATAAATTGTATGCAGTAATTGGGTTCAAACAACCTGTTGTATGCAAGAAAAAAAATTAAGAACAAAACTGAAATCTGTCTGCGCATTCGATAAAATTGATTAATGATTGAAACATGAAAAATTATAATGAATCCGTTCCAGAATACAGGAAGAAATTTTACGTTTTATGATTTTGTAAAAGAATGTATTTATTTATAGAGCAAGTGAAAATTGTACGCCTCAAATGATAGTAATGCGTTATGAAAAGTGATGGTCACTCTATAGTAAAAAGTGAGTACGTTCACCGCTCTTGTATTGAAGGACATGATTAATGTTGTTTTTGGCTGAAAAACTGTCCGTCGAATGATCAGAAAAAGCATCCGCAAAGATGTCGGACCATCTCAAAAGGCGCGGATGTCATTGGAGATGAATATGGTAACATGGCTTCGCTTAATAATCTCCCGTGTCACTTCCTGCCTTGTAATATGTTTAAAGGACCCATAAACGGGTTTTCAGACCACGAGGAAAGAACGAAGGGAAATATCTAAAGGATCATTTGGGTAGAACGTAAAAAGAGAAAAAATCTAATTATATTTGATCACAATTAATATTATATTATTAATATAAGTAGTACGTTCGCCATAATCGAAATTTTGAAATAGTCGATGGCTCCACAACATAATGTAAACGGTGAAAATCTGGAACAAGTGGATGAATTTTTTTATTAAGGAAGTATGTTTACAAAAGATGGGAGAGTGAAGAAGGATATTGGTGTACGAGTATATACGAGTATAACACCCCTGATATCTATGTATATATTATACTCGTATAAAGGACTCGGTTTATAAATATCGTTTTATTTAATTATTATTTAAAATGAACTTCCATCAAAAGATTTCAGTAAAATCATTTGATTACCATAAGTTTTTCAGTAATTTCTGTTGTAGTTGACTTCCTCAGTCTCATGATTATGATACTTTTAGGAATTCTATGATCTGTTTTATATAGAATCTCTTCTATATTCGCCATACTTTGTGTTGTAGATGATTTATTTCTCTTTTTCTTTTTTATATACTTTGTATATACAACTATTACATTATTTTTTTAAAAATTACATAGACATGTTTCGGACAACCAGTCCTTCTTCAGTGATGCGTATTATAAAAATACATATTAATATTATAAATTTGTTTACATGATCTGACAGATGTTATAAATATTTATTTTGGAACGTTTATGCTTTTGTTATAACAAATATTATGATTCAATTTAAAATTTAAAATAATAATTTTAAGTTCTTATTGGGGTTCAGGTAAACAACTTACAACAAAAAAAAAATCAAAGATTGGACTGGACGTTAAATTTATTTGATTATTTATAATATTTTCTTTATTTTTAATTTCTAAAATTTCAAGATTGCTCAAAGTTATATTTATATTATTAACATGCAAAAATTTTGATTGCATGTTTTAGAATCGTTTGACAAAATTCCGAAAGCGTAATGAATTATTTCGCTTTTCGTGTTTAAAAAAATCCATCTTCGCATAACTATTGCTAGTTATTGTCCATAGCCTCTTAAGGGATTAGTCAAAATAATCATTATGGTTCTCCGGTGACGACAAATATGAAAATTATTAATGGTTCTCTAGTATTTTCATTGACGAATGTACCGCGCGGCTCAATGGCCATGGCGATATGATTAATGTACGTATCATGAAACCTTTGTCGGTGTATCGCACCAACTGGCTCGCGAAAGAAATGTATTATTTCACGAAAGACTACTACATTATTGCTTATAACTAAAATATATAATACAACACGATATAATACAAGGTATACTTATTTATAATGGGTTGTTAAGTGAACCAAGTTGCCAGCTATCACTGTAAGTTCAAGGCTGTCAAAAATTCCAGGGTTCGGATTGACTTAAAAAACTTAACACAGCGAAGATTTAATGAATGATAAAATGCCTTCCGCTATACTATACATGGTGAACCCACTGCTACGTTAGGGGTAAAAAAAATATGAAATATTTTGTATAAATTAATGAAAATAGCTATTACGCCGCATTTTTTTTTACGAACGGCCAACCGGTTGCGGTACGATACTTAGTTATTTATTTTTTAATACACTTAAGCCGTTAACACTAAAAAAATTCAAAATTTAAACACTAAATAATTCGAATGAAAACGTCTGTTTTCTAGAAGTTTTTATTTTCTTCTTGTATACAACAAGTCGTTTGAACCCAATTACTGGTACACATTATTTTTAGCTATTATATTGATGATTCACATGACATGTGATAGGTAGCCAATCTATCGCCATTTTATTGTCAGGTGAATTCTACACCAGACCAAAGACAGTGTGACAATCACACTGCCATCGCCGGGAATCGAACCCGGGACCTTCAGTATGGAATTCAGAGCTCTTACCACTCTGCCACGAAGGTAGTCGGGAATGACATGTTTCCCTTCATTGATAATGCCTTAGACAGGCGCCACATGTCATTTCCATAAATTATAATAAAACATATATAAAACAGGCGTTTTCATTCTTGTAAATTATAAAATATGATGTTTTACATCATTGGTCAAGAAACTATAATTAAATTAAAATTTAGTGAAAATCTGGAACAAGCGGATGAATTTGTTTATTTAGGAAGTATGTTTACAAAGGATGGGAGAGTGGAGAAGGATATTGAAAGAAGGGTTGGGGCAGGCAACAGAATAAATGGTGCACTTAAAGTTGTCATCGCAAACAAAAGCCTATCCAAAAAGCTAAGATGGCAGTGCACAATGGTGTTCTTGTGCCGACCCTTATGTATGGAAGTGAAGCATGGAACTGGCAAAAGAAGGATGAAAGTAGAATAAATGCAGTAGAAATGAGATCTCTAAGACGAATGTGTGGCAAATCAAAAATAGAGTGTCAAATGCAAGTATAAGAAGTGAATGCGGTGGGAATGAAAGTGTTATGAACAAAATAAGGAAAGGGTCATTAAGATGGTTTGGACACATGGAAAGAATGAGTGAAGACAGAATGGTGAAGAAAGTATATGTAAACGGCGTGAACGGAGCTAGAAATAGAGGAAGACCGATGAAAGCGTGGCACGATCAAATCAATTAAATATTAAATGTCAGTCACGTGAGGAGTCGAAGAAATCGACGTGCGTGCATGACAAGATGTATGAATGTAGAGGAAGCGAGAAAAGTATGTCAGGACAGAACAGTGTGGCGTTCTATTCTTTCTGCCTGCACCTCCGGGGAGACGGCGTGATGGTTAGTAAGTTAGTTAGTTTTTCATATTATGAGTATATTTTTCTCGACATGTTTCGAAGGTTTTATACCTTTATCACCAGGAGAACGATACATAAAAATTATTAAACTTACATCGTTCTTCCGAAGATGAAGAAAACGTGTCCACAAAAATTATTCATATTATGAGTATATTTTTTTCGACATGTTTCGAAGGTTTTATACCTTTATCACCAGGAGAACGATACATAAAAATTATTAAACTTACATCGTTCTTCCGAAGATGAAGAAAACGTGTCCACAAAAATTATTCATATTATGAGTATATTTTTTTCGACATGTTTCGAAGGTTTTATACCTTTATCACCAGGAGAACGATACATAAAAATTATTAAACTTACATCGTTCTTCCGAAGATGAAGAAAACGTGTCCACAAAAACAAATTTAATAAACAATATTTTAATTCATTGAAAAAAATCGTAAATATTCATACATTGGTTGGCCCTAACATTGATTAGATGACATATGGTAAGTAGAAGCGTTTTGATCTATATGCCTTGGATAGAGACTATAGAATATCAAGCCTTTGTTTATCGCTTAGTAATATTCAAAGTACGTGCTATTAACCATCTAAAAACATTCAATCTGTGAATTCATTGTAAAACACTTAAAATGTTCTGGATGAGCGCGAAAAGCAACAATGTTCTTAGAAAAGGCGAGCATTAAAATAAGATATATGAAATACTTGAGTAATCTGTAAAGATTACTCAAGTACTTAGGTAATGTAAAGGCATTTTTTTTATCTGATGTTAACTTGGAATTGGACTTGGATCTTCTGGTTTATAGAGGTTCAGCTCTAATGGCTATTCCTCTTACGTCTGTAGGAAACATTGTTGGAATGTGATTTGGTAGTTGTTTTATGATGGGGCTAAATGTATGGCCACGGGTGTCCCTCCGAAAAAGGGCGAAGGGGGATTTAAGGTTTATGATAGAATCTTACGTTATTGTCAAGGAATTGAAGACCAGTAAGGGTTGGGATTGTATTTACAAAAAAAGTCTGTTCCCGAGGGGAAGATAAGAGGAGCAGTGCCTGGATGGAGTTGTGGTATGATTACATTGCGCTTTGATTAGGTACTGGTGAAATATGATTATAAGAAGACGATATTTTTGCGAATTAACACAGATGATATGAAATGAGTACTTTGAATGAAAGAAATATATATATTATATAATATAATGTAACGAACTAAATAACCATCCCATCATCTATCCGTAGGGGTAGGCAGGAAGAATAGACCGTCACACTGTTCTTTCCTGTCATTAAATTCAAACTAAATTAATTTATCAAATGATTTTACTGAAATCTTTTGATTGTAGTTCATTTTAAATAACAACAACAAACCATCACGCCGTTTGCCCGCAGGGGTAGGCAGAGAGAATGGGCAGCCACACTACTCTATCCTGACACACTTCTCTAACATCCTCCACATACGATTCATACACGCACGTCGATTCTTCCGACTTCTTACATGACCAACATTTAACATTGGATTGATTTGGTCATGCCATGTTTTCCTCGGTCTAACTCGACTCCGTACTTCATTTACATAATTAACGTATACTTTCTTAACCATTCTTCCTCCATTCATGCGCACCATATGTACAAACCAACGGAGCGATCCTTTAATAATTTTGTTCAAAATACCTTCTTTCGCTCTACACTCCTTTCTTATATCAGCTGAAATTTGAAATTCTGTCGTACATCGTTCTACCACACACACGTCTAAGGGACTTCATCTCTACCGCATTTATTATGCTCTCATCCTTCTTCTGCCAGTTCCATGCTTCGCTTCCATACATAAGGGTTGGGACCAGAAATCCGTTGTGAACGGCCATTTTTGCTTTCATTGATAAATTCTTGTTTCCAATAACTATTTTTATCCATCCCGTCATTTTAAATAATAATTTAATAAAACGATGTTTTTTAACTATGTATGTACTTCCACTTTTGACTTTATTTCGATAGCGACCTATTTCGCCAGGCTCGCTGGCATCGACAGACTGGTGTGGTGTGACAGACTGTGACCAATCTGTCGATGCCAGCGAACCTGGCGAAACCAGTCGCTGTCGAAATAAAGACAAAAGTGGAAGTAGTTAAAAAAAGCATCGTTATATTTCATCATCATTTAAATTTATTTAGATACGGCAAATCGATGATCGAAATCCGTTTATTCTACTAATATGAGTTAAATTATCTCGACTTTCATACCCTTACATCGTACTCTCGGTGATGCATATACGTTCTATATTTGAATTATGTTGAGATAAATAAACTCATATTATTGACGACCTTCTTGGCAGAGTGGCAAGAGCTATGATTGACGCACCAAAGGTCCCGGGTTTGATTCCCGGCGATGGCAGTGCGATTGTCGCACTGTCTATGGTCTGGTGTAGAATTCACATGACAATAAAATGGCGACAGATTACCTACCTATCATTTGTCATGAGAATTAACAGATAAAATGTTGTGTACAGTTGGGATCAAATAACCACTACTACAATACCACATTTATTTATTTTTATTTATTTATACATAATACCTACACAAATGAGACATAACAAACGAAAAACATTTAGGCGACTCATTTGGACACAAAACGGTGTAACAATGATAAAACAAAGATAAAACAACAACATGAAACCAAAAAATCATATACGAGTATATCAGAAGGAACTCAAATATGTCGTCGTCAGTGAGACAGTACTCTCTCCAGAATTTGTAATATATTTTTTTATGAACACTGCCTCACTGACACTGAAAATGTCCAAATCCGAGCCGATAAGATTCAACATCCGAATTGCTCTTCCTACTGGCATCACCAAAGGCAGGTTGGTTCTGCGTGACGGAGCAAAGAACAAATGATGTCGGCGCTGTCACAGGTAATTAGGAACAAAAAGATCCATTTGCTGCAGAATATATGGGTTCTCATTTGAGCCCCGAATCAGCTTGAAAAATCACATTATAGGTTCATTAAAATTTTACATTATGGAATTTCAGTTTCAATACCTAGTAAATTTATCTTAAATTAGTATTATTTCAATATTCGATATTTAAACTGTGGCGCGCAAGTATAGTTGCACGGTCGGTAAATTCACAAATTCAAGTTTTTTGTTTTGTTTCCTTCCTTACTATTAATAAAAAATAATATAAATTACACTTCTCATTCCGGAACTAGAGTTACGGCGCTCGGGGCCAATTGAAATATCTGTTCTAACTTTATCGCAAAAAATACGGTAGGTACCTACCTACATAACGCTTCGTGAAGATTTACATAATTCCGCCATTAACAATACGCAGTCAAATAAAATTAGTTACAGTAGAAGAAAAACGTAGCAGATATATAATATTAAGAATAAAGTTTGTGGGAAATGAGACTTAACTATTTTTACTTTTTGATACATTCATATTGGTTGATAAATTTTAATTACAGTCGTACAATCTTTTACGAGTAGATTATATAAACCGCCTTTAATGAATTTCAGTCCTTACTTAGAACTGGTTTCAACTTCAATCCGTTCAGAAAAGACCCTACAGGGGAGGGCTAGCAATGCTAATATTTGGGTTCTTATTGTCTTAAGTCTGTTCCATCAGTGATAACTTCGAATTCTTTATCCAGAACTAAGCGTTAGCAGAGAAAGGGTTTCCATAAAAAAGTTCAATTCAAAGATGTTGTAACTGCATTTGTGAATTATCATTAAGCCAGTCATCAAAGAAGCAGAAGCAGGCTCCCCACGTGATGGTCTGATGATATAAAGAGAATTGGTGGTGACTGGATGAAGAAGGCAGAAAATAGGAATGTGTGTAGAAGTATGGGGGAGGCCCAGGTCCAGCAGTGGACAGTATCAGCTATATAAGTAAAGCAAAGATCATCAAGCTAGCATTAAGACATGTGCCTCTGAGTCATGGACAATGAATGACTCTTGAGAACAAGAGAGACACTGCTGGTTTGAGAATAGGATTCTAAGAATGATCTTGCAACCCAGACTTGATTTTGCAGCAGGGACTTGAAGGCATGTGAGAAATCAAGAGATCCGCACAATGACACAGGATTTTATTATAATAAGCACCATGAGAGCCAGTCGCCTGCCATGGATTGGCTATGTATGCCGAGGCGAAGAAACCAAAGCAATCAAAATTTTGGGTATGTCAAGTTCAGATAGAGCAGGGAGTCCTTCATATTCTTGCTTGTCACACTTCCGTAGTGCATAGGTTCTCGAGAATCCCTTTCCACACCACTCTATCACATGCCTGTTGGTTAATGCCATTCCAAGTGAGGTCTGCTGTTTTAACCTCATCCTACAAGATTCTTCTTGAGGTGGCTCTAGGTCTGCCTCGCTTCCCTTTTACACTCACAGGGAGCAGTCTAGTGCACTCTGAGCCTATAAGGAAGGCCTAGAAAGCATTTAGCAGATAACAATCTGTCCGAGTAACAATTGTTGAGATTGGAAAAGTAAAGTAAAAAAATAAACATTAAGAGATGCTTGGTTAATTTTTCACCATTTATGTAAAAACAACTATTTAATAAATCAAAATCACCAATACAGTCTTAAATTATCCTCGATATTGAATATGAAAAGAATTGTTCAAGTTGAGCATTGAAGCGGTGATCTTCTTAGAATGGTATTTCCTTGTTAGATGGTCAATGGCTTCTGGATTAATGTGATTGATGTAGTGTCATTGAGATTCTAGGTATAAAGTGGAACAATAATTGAGTAACATTTTACCTACAAAAAAAACTTGCAAAAGCACACGGTGTACTTCATTGAAAGTAATATCAAATTATTTATTGTTTTATGAAATAATTCTTAAAATATTATTTCATAAAACATTTAGAATACTGAGATTTTTGTCAATATTAAAGAAAAAGCTTTTTTGAAAACATCTTCGTCTTTCGATGTCATATCAGGTCCCCCCGCTCTGAACTATATCTTGATAGTAGACATCTCTGTCCCTGGTTGGTTGAAAAACATCCTCGACATATTTTTATGCCAGTCCAGTCCCTGATGTTGTGGAGCAAGGAGATTCGCCTCCTGTCAACACCTCGTTGACTCTCTATTTTACCGCAATTATCTGGTGCAGCAATTCATATTTTTGTCCCCTAAGCACATAGAACGCAGGCTTCATAGACTTTTTGTTTCAAGTTGATCGGTATTTTACGGTTTTAAAGGATGTAACTCATAAGCTGCCCAGCTAAGTCCAATTTTTCTTTTTAGCTCTGCGGTTTGATTATCTCGGCCCAATCGAATATTGTGTCTCAGGTATGTATATTCTTGGACATTCTCAATTCTGTTGCCATCCACCCAGTCTATGAAGCCTGCGTTCTGCCAGTTGGTACTTATGGTCTTGAAACTGTAACATTGTCCAAATAAAGTGCCAAACTACGAGTGACCCAAAGAGCTATGTTAGGAATAATCTTAAGAGACAGAGTCAGAAACGATGTGGTGAGAGAAAAAACAAAGGTCACTGACATCATCCACCGGGTGGCGACTCTAAAATGGTAATGGGCTGGTCACGTAGCCAGAAGCTCAGATGAAAAATGGACAAGAAGACTGCTGACTTGGAGACCGTGGACGGCAACTACGGTGGAAGGATGATCTGAACAGACACGTCGGAATAACCTGGATGTAGTCTGCAAAAGACAGAGTGACATGGAAGTGAATGGAGGAGGACTTTGTCCAGGAGTGGACGGGAATAAGCTGAGGAAGAAGAAGAAGAAGCACATAACCTAAATATGACACCTTATGGGCTATAAATCTATAATAATTAAATTTATATACATAAGTTAGAACAAAGAGTTTTTAAATAAAATTTTAGTACATCTGCACTATTATTAAACCTTAAACTGTGTATGTTCAAGAAACAATAAATTGAAAAATCTATTAGACTGAGTAAAATATAAGTCGCAGAATGTAGAATATGTCAAACAGTTATTGCCATTCAAATATACAATTAATTTAGAAACACCATATACATTCACAGTCGAGCCATTCTTTTGAGAGAGTATATAACTATATCACAGAAGATACATATGGTATTTAAATAAGTAGGAAGTGCTCTTATTCATGTACATAGTAAACTGTAAAGACAGGTCAAGTGTCTACCGAAAAAGAAATACATCTGATAGTGTAGTAAGCGATGAATGAATGGGGTATTTATAGTCTTTCATGTTGAATCTCATTATTTTGAATATTTCATTTATATTATTATTTCAATGATTTTTTGCATTTATGAGACAGTCCATTGTTGTTATTTTAAAAAACTCACTTCAAAAATCTTACCTTGAGTCGTAATCGACTTTACCGGTTAAAGTTACCTGATTGAATCAATTATAAACTATGTCTACTTGTACACAATGCTTTACATGGACAAGCACCGCACTACCTAACACACCTTTCCAAGCTAATCAACTTAAACTCTTGGCAGTCAACGCTATGATCTTCAAACGAAGAACCAAAATCAAACATCTTGTCCTGCGGCGCCAAGGAGCTTCAAATTTTCACAAGCGTACTTTTGGCATTGCGGGACTGGAACAGGCTGCCGAACAATATCCATAATCAGGACAACGAAGGAGTATTCAGAAGCTCTCTTGAAACTTTCCTTTTTAAGAGAAGCTTTACGAACGAAGAGCGCCCTTGAAGTGGATTTCTGACAAAAATGGTGCTATAAAAAGCAACATCATCATCATCTGTGCTAATAAATACTTAAAGATATTTCACAATGTAAAATATATGTATGATACTATACGAGTATATAATTTAAATCTAAACGATGAGCATTTAAATTTTTTATTTATTAAACATTGATTACTTCAATCATAAAACTTGTTTAAATGAAGAATTAGAACTCCATTATCACAAGGACAACAATTTTTTCTTCTTCATAAAACTGATAGCTTGAAAAATATCAGCAATTGAATCTTTGAGAAACCTATAATATTAAGTGTCTCCCTACAATGGGTTACATCAGCTGGGAGGTGTGAAAGCCATGTACTTGGTGTATGATTAATATAAATAGAATTTGCATTCATACACCTTACATTTTTTTCTTACTTCCTCATTAGATATTCTATCATATATTGTTTTCCGCACATACTTCTTTGTGACCTCTTTTCTATGACATTTATCCTACTTTCATTCTTCTTTTGCCAACTCCAAACTTCTCCGGTCTCAATCTAATGATTGGTCTGCAGCAAGGTGACGCATCTCCACTTCCACTCCGCTCGGTCCTCGGCAACTCTCTTCAACTCCGCATAAGAGGTGCAGCCCATATCTCGGCAAATCTGGTCTAGGTACTCTTGGCGAGGTCGTCCTCTGCCAATCGTTCCCTCGACCATTCCCTCCAACACATTATGCAGGAAACATTCGTGTCGCAACACATGATCAATCCATCTTGCGCGCCTCTCCGCTATGGTGTTCAACACGTGTCTACTCTCTTCAACTCTAATGAGAACTTCATTTGTAATATGGTCCCTCTATGAAACCTGGGCAACTCATCGGTAGGTCCACATCTCAAATGCCTCCAGTTTTTTGCGCTCTCTTTCGCCCAGGCACCGAGTGTTTTTTGTGAGAGATCCACTTCATTTCCATATATGTAGAACTAGAGTCAGCACTAGAACTCAATTGTGCACTGCCATCTTAAGCCAGAATAAGTATATGTATATAGTATATAATAATATATGTAAAGTACTGTGAAAACTGGTTTCATATGAGTCCCAGGGATCACAATATCAGTTTTGGGTTATTACTCAATCCACAACGGTCAAAATTATTTTAAGGATCTTACAACATTCAATACTTCAATCATAAATTGATACTTATCTTAGAACTTAACGGTATAAAAAAGTCATCACCAACTATTTCAAGAGTATCGCTTGTGAGTATATTTAAAATTCAAAAAAGTGTCAATGAGTTTGTTTGTGATTCTGTTGCGTGAAATCAAAAGACGAATTGTTCGAGTGTTACTGTAGTTTTTTTTTTGTAATAATATGCGAGATTAAAAATATTTGCTGTTGAAGTTGTTGAGATCACCGCCTCAAGGTCGTTACATCAGGTGAACTTAAGGATTTCCTTGGTACATTGAAACATAAACAATTCAATGTATTTTTTTTAGTTGTTGAAGTTATTGCAATAAAGTATGAATTAGTTTGACCTTGAAAAAATAGCCTATCAAAATATTGCGTATTTAAGTTGACATAATGATTTTCATTTAAATATGAGAGGCAATACCAGAATTAGATGCGATTATGAACTAAGTAAAACAATCCCTGTACTGACAGGTATACGACAAGGAGACGGCCTAAGCCCTTTTCTGTTCAATCTGATAATGGACAAACTTATAGAGGAGACCCAATCGCTACAACTGGGATATAGGAAGGGAGAGCAAATTGTCAATGCAGACGATGCTATAATCATGGCTGAAAACAACATGACCTACAAACAATGTAAGAAATACAACATGACGATTCTCTATCGAAAAAACAAAATGTATGACCTTTTCCAAAACATGTAACCTGGTTATAGAAAATCAACCGATAGAACAGGTCAGGACCTTCAAGTATCTAGGCATAGACCTGGTGGGGGGAGCTGATCTGCGGGAAGAAATACAAGCCCTAGTAAACAAGGCAGCTGCAATCTCTGGGGCTCTGAAATCCACAATATGGAAAAATAAAGACATGGCCATTAAGAGTAAGATGAGAATCTATAAAGCATGCGTAAGACCAATAATAACATATGGCGTCGAAGCAAGGGTAGACACAGTAAGGAACAAACAAGTTTCGAGGACTTCCAAAATGAAGACGCCGAGGATGATAGCAGGCAAGACACTGAGAGATCGCGTGAGGAACACCAAAATGAGAGAGATATGTGAGGTTGAGGATATTATAAGATGGAGCAGACAGCGAAAAAGGGACTGGTACGGTCATGTTCAAAGAATGGACACCACCAGACTCCCCTATATTGCACTGCAAAATCAGTCTCATGGGACTCGTCCTCGTGGAAGACCTCCTAAAAGATAGAAGGACAGCTGGGAATCTACCTCACAGGAGGAGCAACACTCTGGAGAACAGACCACATAGATCTACAATAAGGAAGAAGAAGAAGAAGAATGATTTTCATATTAACCCTCATTGTGCTGCTGGCTTCATTTACAGTAAAAAAATTGGTCTCGACCTGCGGTTGACTACATTTGCAGCTCAGACAGATAGTCCTAGTTCATCATAATATTACATACAATTTTTACAAATAAGTAACTAAAGGTAAAAGGTTTATACCATCTCAAAGGGTTTGAATGGATACCGTGCTGGAAGGTATGTGTACTAGTAAATACCATGAAACACCATAGTTGCATAACATCAGCAACACTACCTTCTAGTCCTAATCTCTGGCGTCTACGTGTGATCTTTATGATACCGCAAACCCTGGGTATGGCATATTGGTTGTACTCGAATGTTGATGTGCCACAGCTAACAGAGAGAGGGCGAATGGCGATTTTCGGCACCACAAAACCGGTCAACCCCAGCTAAGAGAAGGAACACCCCTACAGAAAAACCCTGGTCCTCCTAGTAAGGGGGTTGGGCGTTAGGCCAACAACCTAACCTCGTAAAACAACCAACATTATGAAAACTTCAAGAAATTCGTTTCTTGGAGGAGGCTAAGATCAAGGGTTGTAGCACCGGAGAAAAAAAAAACTTGCAAATGATCATAGGACATAGAAGATTCCCTCCGCTTACTCATTAAGTGGAACATAAAAGTTGTGTTTTTTCAATTCCAAAGTTTTTTATGTCACATAGTCACAAAAAAAAACTAGGAATTTGTAAAAGTTTTACACATTTTTAAATTTACTTTGAACAAATAAAACGATAAAGATTATAAGTGAATTGTTTTAATTTTTAGTAATGTTATAAAATAAATATACATATAAAACTGCACAATATGGTACTTGTTTGATGTGCAAAAATATCATATTGAAGTATTAATTGCTATCATTATTGCTGTCACTATCTGAATACCCTGCTAGAAGACTCAAACCTGATGCAACCGGAGCGGCTTTCTTTTCTTCACAAACATCAGGTGTTTTATCTGCTTTAGAGTCGACAACACTTGGCGTGGCTTGTGTTGCATCAGAAGATTGTACATTTAAAATAGCACCAACTGTATTAGTAGCATTTGGTGATGGTTTCTTGTTTATTTTCACTAATCCAGCCAATCCGCCTTTGCGTGATATTACACCTATACTTTTGTTCCAATCTTCTGTTTTAGTAGGCTTTGGTACAACTTTTATTTTAGATTGTGTATTGCCATTTGAATGTAGAATACTCGAAGACTTTTCTCCGATGGTACACTGTTTTTCACTTGTCTCCACACTTTGTGCCTCTTCAACTTTAATCTTCTTAGTAAATGATGGATATTTATCTCTCTTTTCATCAGCATCTTCAATTATCTCTTCTGACACAACCCTTTTGTTAGAAGAACTTGGTTTGTTTTCAAACTTTATTGATCTGCAAATAGAGAAAAAATAATATGTTTAGATATTTAATAAATAACTTTTTATTGTACAACTTAAGATGAACTTTCACTATGTACTAGATTTCAAAGTGGACATTTAAAAAAAATGTAGTAGTTATACTTAGGAAATAGAAAAACTTTGCTTAATCCACTATTTAAATAGTGGATTAAACAAAGTTTTTCAATTTCCTAAGTATAATACTATGGAATTCCACAGTGTTAATGCCTTAGCGTTCAATAAATTTAATAGTTTATGATAAGATAATAAAAACATATGAAGACACTTAAAAAAATCTATCTATCTCTATCCCTGTTACGTCAATCCATTGAGCTATTTAGCTCTGTGAATGAACATCATAATTTGTAAATAAATAATAAGTTTCAATATTTTTTTTTGAAGGCAAATGAGACACAGGTACTACTGTGATCAAAAAGTAAGGTGAATTAGGATTTTAATAACTTTTAAAATCTTTATTTATTCTTCTAAATATATTTCATCGCCTTCAAAGTACACTCCTTCCGATACAATCCACTTACGAGATCTGTTCAAAAAGTATCCGACCAAATTTTTTATTAGCAAAACAAATAACGCTTTGAGGGCAAAGCTTAGATGACCGTTTGTAGGTATACCTAGTGCGTATGCTCAATTTTTTTCACGACCACAGCGCTTCAGTCGCTGTCACGCCGTTGAAGTTGTTATTGTTGTCGGATTTTAGTTTTAACGGAAAAAGTTGAACAACGTTATTGGATCAATTTTTTTTAAAGCTTTGGGATTCTCAAGTGGAAACTATCCGTAAAATTAAAAAAGAGTTTGGGGACGAAGCAATGGGCACCACACAGATAAAGGAGTGGTATAACCGCTCCAAAGATGGCCGCTCATCAGTGGAGAGTGAAGCACGATCCGATAGGCCCTCAACATCCAAAAATGATGTTGTCATTGATCAAGTAAGGACCCTGGTGATGCAGGATCGTGGAATAACGATCAGAGAACTTGCTGATGAAGTGAGCATTAGTGTTAGATCCATTTATTCCATTTTAACTGAAGATTTGGCCTTCAGAAGGGTCTCAGCAAAATTTTTGCCAAAGTTGCAGACAATTGAGCAGAAGCAACTTCGTGTGGAGATCGCACAGGACATGCTGGAGACTGTGATCAATGATCCCAATCGCTCCCTGTGATTTCTGGCTTTTTCCCCAGCTGAAAATTCCTTTTAAAGGGACCAGATTTCAGACCAGGGAAGACATCACGAACATTAATAAATAAATATGCTAACTTTTAAAGCGCCGTGATGTAAACACCTCAAGGGCGCATTAAGACGTGTTTTAAATCTAAAAATCTAAATGTGAACGCTGCATCTGATTTTCGCGATCGGTTAGAAAGTATAGTAGAACAAAATATAGATGTTTAAATTGGGTATGAAATATGAAAAATATGGGTTTTCAGTTTAGATCTGAAATCTGTCGGATCATTTATGCATCTGAGGTGTGAAGGGAGATTGTTCCAAGCTGATGGACCGGCTACCGCGAACGCTCGATCCCCGAAATTTGTACTGAGGCAACACTTCGGCTCAACTAATCTTCCTATTGCCGAAGAGTTCGCCGAGCGAAGTGTGGATTTCCTTGTATTTAGGCTGTCCGTTATACAGAGTTCAGATATATAACTTGGTGCCATTCCATGTAGAGTTTGTACTGGATTCTTTCTGGACTTTTAAGCCAGTGAAGTTCTTTGAGATGTTGTGTTATATGGGACTTTTTTGGAATGCCTTTAATGAGTCTTGCTGAATATTAAAAATAATTTTATATATTTTAACACCTAACGAGGACATTACAAGATGTTGAGTGGACAATGAAAGTGCAATGACGTAATAAAAAGATTTGATTTATGGAATTATTATCTGGAATTTTACATCATAGTTCAAGTATTATAATATACCATGTATTGTAACTTCCACAAAAAAATTGAGAATTTCAACTACAATTTACCATGTTACGATTAGATAAACTGAATTGAGTTGAGAGTTATGTTTGCTTTGGAGTTCTGCCAATTGTATAAATTCCCTCTTAATAAACAGTTTAATTAAAATTCTGTTCCCAACGAACAAGCAGGATCTATAAAGATATCAAATACAGTGGAACTCGGTTATTACAAGGAAGATGGGACCGACTGAATTTGCTCTTTATAAGCATTATTCGTTATATCAGAGAATAGGGATTTTTTTAAATGCTTACAAATATACCCATCACATGAAGACATGAAGTATCTGGAGCAGTCACATAACACAAAAAGTTGCAATTTAAATAAAAATACACAGTTAGAGAGAAGTAGCTCGTTATAAAAGGGAATAAATAGTATGGAGAAAATCATAAACTAAAATGTCAATGAATGTTTCCTCGTTACATCCGAGATCTTGCTATTTCTGTGATCGAAATAACTGTATTTATTATATTGTAACTAACTAACTAACCATGACGCCGTCTCTCCGAAGGGGTAGGCAGAAAGAATGGACTGCCACACTTTTCTTTCCTGACATATTTCTCTCGCTTCCTCAACATTCATACATCATGTCATGCACGCGCGTCGATTTCTCTGACTCCTCACATGGCCGACATTCAATATATGATTTATTTGATAGTGCCACGTTTTCCTCGGTCTTCCTCTATTTCTGGTTCCATTTACATAGTTAACATATAATTGTTATACCATTCTTTCTTCATTCATTAATTCAATATGTCCAAACCATCTTAATGATCCTTTCATTATTTTGTTCATAACACCATCATTCGCACCGAATATATTGTATATATTGTATTATTGACATGACATACTTTACAAAATCTTCATCTTCTTTTTCTTCCCGTTTCCGCCGATCTTCTGCAGATTCTCCAGCATACTGTTGCAACATGGTGTCATAATCAATGGCGGCTTGTCTTCGATTCAAGTCCTTAAGTTCCTCTAGTGATTCCAGCAGCTCAATTTCATTCCTTGACTGTTCAGTTCGGTTTTCTGTAAAATAACAAGAGTTCATTTAATTTTTAAAATTTTGCAATAAAAATAAAAGTTATGATTGATAGGTGTTCAATGTTAGGAATAAATCAAAACTGGCAGCAGCAAAAAAATAAGCAGGGAGGCCAAAAGTAAAGCTTTTCATTAATAAGCCACTGTAAAAAATATTTGATATCAGTTAAAAATGTTAAATTTATCATGTGATTCTTTAGATCTTGGGTGTAACCATAGCTTGTGGTAATCTCTGAGACCAATGTTTTGGGTGATAGAATCTCAAATGTAGAATGAATTAAAAGAGATGATAGAAAAATATGATAATGGCAGTACCGAATTAAGCTAGCCCAGGGAATATAGCAAATGTTACCAAAAGGGCCTGAGTTTAGTACGTTAATAAAATAAAACACATCGACGCGGTACTTTAACACTTCATCTAGTCAAGTTTGACCGTTTTAAATAATCTAATATTTTAAATGTATAGTTACATCTCTTAATATAATGAGATGCAACATATTGATATTACATTGATTTAAAAAAAAGCTTCATTGGTCAACCAAAATGACACTCGTCATACACTTGCACTCTAGATACATATATATTTTTCGGGAATTACAGAAATCACCGTTAGTTGAAATTCGTATTCGTATTTGACGTGTTAGATTTCATTTATAATGATAATTTATGTGCCAACCCTGTCATCTTGTGAGAATTGAAATTAATTTTTTTTTTTTGATAAATGAAGGTATAAACCTCGACATTTGTGATATGGTCTCTCCAGGATATTCCTAATAATCTTCTGTAGCACTACACTACAAGGGCCGTCTCCATTTATTTCAGTACAAAATAATAAGCTGAATTTATTTTTAATAATGTAAATTGTATAATGTATACATGTATAATAAAAATACCTAAGAGTTTCATGGGGTTATTTGCTTCTTCTTCCTTCAATTCATCCTCCTCCCTTTTGGCTTGTTCTTCAGCTAATTTAAGGGCCATGAAATTTCTCGTAGCTCCAGCTTCAATCTCATAATCAGTATTCTTGGGATCTGTCTTGAAGGAAATCTCCTGAAGGCACCGAGTGCACTAGAAATGGACAGAAAAAAGTTTTGATAAAATAACATACAACTAACCCTTTAACCCAGTGAATATTTTTATAAACTAAAAGTCTCAACATTTTTATAACATAAAATTACAAGTAAAATAATTGAATTTTTTTATTGTTTATATTTAAAATAAAATAAAATAAAAACACTGCCCTTTGTTTTTCACCACTATGCGGTTATTTTAATTGCTGACTAGTTTCGCTTATACCCACGCTTCCTCAGGGCTTCGTAATGACGAAAGTGATGGTGAAAAACAAAGTGCAGTGTTTTTATTTATATTTTATTTTAAATATAAATAATAAAAAAATTTCATGTCTTACCACAAAGTGAATGCTTCATATGAAAATTTAAAATACTTGGGTTCCGTCAGGATCATTATGTCATTTCTTTCTTTTTTAGTTAATTTTACTCCACTGCTGAAAATAGGCCTCCTCTAAACTACGCAAGTTGGACAAAATCATCCGTCCATCTATTTCCTCTTCTTCTGTTGTTCTAAGGCCTCACCAATTATGTGGGTTTTCACCGGTATTAGCCATTCACGTTAATTTAAGTATGTGAGCATTAAGCGGTTAAAGAAATATCTTTTTTACATTAACAATTTTAGAACATATCAATGTTTAACATTAAAAATCAAACTATGTAATGAATAATGCATTTAAATTACATTTATGTGCTAGCACAAATTTTACTATACTCTAAGGTGCATGTTTAGGCTATTTTTGTAATCAAACAAAGATGTTAGCAACTAGACATTTAGACTTTAAATAATTACAGATGTTATTTATGTAGATATAATTTTTACCTTTGTTTGCCGACTTGTAAAGGTTTTGAATATTATCGCGGGTATTTCCGGCAAATAAAATAATAAATAATTGTTTGGATGTTAACAGTCAAAGGTGCTGGCTTAGGACCGGAGAAAGGTATTTTTAAAAGGTCAATAAACATAATTGCAGTTTTTCCCGTATTCTTCAAATAATGCATTTAGGTTGTTTGTTTAGGTCAAATAGTTAAAATGGGTTAGTCCCAAACATTAAAATTAGTTTACTTAAAGTTTATGTAAACAGTAAATTCTATAGAGCGCTCATAAAGGATAATCCTAGCAGTAGGTACAATGATAAGAAACCATCATGCCGTTTCCCCGAGAGGGTAGGCAGATAGAAAATTATTATTTAAAAAATTTATTATTATAAATAAAAAGAGTTGGTTAGTTACAGTACATTTTAGATATATGTTAGTTATACCTAACATTATTGCAGTATTTAAATTTTGTAATGTTTTGTGTGTCTTTGTTTGTCTTTGCATCTTTGTTATATGAATAGATATGTAACGACTTAGTATTTTATGTAAATTGATCTAATTGGCCTACACGGTAAAAGGTAAAGCCTTACGGTGTGGTTAGGTTGAGATTATAATTAGTTAAATATTAAGTTTTAATTTTGTAATTAATGTGCATAAATATGTCACGGAACGGAATGGACTTGAGGTAACGGGAAAACCAGCCACCCTTTGTCAGGGTTGGCTTTATATTCAGTACCCTTTTAGAGAAGGAGAAGTCACCACTGGTCAGTGCTAGAGTAAGGACCATCCTTACGCTCCCGCGACCTCACGTCAGTTTTCCGTTCCGTCGAAGAAGTGGACATTTGCTAGGAATGTCGTAATGCTTTGGGCGGAATTAAATAGTTCGATCCGAGACCGGTGATTATTTGGAAACGTGACGTGAGAGTATGCGTGTGCGCGACCAGGAAGTTCCGCTTAACCGAGTGTCAAAGTGATAAGTGTTGAGTTTAGGCGGAAACATCTGGTCCTTCGAGTTGGATCTTGGACTTGGCTGAATAAGATGGAGCAGCAGGGCGCTAAAAGTGCGTCGAGAGCATCTTCAGTGACGAGTGACGTATCAACACGCTCAAGAATGGAGGCGTTGTTATGGAAGTCCCGTGAGCAGCTGAGGTTGACGAAAAGGAAGGCGCAGCTTCAAGCAGAAAGGACAATTTTTGAGGCCGAAGAAGCGAAAAGGAAGGCGCAGCATCAAGCAGAAATGACAATGTTGGAGGCCGAAGAAGCTCACAATGAACTTGAGTTCGAAGTAAGATCCACGTGCTCAGATACGCCATCTTTAATAGAACGTGTCTCTGACTGGAAGAGTCAAGCTTCAGGAGTGGAAAGGCGATGGACTGGTGAGCAACGCCATCACTTCTCAGCGTCCGAGTGGCCTGAACAGTTCGAGAGCCCGACGCAAGCAGGGCGGGGCGAATCTCGACATCCAGGTGAACACGAGGGTCCGTCGCAATCAGGGCGGGACCCTCGGCAGCCGCAACAGCTTCAATACCAGAACCATCAGCAAAGGGCGTATTCTGCAGAGCAACCGGTTCGAGAATTCATCGGCAGGCAACCACACGAGGGGTGGCGCCAGATGACATCGATGGAGCCACATGCAGAAAACATACGGAGACCAGTTCCCGGATCGTCGAATGACTCATCCGTAGCCGATCGCATCGCGGACTCAATAGGTAAGGCTTTATCTTATTATACCGGTAGGCCAAGAGTGCCCGATCTTCCAATTTTCTCAGGCGAACCAACGGAATGGATTGCCTATAAAGCAATATTCAAAAATACGACAGATTATTTGAAATTGAACGATTGCGATAATATTTATAGATTGCAAAAGTCATTAAAAGGTGCAGCACGGGACGCAGTATCCGCCTTATTGTTATCCCCGGATAATGTGCACGACGTGATAACAACTTTGGAAAATGTATTCGGAAATACTACTCATATAATTGAAAACACTGTAAAGGAAGTCAAAGAGATGAGAAAATTGGAAGAAAATTCGGGTACTCATAATTTGATCCAATTTTCCTGTAAAGTTAAAAATTTGGTAGGGATGCTTAAATCATTAAATAGTTTTGGACATTTACATAATCCAGATCTGCTTACATCAATTGTTAGTAAGCTATCGAATAACTTACGTGCATTGTGGGTAACAGACAAGGGAAGAAACAGTACAAGTGATCCGGCTATTGTCTATTTTTCTAATTGGATAGAAGATATAGTAATCAGCGCGAAAGATTCAGGCATACCCTTTTATGAAAAAGGTTATATTCGTAAGGAAGATTCATATAATCAATTTAAAAACAGATCGCGAAATGTAAACACTATGAATAGAGTAGGTTGTTATAATACTTCACAGAAGAATTTCGTTTCTTGTAATTTGTGCAATAAGTCGAATCATACAACCTCTAAGTGCTTTAAATTCAAAACATTGTCTATAGAACAGAGATGGATAGCAATAAAGGCGGAGAAATTATGTTTCAAATGTTTGAAATCAGGTCACGTGTATTTTAAGTGCCCAAAGTTAACAACGTCTCCTGAGCATAAATATCACCCTCTTCTCACGAGCAGAGTAGACAATTCACCACCTGGTGCAGAGGCCAATGATCAAATTGATCAACAGCTTGTTGCCAACACTTGGTCTAGGAATCAAGTGTTATTAAAAATAATTCCGGTAACAGTGTACGGGCCAAACGGAGAGATGGAAATTCCAGCTTTATTAGATGACGGGTCAACCGTCACCTTGATAGAAGCGGACGTCGCAAGAACATTAGGTATTAAAGGACCTGTAAAACCGCTCTCAGTAAATGGAATCGGCAACATATGCTCATCTGACCTTTCCTCAATGTCAATAAGTGTAAATGTCAAAGGAAAGAATCAAAAGAAAGCATACAACGTAAATGCCCGAACGATTGAGGATTTGCACATACCCGAGCAAACGGTATTGTGCAAATCATATATAGACAAATATGAACACTTAAAGAATGCACCATGCTTTAATGGAGCAATTAAACCTCGAATGCTGATTGGTCAAAATAATTGGGACCTTATAATTTCTCGAGGCTTATCGAGTGGTCCATCAAATTCTGTCACACTATCGCGCACATTGTTAGGGTGGGTTGCTATGGGTCATGTACCGATCACGGACAACAGAAGAAACGAAATATGTATGCATATTCGAGATGAAGACCCAAACGAAGGCTTGTATAATTTAATAAGAGACAGCTGTAAGTTAGACGAGGCGGGAGTTACGAACCCAAAAATATGTAACCATGACGAGCGTGCGTATGAGGTTTTGAATAAAATAACACGTCTAAGAAGCGATAACAAATGGGAAACAGGATTAATTTGGAAAGAAGATGAAAGCTATTTCCCAGATAGTTTCGAAACAGCTAAAAAACGACTGGACACACTAGAGAAGAAAATGGATAAAAATAAGGAATGTGAAAATGACAAAATCACATTAGGGAAAAAGGTTGATAAAAATAGGGAATTTTCCGAAACTGATTGTAAGAAAATAGAAAATTGTAATTCGAACGTGTATGCAAGACAGTTTTCAGTTAAGAATATTTTATGTATTACAGATAAGTTTTTCTTGCCACGCTTCACAGTATCTAATTCAAATAAATCAGGAAGATTAGTAATTGTGTTCGATGCAGCGGCCAAACTTAAAGTTATCTCGTTGCATGACAAATTACTAAAAGGCCCCGACCTATATAATTCGGTATTAGGAATAAGGTTTATATTTAGAAAACACAAAATTGTGTTTACGGTCAACATACAGAAAATGATTTTCCAGATAAACATCGTAGAGAAAGATGTTTTTAATCAATTATTATTTCTTTGGAGAGGAAATAATCGCGAATTGCCATCTGTCACATATGTAATGTGCTTAATAATATTTGGGGCTAAATCCGTAATGTTATCTGCAAAATATGTAAAAAGGAAAAATGTGGAAAATTATTCTGAAGAATGCGGAAGCAGTAGATGCTTTTCGTAATAAATATTATATGGAAGTTTACTTAAATAGCGTAAAATCAGGTGAGGCTGCGCAGCATCTAATAAGACAAATCAGATTTATGCATGATAAAGGCGGGTTTAATATGACTAGTCGGGCATTGAATCGTCTGATAGCATTTACAAATATACCTCCATCGGAACGATTTTATAACTTTGTAAAATTTAAAGGAGTAAACATGGTTCAGAGAACTTTAGGTTTACAATGCGATACAAAACTAGATATACTCTTTTTCGATTTGAGATTCAAGAAAATAGGAAAGGAAATCATTTCGAACGTTCAAGTACGGAACAAGAGGAAAAGGCTTAAGGTGATCATAACAGCGTTTGATCCGCCCGGGTTCCTCGCCCCTCTGACAGTTAGATTAAAAATTTTGATGCAAATTGTGCGGCTATCAAGGATTGACATCGATGAAAAGATATCGATAAATACTCGCAACTATAATGAGTTGGTTGCCTGGTTAAAAATTCAGTGTGAAGTAAAACACGTGAAAATACTCCGATTTTACAGGAAAGGATGCGTAAAAGTGAAAAATCGAAAATTTCATATATTTTGCGATTTTAATAAAATGAAACTGTGTTGTGTCGCATACTGCAGAGTGCAGAAAGTAACAGAAAATATAAAAGCAACCTTCATTGCAAGGAAGGTAAAGGATCTTCAGGGAGTCCTGCTGGAAAATCGCTTAGCAAAAAAGATTATAGAAAATCAATCTATTAAGTATAAATCAACACACCTTTGGACAGACTCAAATGTCGTCATGTGTTGGCTTCAATCGGATGATACAAATTTTAAATCATTTGTGCCCCATCAACTGAGAAAAATTGAGGAAATTGTAGGCACGGACTGTAGGCCGTGGCTACCTTCTGTAGAAAATGTAGTTGAAAATGATATCAGGAAAGAGGTGGATGAAAACCACCCAGAACTTAGATCGGAAGTTCTGCACACGCTTTTACTGGAAGAGGAAAAATTAGTAAATAGTAGAGACAAGAACCGCGTATGGCATATATCGTAAACCTGTAACAAAGGTCGCCATATTAGACTTAGTTTAAAGTATCTTAGTAGCCATACTAGACTTAGTTTTTCTATGTAGCCATATTAGAATTAGTTTGATTACAAGGGGTGGAAATGTTTAGGCTATTTTTGTAATCAAACAAAGATGTTAGCAACTAGACATTTAGACTTTAAATAATTACAGATGTTATTTATGTAGATATAATTTTTACCTTTGTTTGCCGACTTGTAAAGGTTTTGAATATTATCGCGGGTATTTCTGGCAAATAAAATAATAAATAATTGTTTGGATGTTATTTGTATAGGCCGAACAGTCAAAGGTGCTGGCTTAGGACCGGAGAAAGGTATTTTTAAAAGGTCAATAAACATAATTGCAGTTTTTCCCGTATTCTTCAAATAATGCATTTAGGTTGTTTGTTTAGGTCAAATAGTTAAAATGGGTTAGTCCCAAACATTAAAATTAGTTTACTTAAAGTTTATGTAAACAGTAAATTCTATAGAGCGCTCATAAAGGATAATCCTAGCAGTAGGTACAATGATAAGAAACCATCATGCCGTTTCCCGAGAGGGTAGGCAGATAGAAAATTATTATTTAGAAATTTAATTAAATAAAAAGGTTGTTTAGTCACAGTACATTTTAGATATATGTTAGTTATACCTAACATTATTGCAATGTTTAAATTTTGTAATGTTTTGTGTGTCTTTGTTTGTCTTTGCATCTTTGTGTATATGAATAGATATGTAACGTACGACTTAGTATTTTATGTAAATTGATCTAATTGGCCTACACGGTAAAAGGTAAAGCCTTACGGTGTGGTTAGGTTAAGATTATAATTAGTTAAATATTAAGTTTTAATTTTGTAATTAATGTGCATAAATATGTCACGGAACGGAATGGACTTGAGGTAACGGGAAAACCAGCCACCCTTTGTCAGGGTTGGCTTTATATTCAGTACCCTTTTAGAGAAGGCAGAAGTCACCACTTGTCAGTGCTAGAGTAAGGACCATCCTTACGCTCCCGCGACCTCACGTCAGTTTTCCGTTCCGTCGAAGAAGTGGACATTTGCTAGGAATGTCGTAATGCTTTGGGCGGAATTAAATAGTTCGATCCGAGACCGGAGTTATTATTTTGGAAAAGTGCCGTGGGGACCAGTGTGCTGCACCATAAGGAAGCCGTGCTTCCGCTTAGCCGAGTGCCAGGAACGTAAGTAAGTTTCAGCTGAAGTGTCAAAGTGAAAAGTGACCTTTAGGCGGAACCAGTGCATTTTATGTTCTAGACTGATTTTATTTGGCAGCCATTTTGATTTGACTGTCATTTGTTCATTCATATTTGACTGTGCTGGAGGGTGATCACTAGTTTAGTTTACTATATGATAGTCTTATAATAGAATAAACCCATTTATCTCTACACATAAATCAATAATGCATTAAAGTTTGTAAATTTTGTACTTATATCTTATTTCACCCGATGGTTACTAATTATACTGAAGGCAGCCATTTTGATTTGAATGTCATTTGTTGAATCATATTCGACTGTCGTGGAGGGTGATCACTAGTTAAGCATGCTATATGATAGTTTTATAATAAAGTAAACCCATTTCTCTCTACACATAATTCAAGAATGCCTTTAAGTTTGTAAATTTTGTACTAATATCTTATTTCACCTGACAGTAAATAAAAAGTTCACGCATTCGGGGTAGACTGGGAGTTACTGATATAAATAGTAAGCTTGAACAAAGGCAGTTGAGATGGTACAGGGACCACCAGACCATACAGTAAATAGAGCTTTGTATGTGAATCTTGCTCGTCAACCATCCAGAGGAAAACCTAGGAACACGTGGATGATTCAGTGCAATAGCGTTTTGCAGTGAAATGGCTTGAATGAAGGCGATACTCAGAACCGCAAGAAGTACAGCCTGAGATCGAGAAGAGCTGACCCCAACAGTCAACACAGACAATGAGTTAGGATAGCGCCAGGAAGAAGAAGAAAATCTTATTTCACCCGATGGTTACAAATTATACTGATAGGTGGTGCATAACAATTCAACTATCTGTATTGTGATTTTGGCGTACACATTTAGTAAAAATGTTTTATATCTTATAATTTATGGTATTTTTATACTTATCATTGTTATTGTTTGGGTACAAATAAAATAAATAAAAATAAGGTATAAATAAAAAACTTACTTTAATATAAAATCTGTAAATTCTAATCCCCAAATAGTCCTGATTTTCCACGTCTTCTTTCCTGGCATTAAACTTCTTCCCTTTGTAAATATATTCCCCGCAAGTAACGCATCTCATGTTAAATGGGGCCATCAATCGAACAGTATATTGTCTATTTCTAGACAATTTCATACGAGGTATTTTAGAAGGATCAAAATCCGGAGGATAGTATTTCTGAAACAAGCCATTAAATAGGTTAGATATAGAGACATATAAAAATTAAACAATATAGGACACAGACGTAAAATGATTCATGGACGAAGAAATTAAAATTACTTACGTTTAAAACCTTACGTTCAGACATTTTGGCTTAAAATATCTTAATTTATACAGAAAAAATATCACAAGCTTCGTCTTGTAAATGATCTTACGAAGCGAGCCTCAAAAGATTTGACAATTGCGTGACAGTTGTTTCTGTGGAATTGTTACACGAACGGCTAGAACTTTTGGCGGACTAGAAACACGTACATATTATTTCAGTACCTACTCTACAGATATTTTGAAACGATTACATTTGGAAATAAATATTTTAGAGTTAATATTTTTAATTTCAGCTCTAATATGGTTTTGATTTAAAAAATATACTTGTAATTTAAATGTACTAATTTTTTTATAATCAACAAAACAATTTAAATGTATTTATCAAAGCTGTACTTAAAATTTTATTAAATTTTTATAACGGGAGGAACTCTTATAATTATTGCTTCCAAATATATGTTAAAGCACTGTATTGATTGTATGGATTGTATAATAATTATATTAGGACTGAATTTTAACATTCTCTTCTTAGAGTGTGACATATGATTTTTGATATCTATACTAATAATATAATGTAGCATCGTTTAAATTTTCATTTAGAATAAATTTCAATATCAACCCACATTCAATTTCCTAAAATAAGATTCATAACGATTTTCCCCCAATTGGTGACTTGAATCAGAATCATTTTTAGAAGGGGAATTTGTTTTTAATTCATAATACATCGATGATAGGAACGAGCTGAACGAACCCCTGTCACGGGATTCCAATGTCTATATAAAGAAAGCTCATTAATATAAAATTCCTTTGTAATGTACATTCGTTTCCTATAAATAAAATATCGATTGCAAAATTTGAGATTTTGGAATTTTCTTCTTCTTTTGGTGCCGTGTCAGGTCCCCCCAACGTTGGCGTTCACTGCAGCAAAGGCATCTCTGTCTTGCTCCACTTAGAACAGGTTCTGAACTCTTGTAATTTCTGTCCACTCTTTTATGTTCCGCAGCCAGGACAATTGCCTTCTACCAACTCCCCGACGTCCCTCCACTTTACCCATTAATATCAGTCGAAGGAGGTGGTATTTTTCTTCCTTTAGAACATGACCCAAATATAAGACCTTTCTAATTTTCACACTCGACAACAGCTCTCTATTGGCTCTGGCTCTCTGTAGTATGTCTGCATTACTGACCCTATCGGTACACGGTATATGGAGCATTCTGCGGTATATCAACATCTCAAACGCCTCTAACCGGTTCATTATATTCCGGTTCACACATTTGTAATTTTACTGAATTCAATTTAAAAAATAATATGTGATATTAATACTCTATATAATTTTTGTTTTGAAAATTAATTGAAGGTGACACATGTTAAATATATTGGATCTTTATCTGTTGTTTATGGTGAACTAAGCACATATTTTTAATTTCGCGTACTTTTGGATAGTTATTGTAGGACTAATTTTTAATTTGATAATTGTTAGAAAATTCAAAGCCACTATCACCATATGACCTATCGTCGTGAAGCTCGGTCTCAATGCAGAGAGAAGAAAGCAAGTTGGCAATGTTTCTGAAGGTTGGGAATGATTTTTTTGGACCTACACTGGACTTATAGAATCAAAAGAAATCACAAATAAGAAGAACTGATTGACAAGGAAACATTGGTCAGATTTTATAAGTCTAATGACTATGGTAGGTTGGTCATGTAAAAAAAATACAAGAACACCAAAGATAATGTCTAGATGGGTTGCGTCCCTGAATTCGTATCACAACAAAAAATTTCGATTGCGTAAATTTTGTTTATTGTAATATTTATTATTGTTTTTCGAACAATGGAGTAAAATTCCATAGCAAATATTAATGAAACGTTGTCTTTTTAAGTGTTATTGTATTATAGTTGTTTATGGGAGAGACTTGCTAAGTCATTATCAAATGAAATAATTTGATAAGCATATGTTTAATTTTTGGAAAAATCTTTTCACAACAACAACAAACCATCACACCGTTTCCCCGAAAAGGTAGGCAGAGAGATTGGACCGCCACACTATTCTATTCTGACACTCCTCTTTAGATTCCTCCACACTCATACAGCGAGTCATATACGCATATCGATTCTTCCGAATTTTAACATGGCCGTCTTTAAAATTTGATTGATTTGGACATGCCATATTTTCTTCGGTTTTCCCATCGTTAACGTATACTTTCTTAACCATTTTTTCTTCATCCATGCTTTCCATGTGACCAAACTAATGCAGTGTACCTTTCATAAATTTGTTCATAATTTTTCTTCTGCTCTACATTCCTTCGTAACATCGACATTTAACACTTTGTACCGCATTTATTATGCTTTTAGCATTATTCTGCCAGTTCCACCCTTCGCTTCCATACGTAAGGGTTGGAATTAAAGCTTCAAAATCTTTCCAAAGCCAGAAAAATGCCGCTATAAATAAATTGAAAAATCTGAGCTCACGTAAAGTAGTAAACCGTAATACATAAAAATGTTTTTTTTCTTTCTACAAGGTGTGGGTTATCCCATAGCAGTCCTGCATTCCATCCCCTTTGACCCAGACGGGTTTCGCTCGACTGTTTTTGACACTTGCAGCGCGGCGGGATCTCTTTTGCATGCTCTTACTTTAAAATACCTCCGTGTTATGTGTGCCGCGGGAATTTAATATTATCATCAAAGGATTTTTAAAATGCTTTCACGTCCAAACCCTTTTTGTACATACATTCTCGCCCAGCTGGCAAATATTTTGAATAATGTTTTTATGTATATGTACATGTCAATTATGTAAATATCTACAGAATGCATTAAAACGTTATTTATAGATTATTCAACTTATTCTCTGGTCTCAATCTAATGATTGGTCTGCAGCAAGGCGACGCATCTCCTCATCCACACCGCTCGATCCTCGGCAACTCTCTTCAAATCCGCATAAGAGGTGCAGCCCATCTTCTTCTTCGATGGCCCTACAGCCCATATCGAGCCTTAGCCTCCAGTATTCTTTGCCTCCAACTCCTCCTGTCCTCCGCTTCGACCCTCCAATCTGACACTCTTAACAATCTTGTTCCATCTCTCCCAACTTCATCCTCCCATCGCAGCCTTGGTCGTCCAATTGGTCTTCTACCACCTGGGTGCCACTCCAGCAATCTTTTTGGGGTTCGCGATGACGGCATCCTCTGCACGTGAGCGGCCCATCTCAGTCTATTCAGTCGTGTCAGAGGTGCAGCCCATATCTCGGCAAATCTGGTCTAGGTACTCCTGGCGAGGCCGTTCTCTGCCAATCGATCCCTCGACCATTCCTTCCAATACATTATGCAGTAAAGTGTCGTGACACATGACCAATCCATCTCGCGTGCTTCGGCGCTATCGTGTTCAACATGTGCCTATTCTCTTCAATTCTGCTGAGAACCTCCTCATTTGTAACGTGGTCCTTCCACGAAACATGATTCGTCGGTAGGTCCACATCTCAAATGTCTCCAGCATTTTGCGTTATCTTTCGCCCAGGCTAAAAAATAATAATTGATTTGAAAGAATTGACAAAAAAGACGAATTCATTGTTGGGTACTAAGGTATTTAATAAGAAGGTGTTGAGAAAAATCTTTGGGCCTCTCTGCGAAAGTATAGTGCGGAGAGTGAGGTATAACCAGCAGCTGGAAGGACTTTACGACGAGGCCAACATAGTGAAGTATATAAAAATAAAGCGTCTTACATGGTTGGGACACCTTTTACCAATCTCAATATACGACCAGGTGGAAAGCGAAATGTGGGAAGATCAAAACAGAGGTGGATGGTTGGTGTGGAGGGGGACCTTAGGGTAATTGGTGTTACATACTGGAGAATGTGGGCGATGGACCTGGGAGACTGGCGAATAATTTGTTGTTGTTATTTAATAAATACTATTTCGAAATTACGTATGCACCCTTATGCATGAAAGTGAAGAATGGAACTGGAAAAAAGGATGAAAGTAGAATAAATGAAGTAGAAATGTAAAAAATACCTTACGCTGTATGCACGTTGAGGAATCGAGAAAAGTGTGTCAGGATAGAATAGTGTGGCGATCGATTCTCTCACCCTACCCCTTCGGGGAGACGGCGTATTGGTTAGTTAGTTACTAACGTAAGGTAAATAAAAATACTAGGAAAACTAAACAAATAAATCAAATATTGAATGTCGGCCATGTGAGGAGTCAGAGAAATCGACGCGCGTGCATGACACGATGTATGAATGTTAAGGAAGCAAGAGAAATATGTCAGGAAAGAAAAGTGTGGCAGTCCATTCTTTCTGCCTATCCCTTCGGGGAGACGGCGTGATGGTTAGTTAGTTAGTTAGTTAGTTAGAAATGTGATCCTTATCCACCCCCATTCCACCCCCACCCCTAAACCCTCTCAGTCTCGCACCAATGTTCTCCAGCTCCTTCTATTTTATTGCTCACCTATACACCTATAGCTCAAAAATTAATTAATTTGCTTGCAAAGCAAAAGTGGGATATACTATAATATAGTATATATATGAGTACAATATATTGTATATATTATTATATATCCCACTTTTTCTTTATAAACAAATTTTAGTTACCAAGTTTCTGGTAGTGGCAAAACTTTTGAATCTAAACTTTAACCTTTCAAATATTTTTAAACGTCTTTTTTTTCTTGCATGATAACTTACAGTGAAAAGCGTGGGTAAGTTTCCTTTAAGCATTTCTTAAAGCCCGAAGGCTAATGGCAAACTTTATTCGCGGCTTTAACCCTTGTGTGGTATGCACATGTTAATTCGGTACCTATTTGGCAAAAGGTCCTAACGGCTTTTTTATGAATCTTACAATCTTACAATATTTAGATTATTTATAAAAATGTTTATTTTTGTTCCAAGTTGTTTTTTCAAATGTCATTTTACGTAGCATAACGTTATCTACAAGATACTCGTATATCAGTAACTAAATTTAAAAAATATATACATGTATTTAAAAAATATAGGGGTTGAATGCAATTGTACATAAAAACAAAATACATAAAAAAATGTAATAAAAAAAAGTACAGCTCTAACGTTTTGTCAAAACATAAAGTGTGCAAAAATAATACTGATGGTATATTTAACTCAATTTCACAAAAAAAACGCATCTGGGACCTTTTGCCAAATAAGTACCGAATTTATTTCGTATCAACTATATTAACACTTGATACAAGTTAATATACCTAATGTATTTGAATGACTCCAAATCACTGAATTTTAGTGTATTGGCGAAACATGCCACTGCCATAATTTATAATTAATTCGAAAGTAACCTGTCTAATGTAACCTTTTAACTTTTTGACAAAAGCATTAACTTTAAAATAGACACGATTATATCTATTTAATTATCCCCGTGATCTCCACGCCGTAATCCGTAACAACATTATTCGTCACACAAAACATAAGCAGGTACCCGGGTACGTACGCGAAGTATACAAAACCTGTTCGCGTTCAATAGGGTTAACGTCACTCGAAATTACTTACCCCGCCCAGTCTAACGCGGGTAAAATGGAAATGCTACCCGACCCGGAAAATTCTAAACTCAGCTTTCCAATATATTTTGTCAGTTGTCAAACTTTATTTGTTGTCTGCATCACGCCAGAAATCCCGCCTTGGCTCGTATGTGTGCATGTGTACGTTGGCAAGTAGGAGCATTTATAGAGTGCATACGATTTATGGATGCAATTTTCCAGTGGCGGATGGAAACTCGAATGACTCTTGAGATTTTAGATCAGTAGACATACCATTCGTTTCGATATAGTAAATCTGTACGTATGTATATTTATTTATTGATTTGAAATATTCATAGAATATCTTTAATAAGTCCTAGGTCTAGGGGATAGAACGCTTGGCTTCTGATCAAGGGGACTTGGGTTCGAGCCTGGACACGACCAGATTCCTTCTTCATAATAATGAGCTATTTTCTGCTCACATTGAAGATTGTAAAATAAATTATAATATCATTGATTTAAATCTTTGGTGTTAGTCTAAACAAAATTCTGCTTGCTTGGATTAAATATTCGAATATAATCAGGTTGATTATGTAGTGCAATCTAGGGGAGTCTGGTGGTGTCCATTCTTTGAACATGCCCGTACCAGTCCCTTTATCACTGTCTGCTCCTCTTATAATATCCTCAACCTCACATATCTCTCTTATTCTGGTGTTCCTCACACGACCTCTCAGCGTCTTGCCTGCTATCGTCCTCAGCGTCTTCATTTCGGAAGTCCTCAAAATTTGTTTGGTCCTTACTGTGTCTGCCCTTGCTTCGACGCCATATGTTATTATTGGTCTTACGCATGCTTTATAGATTCTCATCTTACTCTTAATGGCCATGTCTTTGTTTTTCCATATTGTGGATTTTAAAGCGCGAGAGATTGCAGCTGCCTTGTTTACTTGGTAAAAAGAAAGCATAATTAGAAAATATAAAATTCAAGTGTAATTACAAAACAAAAAAAAAATAGTTAGAAGTGTATTTTTATAGGTATCTCATTATTGTTAATTAAAAAAACTTCTATGGCATTTCTCTTCTAAAACCCGTACCCAGAAAAATAAAATCAGCAATCTTCTAATAAATAATTAACGAGTTCCAAGAAACACTTTCCAATATTTCTGGACCTACCCAAATAATTATTTGTTAAACATGTAAAAAATCGCATTCATTTTTGTTAATTACCATATTTTGCTCAATTTTCTAGTGTGTATATAAACAGCAACGAGCTGAAATTTCGTCACATTTGATAATGCCTTGGAAGGACGAAACATGTCATTCCCATAAAATATAATAAAACTTCTATAAAACTGACGTTTTCATTCGTATTAGTTGAGTGTAATTATATGTATTCAAATAAAATATAATACCAGTAACGCTTGAGAGATGATTCGACCTTAGGAATACAAGATCAATAAATAAATTATCCAATTTATTATTATTATAAGATGCTCTCTAAAGTCGAGAGAATTTGTCTTCTGAATATGAAAGGTGTCAAAGTAATTTATATAATTTTTTTAAAGTTTAAAATAATTAGTGATGTTCATGAAGTCATTTTTATTTTTGATGGCTATAATATATTTCTTTGATATGCGTATTATTTTATTAAGTTTTAAAGCAAATGTATATTTCTTATCCTAATTCGTGTATCTTTGTAGCTTGCACCTCTGGGAGTTGTCGATGTCATAAAGTAAGTAACATTTCGAATTTATACAACCATCCAGTAGATGTTGTAAATCTGAGTAATTCATACAAAGATACTCGCCAGATCTAGAGATGGGTATCTCTTTATGAGTGGCTTTATGTTTGTTTATTATGACTTTCTGTGTGTCTATCACCGATACTGGGGATGAATTGTCAAAAACTTTAAATGAACGGATTCATATCATATACTCGTATTTTATTTTCAACACACTTATAACGCAAGTACTCATTTGTAAAATATGCATCTTTATATTTTCATTTGAGAAACAGGATATATCAAATTTTTTCCGCTTTTGAATTGATCTTTTTTGGAATGGTTTGAAGGTCTTCATAATCGGAATTCTTCTTCTCAGTCGTATTACTCGTGATTAAACAGGGCGTGTCTATCCTGTAAACCACTGACCATGGCACGCCATGCGCTCCTGTCACCCGTCAGTCTCCAGGCTGCAGCTAATGAGAGACCAGTCCCTGATTTGATCGGACCAGCGGCTCGGTGGTCGTCCCTGTAGTCGCCTTTCCTCCACTTTGCCCAATATAATTAAAATATTTACTGGAACAAGGACCAGAACACTTACCTAGAACAAGGACCAAATATGTAAAATGTGTAAATAATTTCAAAGTAAATTGAAAGTTTCAAATACTGAATTGACTAGATAAAAATTGCGGTCTTTTTAAAGAGCACTTCAACTAAAATATAAAAAAACAATCATATTTAGGTTGAAATAAACATATTTTGATGGCGAGATTTGACAATTTAAAACTCAAATGAACAGATCGTTGAGTTTAAGTATTAGATAAATATTCAAATTGATGACAATAAAAACGTTTTTACGATGCTTTTTATTATAGACAATCGTAATATTATATTTGAAAATGGCCACAATAAAAAATATTGAGGTTTACTTGTATTTTAGAATATGCTTTGGAATGAGAAGCATTTGGTATTGGTGAAGAATCATGTATTTCAGAAGATTTAACATATTATGAATATCATAATTTTCGCTTTGCTAAGGCATTACTAAATTGTATATTGATATTTGATATTGTCCTATTAAATCGAAAAAAGTTAGTTTTAATTGTGAAATTTGGTTATATTCAATCAGAGAAAGAATCGGTTATTTGTGCGTGGAGGATCGCATTTAGTGAAAAATGAAAGAAGGAAAATAAAGATAGAGAGAGAGAGAGAAACTTTTACATTGCCCCGTCTCCAATAAGATGTAACTAATAACATCAATTGAAATGAAATCATAAATTACAAGTTAAATATTTTAAACTGCGTTATTTTATAATTCAAAATAGTATTACGTACTGTTTATTACAAATACATGATTTCACTAATCTCAATATTGTGCTAATATTGTCCAACTCATTGAACCGGAGCCGGCTCGAGTGTGGTATAGTAATAAGGCGGTAGAGTGGAGGAGTCTCCATGAGGTGAGGTATTTGCTCATGTTAGAGAGGGTTCAGAAAATATTTCTAAGGTATCCCTACAGGAGGGAGTTTGATATCTATCTAAGGCTTCATCCCATTGCATTCCTCTAAGGCACGATGATTAGTTTGTAGATATTGATTAGTTTGTAGATGATTAGTTTGTAGACAATAGTTTGTAGATATTGATGAATGGGTTCACACTTACTAATTTATTTAGAATTATATTTATGTTCCGGAAGGGTATCTTCGACAAAGATCAACATTTTTCTTCTTCTTCTTCTTCTGCTTTATTTAGGGCTGTGTCCTGTTATTTCTCGGAGCCTGTTCCTGGAATGCAGATGTCCAACTGTCTCGCCATCTTTTAGGTCATCTTCCTGCAGGTCGATTTCCTGTTGGTACCTTATTTGCGGCTATATTTATCACTCTTTTCTCTTTCCACGTGATCTATCAAGTAGCGTCTTCTCAGTCTTCCTCATCGCACGACATCTTTTACATTGCAGATATTTATTATTTCAGAATTTCTTATTCTGTCTCTGAGTGTCGTTCCGCAACGGATCGGAGTCTTCATTTCTGTGGTTCTTAGGAGATTTTTTGTTCTGATGGTGTCAGCTCTCGTTTCTATTCGATATGTCATTAAATGACGTTTTTCACGTTAATGAAACAATTTTCAAGAGGAAAATACTGGAGCATATTCAGGCTTCTTGACGTCATATTTATATTTATTTATAGTGTTCCTAGGTCGATGCATTCTTCTAAATGAACGATATGTTTGTATTATCTATTTAAAGAACTTTGATTTGATTTTAAAATTTGTAAAAAAAAAGTTTCATTATTTACACAATATAATTCAAATATTATTTTTGTTTAGTCGTTTTAGATATCGTATTTTATTTCACATAAACGATATTAGGAATTTCACGATATCTTCAAAAATATATACTCACTTATTCAAATTAAAATTATAACTCCACTGGAAATTATAACTTCATCTAAATTATGGGAATACATTAAACTCAGCTGTAGCGCATAATTTACATATTTTCAAGATACGAGTGAGTAATGCATTTCTATCTTCTGAACGAACATTGAACGTAACGTCTCACAAAATAAGGGAACAGTGGAAACCCAATAACATATAGCGAGGGAAGATTTAACTCCTCATGCATTGGCCATTTGAATACCAGACATCCCCTTACCCCTGACATATTTTACCTCTCTGAAACTTTATAACGGAGTTCCATTTCATTTTGTCAGCGATGGGGAAGGTAAATCGAAGTTTCCAGTTATTACTTTGAGTGTCTCCGGAAAATTTCAACGTAAATTAAACGAGATATTTGAGGAGTATTTTATTTCCTCAAAAGGAATTATTATGCTAAGAAATTTGATGCGAATCTTTGAGTTCTCTAATCATTTTAATTGAATTATACTGAACACTTTATAACCATTTGAATAACTTTTTGAAAGCATTGTATTTTCACAATACTTTCATGCACCTTTCACAAACATGTTTCAGGACACAACAACGAAGATATTATAAACAACCAAGTAAACTTAACTTCTAGTCCCATAGTTGTTTGTTTCCCCTGTCTCATAATTCTAACTAAACTAACTAAACTAACTAAGCATCACGCCATTTCCCCGGAGGGGTAGGCAGAGAGGATGGATCGCCACAATGGCCTGTCCTGGCATACCTCTCGGGCTTCCTCTACATTCATACATCGTACCATGCACGCACGTCGATTATTCCGACTTCGAATGTGGCTGCCTTTTAGTAATTGATAAATTTGGTCATGCCATCTTTTCCTCGGTCGTTCTCGGCTTCTTTTCCCACTCACGCTGCTTGTGTACATCTTTTTAACCATTCTACTCTCATCCATTCATTCCATATGTCCAAACCATCTAAGGGATCCTTTTTTAATTTTATGCATGATGCAGTCATCTGCCTTACATTTCTTTCTTATTTCATCGTTCGGTATTCTATCATACAACGTTTTCCAGCAAATTCGTCTTAGTGATCTCATTTCTACGGCGTTTATCCTGCTTTCCTCCTTCTTTTGCCAGCTCCAAGCTTCACTTCCATACATGAGGGTTGGCACTAGAACTCTATTGTGTACTGCCATCTTTGCTTCTTCTTCTAACTAAACAACAATTTACCCTACCGCTAAATTTAATTTCCCCCCCTCCACTTTTTCATTCGTCATTTAGTATACGAGGTGTGGCAATTAAATTCCGAGAATTTGTAAATAAATCACAGGAAAATGAAGTAAGCAACCAAATTTTTTTAACGGCCTTCACAGTAGTCCCTTCCTAACTCAGAACAACGTTTCCAACGTTTCTCCCATGATTGGAAGCAGCCTTGATAGTCCTCTAAAGTTAGGCCTTTCAAGACGACGGTCGCAGCCTCCTGGACGGCCTCCACACTGCCATGATCGGTTCCTTTGAGGTGATTTTTCATTTTAGGGAAGAAGAAGTCACAGGAGGCCAAGTCGGGGCTGTAGGGTGGATGCGGTAACGTTGGGATACTTTTTTTCGCCAAATATTCCCTCAAAATCAAGGAGGAATGAGCCGACGCGTTATCATAGTGCAATTTCGGGTCTTTTACGGAAAACACGCTGTCGCAGCCGTTCCAAGACTTCAAAATAGAACTTTCCAGTCGCTGTCTGGCCGTCAGGAACGTATTCATGGTAAATAATGCCATGAATATCGAAGAAAATGATCAGCATTGCCTTCAGCCGTAAATTTGACATCCTTACTGGCGTTGGGCGCTCCCCACCCTCTTCGACCCACTTTAGGCTTTGTCTACGGGTCTACAGACACTCATCTCCATACACCTGCCGTAATTTTTGTAGGATTTCTGCAGGTTTTACACCAGTTACGACCAAAAATCTAATCACAGCATGTTACATAAAACCGAGTCAGTCATTTCTGCGACCGAGTTAAAAAACTTGTATCCGAAAAATACCCGTAAAAACGAACCAGATGCCCGATTACCATGAAATCTTCACTAAACTGAGTGGAAAGACCTATCTAACCAGGCATATGCGCGCCAGTCATGCAGTATTGCCAGTTCGCACGCCACAACTAAATGTTAAGTAATGACTATCTTTCGTTTGCCTGTTAAAATTAATTAATTTATACACCGAAGAAAAGAAGTCTGTATCCCGAAGCATGTTTGAAAGGTGCAAAAAAGTTAGTCAAATGTGAATCCACAACACAAAGTGATGGCGAATATAGAAGAAACTTTAGTACCGTTTTAACATTAAAACAATATTTGTATTATACATTACGCATACGCTGAAACTCGAAAGCATTATTAATCCAACTATACGCGATATCATCAAATTTACTTAATTAAGAACATTTATTATGCTAGGGGTCGGTGAACTTTTTTATAAGTACGAAATCGTTAAGTATCTACGCCTAAACTGTCCAGGAAGTGAACTAGAAGTGAACAAGATAATTCTACGTTATTAGGGAAAAAACAACTTTATTAATAAGGTTTATTTTGTATTAAATACACGACGAGAATATTCGTAATTGTTCTGGAATAATGCAAATGCTTGTAATTTTTTTAAATAAATATTTCTAACAAAAGTACAAATGTAAAAATAATATATAGATCAAAATAATTGAAAACAGTGCTATTTTGTTTTTACAACACTTTATATAAATTTCAAACCACAACTAAGTGGCGTTAAATAAAATTTTAATATTTTTAATAATGCCTTATCACAAATTAAGTGCTTCATACGAAAATATCTCCCCTGGAAACTATGCAAAATGTTAGAAATCGAGTGTGAATAACCTCAGTGGATAATATTGATGCATAGGCTAACGTGGGAGGACACCTCGCCAACCCGTCTGGCAAGCGTGGCGTTGTAATGCCAACCACCCCCCGTATGACATGTCATACATGGAGAAGTATAGGGGAGGCCTCCAGCAGTGGACGACAACGGTTGTTAAAGAAGAAGAAGATAGGAAAATAAATAGTTCATTTAATTTTCAAATGAAGTAGATTTTATATTTTGTGGTAAGACATTTGAAATTTATAAATGAAGAAAAAAAAACCTTTGTATTTAACCATGGAATGGTATTTATATTTGAAGCCAAATAGTTTCGCTTGTACTTAAATTTCATCAAGGCAATATAATAACTCGGTTAAAGCTTACTTAGAACCAACGAAAATAGTTACCATTTTGTGTTTAAATACAGAATTAAAAGCATTCGATGTGTTTGCAAAGGTGGTTACACAGAATGTTACGCATATCATGACCCGAGATGATAAGGAAGTCAAAGGTCTTACGCAGAGCCAATATCGATAGGGAACTCTTGTTGAATATCTTATTATATCTTGTTGAAGATCTTATATTTGGGACATCTGCTGCGTGAAAATAAAAACCGTCTCCTCTAAATGATCCTAATAGGCACAGAGGAGTCAGCAGGAGGCAAACGTCCTGGCTCCGCAATATAAGAGGTTGGACCGGAATGATAATACGTGTGGAAGAACTGTTCCGGATGTAAGCATTCGATCTGACACGGCATACTAAGAAGAGAAGATTAAGAACAAAGTGATTTTATTATTATTATTTTTATATTCATAAGAAAAAATGATAAAGGAACGAAGTAAATGGAATAATAAATAGAGAGAGACCGAGGAAAACTTAGCATGACTAAATTTATCAAAAAGAAAATCTCGACCACGCGAAGAATTGGAGAAATCGACGTGCGTGCATGACGCGATGTATGAGTGTTAATGAAACAAGATAAGTATATCAGGAATGAACGGTATGGAGCTCCAATCTTTCTGCCAATCCCTTCAGCGAGACGGTGTGATGGTTAGATAATCAGTTAGTTTTTATTTTATTTTAATAGTATATAAGTGAAATAAAGTGGTTCGAATTGGCATCATTGAATAAAAAATAATAATAATATTATAAATTTATAGTATTTACTAAAATTAAAACTTTTTTTTGCGGTTTTAATAGTGCGAAATTTAAGTTTAAATTTACTAACTAACTAACTAACCATCACGCCATTTCTCCGGAGGGGTAGGCAGGGAGGATGGATCGTCACAATGCTCTGTCCTGGCATACCTCTCGGGCTTCCTCTACTTCATACTGCGTACCATGCACGCACGTCGATTATTCCGACTTCGAATGTGACCGCGTTTTAGTAATTGATTAATTTGGTCATGCCATGTTTTCTTCGGTCGTCCTCGGCTTCTTTTTCCACTCACGCTGCTTGTGTACAACTTTTTAACCATTCTACTCTCATCCATTCGTTCCATATGTCCAAACCATCTCAGGGATCTATTTTTAATTTTATCCATGATGCAGTCATCTGCTTTACATTTCTTTCTTATTTCATCGTTCAGTATTCTATCATATAAAGTTTTCCCGCACATTCTTCTTAGTGATCTAATTTTTTCGGTGTTTTTCCTGGTTTCATCCTTCTTTTGCCAACTCTAAGTTTAAATTAAATTTAATATTTCGTGGGCCAGATTTAGTTACAGTTTCCGACCCCTGCTTTATATAACATTGATGATCCGAAACGCAAATTATGTAACAACGTTGAAATATGTTTCATTATACTCATTACATATGTCATGCATCCATTTTCCGATACCAGCATATATATTATTTGAAGAAGAGAAAACACAGGATAATTGAGCCAACATTTCCCGTAGTACGTTTGGAATAATGATGGCAATACATGAGAACTTGTATAGTATTATGTTTTAATGATCAAAGCTCTGATTTTTGAAGCTATTGTCAAAATTTTATACTCACACACCAACATGAGAGCCGCCATTATCCTAAAATTTTATGTTACAAGCCGATAACATTTTATTTAATGGTAAATAGGAATTCCATTTAGCCCTTCAATCCATTTAGGTATAAAAATAAAGGTTTTTAGTGAAAATACGAATCGCCATATGAAATTGGATTATTAAATAATTGTTTCTATCTATGCTTACTTAAATAGCCGATTTCGTCCACTGCTGAACATAGACCTCCCCAATACATCTTCATATACTCGTATTCCTATCTTATGCTCTTCGTATCTTGCCACCAGCATTCTTTCTTTGCTTCTTATCAATCATTCATATCTGTTTATTATCTCAACAGACATTACAAACATTATTAATGTTTAAGGCATCTATTGAGTACAGGTAAAATAAAGCGTGATTTTTTTTATTGTAGATTGAATGGAATCAAAACATAGCAATTTATTTTCTGCAAGTATGTTGTTTAATCACTTAAATTTCATTTGCGATATTTACACAACAACCATTGAACGGATGTTTATAACGGGATATAAGGTTCCCACCACCACCCGAGACTGTTATAGGACGCAGCGACGCCTTTTCTTCAGTCTCACTGCACTATCTAGGCCTGTTCCTTGTCCATCCGGGACTTACGTTAATTTAATGTTACGGATGTTTAGTTACCAGTCTGTCGATATTAGTAAGGCTACGTAAACCGTTCATTATAATAATAAATTTAACTAAACCCCTAACTAACAATCACGCCGTCTCACCAAAGGGGTAAACAGTGCCACACTTTTCTTTCCTGACATACATGGTTATACGCATGTGTAAACAGGCACAAACACCTAAGCTTACATCTGATTTGTGCGCGGTGTATTTAACCAACATTCTCTCTCGCTTCCACAACAGTCATGCACGCACGTCGATTTCTCCGATCCCTCACGTGGCCGACATTCAATATTTGGATTATTTGATCGTGACACGTTTTCCTCGATCTTCCTCTGTTTTTAATTCCATTTACATCGTTAACATATACTTTTTTAACCAATCTTTCTCCATTTATTCTTTCCACGTGTGCAAACCATCTTAATATTCCATTTATTATTTTGTTCATAACACTTTCATTCGCACCGCATTCACTTATTATATTTTCATTCGACACTCTACCATACACAGTTTTTCTTCTCATTCGTCTAAGAGACTCATTTTTACGCATTTATTCTACTTTGATTCTTGTTTTACCAGTAATGCTTCGTTTGCACACAAAAGGGTTGGCACAAGAACACCATTATGCAGTGCCATTTTTTGGATAGGATTTCGTTTGCGATGACAACTCCTGAAAGAAATACAAATAAATCTTTATTTTACTACGCAATATAAATTTCTGTGGTTATATGATTTAATATCATTAATTTAATTACACGCAAAATGATCGGATCCCTAATTCTAAGTTCTATGTAATTATCGTCGTATTTAGCCATTAGACCAGAAAGCTGGAAATTGTGTTTAAGGGAAGAAGAAGAATATTGAAGGGTTGGTGGAGATGGGGGTGTTTATGAAAGTTGTGGGGTCACGTGGTCCTACACCCCCAAGATCTCGGCTTCGAAAGGCTCTGGTATTTCTCGTAAATGATTTTAGGGTGCCAAAGTCAAAGTTCTATTCGCAGGACGCTAAGATACGGGTTAAGTGGTCTGTTACTAAGTAATAAGAGGCCTATATTGATTCAATTAGATTGCTTATTGGACGATTTCCGAAAGTATTAAATGTTTGCTCGTTACCAACGTTCAATAATAATAGGACAAAAATATTTCGTTAATATTGACAGTCAATCCTTTGAAAACCAATAATTCAATTATAGACTTAAATTTAATAATTATTTAGATATATATTGTAAAATATAGACTAACCATTGTATCTTTAAAAATCTTTTTTTTTTTACCATGTTTGGTTTAGATATTAAAATTAACTAACTAACTAACCATCATGCTGTCTCTCTGAAGGGGTAGACAGAATTATTGGACTACCATACTTTTATTTATTTATTACTATTTCTTGGTCGTTTGAACCCAATTACTGTTTACAATTTAATTTAGCTATTATATTGATTCTTATGACATGTGAAAGGTGGCCAATCTATCGCCATTTATTGTCACGAGAATTCTACACTAGACCAATGACAGTGTGACAATCACACTGCCATCGCCGGGAATCGAACCCGGGACCTTTGTTATGGAATTCAGAGCTCTTACCACTCTGCCACGAAGGTCCTTCCTGACATACTTCTCTCGCTCCCTCACTATTCGTACATCGTGTCATGCACGTATGTGGATGTCTCCTACTCTTCACGTAGCCAACATTCAATATTTGATTTATTTTATCATGCCACATTTCCCTCGTTTCGTTCATAAAACTTTCATTAACTTTTAAATCACAATTAATTAAAATTATTCTGAATATTATACGCTTAACGTCAAAGTTCACATTGTCAAGTGATTAATTTCCCAGTTTAGAATTTAATTTGAATTATTCATATATTTAAAATTTATTAACAAGTAGGGGTAATGTTTCTCAACTACTCATTTACTTTGGGAGAAACCTACGTTCATCAGTAGACGGCTGATAAGCAAATAAGTAAGGGGTTAAGTTATAAGTATGCATTATATTTATTAGATAAACAAGGAAACTTTAATACTTTGGTCACGAAATGAGAGGAGATAAATACCAATTTCTACAACTGATAGTTCAGGGAAAATATCGGAAAGAAGAAGACCAGATCGGAAAAGAATCTATTGACTGCACAATTTTAGATAATGGTTCTGAAGTGGCACTACATCGCTGTTCAGGGCCGCAGTCAACAAGGTGGAAATAGCCCTGATGATCTCCAACCTTCGTAGAGGAGACGATACTAAGAAGAAAATTATATTTATTTTAGTATTATCAAGTTATTTATTTATTGTTGGTACACAAACAAAGCATCTAATATACAGTAGTGATAAGTAAAAAAATATACATATTAAAATAGATTAGATGCCTCAGTTAGATATGCACACCAAGAACATAACATTGGAAGTTAAACTATCTTGTACCACCCCTCGGTGTAAAAAACCGTCAGGCAAAACAAGACATCAATGAAGACAAAGAAACACACAAATGTAGTAGAACAAAGCAATACCAAATGACAAAGAACAAATATAAAAATGAGGTATAATAAGACAAAAGCATGATACAAAGAAAAAACAAACAAACTAATCAAGTATGATAAAAAATAGATATACAAATCAGATAAAACGATCCAATAGCATTACATGAAGAAAAAACAATTCACAATTATATTCAAATAGGCATAATAAGACAAGTTATACTAAGACAATAGTAAGAGACAAAGAAAATACTAACAAACAAACCAAGTATGATTAAAAGAGATATACAAATTAGATAAAAATAATTTATTACATAATTCATCCTTCAATTCGAATAGGCATAATAAGACAAGGTATACTAAAACAATAGCAAGAGACAAAGAAAAAAAAAAACAAACCAAGTATGATAAAAAATAGATATTCAAATCAGATAAAACAGTACAATAGCATTACATGAAGAAAAACAATTCATAATTTAATTCAAATAGGTATAATAAGACAAGGTATACTAAGACAGTAGCAAGAGACGAAGAAAAACCAAACCATGATATCTGTTTTTTTATGCATGTATGCAAATGTTGAATTTTATGCCGTTTAGGCAATTGTTTTTATTTTTTGAGATTTATGACTCTGTTATCATTCAGTTGTTATTTTTTCATAGTTGATTATAATTACGTATGTGCTCATATACCAGAGGAGCCCAAGTATCATAAAGTTGTTGGTTTACCAATAAGTAATCTATTCTTCAGAATTTCAGTTTTTTAACACCAAAATGTCACAGATATATTTGAATGTCAAATTCATCGAACTTCCTAGATTTAAAGGTTTCAAATTTCTTTAAAATTTATACATAAAGTACGTCTTTCTTTTATCGATAACATTGAAATCCAAGGAAATATTGGGAGCGTTAGTTTTTCTATCGCTCACTTTCAGGGTTCATATTTCTACAGTGTAGAGAAAATATGAATTCTCTGACTCCACGATAAAAAAACATGTGTGAGAAAATACAGCTTCATAAAACTTAACTATACATTCCAGCTATTTATCACTATATATCAACATTTATTATACGAGTATATGATTTATCGGGAATTCAATCTCTGATCGATGTGACGCCCATAACTTTAGATATGAAAACTTACGACCTTAAAATTTTTATCTACGAAATGTTTTATAATGATGATTTTACCAAATATGATATTAACCGATTTAGTACCGTGATATTTTAAGCTTAGGAATACTCATATACCGCATGCTTTTAATTATAAAAAATAGGGCTAATGGATTTTTTGTATTATGTGTACCAACGTCAGAAGGTTCATTTTTCTTGCAGAGATAGTGTATAGATGTCGCTAGCAACACAACAAAATGTTAAAATTCCTACTGGAATAATTTTTAATGCAAAATGGCCTTACGGTATTGATGGTGCGCCTACGAAGCGTCCACCAGTGGCCTCACGGTATTGAAGTGGTTAACGTCATCTTTCATTAAAAAAATGTAATTTAATTCTCAATTCTACTTTATATGTGTTTGAATATTAACTTTGTAAATTTTCACATAATAATGAACCAAGTCCCGTAATAATTTTTCTTTCTCTCTTCCATTTCCTCTTTCTCTCTCTCTTCATTAAATAAAAGCAGAAGGATCTTTTCTTCTATAAATACATGATTTTAGTGAGTACCTATCTTTTACATGCATTGCGATTATACTAGAATAATTTAAACTTTCAACCGTTTGTTGTATCTATTCTGAAAAAACTAATAAATAAAAAGTTTAATAGCCGAATTTTCTAAACAAAAATAAACTGTACAACTACCCTAAAAACATATCATAACGTTTTATCGCTACAATGTATCACAAGTATTATTTTATTTATGGATATTTCTGGAAAATGATATTATAATATTTTATATACGTACCCACACCATTTTCCAAATCACTTAACATCATCCCCCAGGGCTGGGGAAGTTCTATTCTCAGATATGGGGGAATTTATTCGGTATTTTGAGTGAAAATGGGTGTTATTTCATACATAAAAAGATCGCTTTTAATTTAAATTTCGGTTTTAATTACACTAATACAATTCATTAATTTTATGTATGGTTAAATTATTATAATCGAAAGGTATTAAATTGCTTAAATTGATTTAGGAGGAATATAATATGTATGAATTTTCATATTTCATAAATGTTTTTAAACATTAAAATTTTATTAAATTTATACTTTATGGTAAGTTTGTATTATTTTCACGGCAAAAAAGGTATTATACATTCAAAACATTTCAAGAAATATATATCCCAAATTAGAAAAAAGCGTTTTAATAAAAACATAAATAAAAAATCACAAAAGTTTCAAGTTTATCAAAAAGTATATTTATGAATAACAAACTGTTTATAAAACTAACTAACTAAAAATCACGCCGTCTCTCCGAAGGGGTAGGCAGAAATAATGGACTGCCATACTTTTATTTTCTGACATATTTCTCTCGCTTCCTCAACATTCATACATCGTGTCATGCACGCGCGTTGATTTCGACTTAAATTGAAAATTTGATTTATTTGATCGTGCCACGTTTTCCTCGGTCTACCTCTATTTCTAGTTCCATTTACATCGTTAGCATTCAGTGTTCATTCGTTAGCATCATGCAAGTTTTATGCTTCGCTTCCATACATTAGTAGATTTTTAGAGAAAGTAGATTTTTTAATATTGATGTAAATAACCATTTTCTAGAAGTTCTATTGTAAAGTTCTGCGGTCAACTCAGAATGTTTGAAAAATTCAATGTGAAAATCCCTGACATGAAGATTATCAACCAAGTAAAAAATTATAAGAAACAGCTCCCGCGATTATTTTGAAAGAAATATAATCAATAACAACTTAAAGTTATCATCGCAAAAATAACCTATCCAAAAAAGCTAGAATGGCAGTGCACAATAGTGTTCTTCTATCGACCCTTATGTATGGAAGCGAAGCATGGAACTGGCAAAAGAAGGATGAAAGCAGTATACATGCAGTAGAAATGAGATCTCTTAGACAAATGTGTAGATACTCTGTGTATGATAGAGTGTCGAATGAAAATATAAGAAGTGAAAGCGGTGCGAATGATGGTGGTATGAACAAAATAATGAAAGGATCATTAAGATGGTTTGGACATATGGAAAGAATGAATGAAGAAATAATGGTATAACAATTATATGTTAACGATGTAAATGGAACCAGAAATAGAGGAAGACCGAAGAAAACGTGGCACGATCAAATAAATCAAATATTGAATGTCGGCCATGTGAGAAGTCAGAAATCGACGCGCGTGCATGACACGATGTATGAATGTTGAGGAAGCGAGAGAAATATGTCAGGAAAGAAAAGTGTAGCAGTCCATTCTCTCTGCCTATCCCTTCGGAGAGACGGCGTGATGGTTAGTTAGTTAGTTTAGAATCAATATTGATATTTTATAGCAGTGTTTATATTTAAACAGTTAATAATGTTGAAATTTCAAAGTGTTTCCGCCAAAATAATGGATTATCTAATCAAATCCTTTTAGTGCATTTGGTGTCAATGATAAAAATCGTTAAGTTGGATAACGAACTCGAAAGCGTAAACACTTTTCAGCTTCCATTTTTAAAATGGCTTTATTGTGAATATTCGAAAAGTGTGCGCGAATCCAAACAATATTTCAATCTAAAAATAGTCATTTTACGAAGCCAAATACGTTCAGCAAAATGGGCTGCAGTTTGATTGAAAAAAAAAAACTATTTGTTACAATTCCTATAGCCATATTTCGAATGATATTCACATCGAGTGGGATGATGACGAATCCAATCAATGGTACTCCTGAAAATTGAAATCTGAAATCATATTATGAATACGTTGATGTTATTATTTATATTACAATAAGTTATGGCTTATCGGATTTTTTTATGAATATAATGAGAATATCTTCTTCTATTTTCTTTGATGGTCCTACAGCCGATATCAAGCCTTAACCTCCACAATCCTTTACCTCCAACTCCTCCTGTCCTCTGTTTCGACCCTTCAACTTAACACTCGTAACAATTTTATCTTTTGTATTATAAATCAGTTATGAATAACCGGATTCGCATTAGAAGCCTTTAGATAACATAATTCCATTTTTCAAATCCAATGAGGTTTACTCTTTGTTCTAGCTTGTGTAGACCTGTAAACATAATATCTACAAATCTTTCTCTTGGCATTGCTATTGAAACAACTTTTGATGTAATAATATGTTCAATGACTCTATAAATTCGGAAATTAAAACAAGGCGATAATTGTTCATTTTGTTCAATGCAAATGTTTATCGAATTATGGTAAGTGATTCTTATTGTATCTATAAGTATCAGCTGCTACCCTTGGTTATCATACCAGGGTGTTGCTCAGAAAAATCATTGTCAATACTTCCGAGATACATATCCGAGATATATATAATATATTTTTTGGGTTCTCATTCAAAACGATTCCTAAGGATATTCTGAATAGACCACAATACAAATGATGAGGTTCTTAACAGAATCGAAGAAACCAGGCACTTGTCAATCACCATATCGGAAAGGCGTGCAGGACGGATAGGTAATATGCTACAGTATGAATATTTCCTGCAAAATTTATAAGACGAATCGATTGGCAGAGGGCGTCCTTGGCGAGAGTATCTGGAGTAAATATGTTACGAATACACTGTACCTCTTATACAGAGCTGAATACAGCGCGGAATGGAGGGAAAAAAACAGGGATGTGCCAACCAATCTGATTGCAACTCGGGAAAGAGAAGATTGATAACGTATTATAAGTTCTTATTCTTATTTTCATAGACCTGACGATCTGTAACACAGAAATCATATCTACTTGTATGATGAGTACCAGATGTGCCTCCATCTCTCAGGTGGTCTTCCAGCTGGACGGTGTCCGGAGAGGATTTCGTAAGCGGTTGTGTATGCGAATCTGTCACTATTCATTTTGGCTAGATGTTTATTTCCTATAGTTTTTCTTATGTCTGCGTAACGGACACGATCTCGGAGAGTTTTTCCCGTGATGGATCTTAGGATCTCAGATATTTTTAGCAGACGCCTGGTTCGTACATTGTCGGCCCACGTTTCTACAGCCTACTCCAAGACAGGTCGCACGCATGTCTTATAAATTCTGACCTTGTTGTTGATACGCTATTCTTAATTATTTTAAATTATTAATAGTTGAGTGTAACAGCATAGCTCACACCATCTTTCTTGTCACTTGAGTACTTAAAACGTTGATTGTTGAGTACTCGCTACGCGCGTACTACCGAAATATCGTTAAGTGTTCTATACGCGCCTAACGCGTATGTGGTTTTTGTGAATGCTCACCCATTTGTAAAATATACAACAAAATAAATTGTAATTATTTATTGGGATAATATTTAAATATAATGATGGTGTTATGAACAAAATAATAAAAAGATTATTAAGATGGTTTGGACATATATAAATAATTAATGAAGAAAGAATTGTAAAAAAAATATAAATTAACGATGTAAATGGAACCAGAAATAGAGGAAGACCGAGGGAAACGTGGCACGATCAAATAAATCAAATTTTGAATGTCCGCCATGTGAGAAGTCAAAGAAATTGACGCGCGTGCATGACACGATGTATGAATGTTGAGGAAACGAGAGAAATATGCCAGGAAAGAGAAGTGGGGCAGTCCATTTTTTCTGCCTACCCCTTCGGGGAGACGGCGTGATGGTTAGTTAGTTAGTTAGCTTGTTATATTTAACTTTGACATAATTTGAGCATCTTAACAGAAAACTTGAAAATGTTACGCAATGAAAGTGCACACGTTGGTTTTTAGAAAATTTATCAATTTTGAATGATTTATCATTGCAACCCTTTTTATAAAACACCAAATTTGAATTAGCGTTTCCCACATTTGAATATTTATTTTTACATATCACACTGCAGACGAAATTTAAAAATAGCAGCGCTGATATTTTCGGATTGGAGCTTTTTCTCTCTCAACACTGCGCAAATTTTAATTGACAATTGATACCGGGGCAGCATAAGGTGGAAAGAGGGTAGCGATGGGCGGAAAAAATGTATACGGTTTTACGAATGGCAATAACCGCCATGTGTTGCCATTGTTTCCTTTTTTGTACCAATGTCTACAGTGTGGGTAAAGTAAAGGAAAGTAACTTATTTTTTTAAATTTTACCTTTTTAATTGTTAATTATATTTTAAATCAATGTTGAATATAAATATCATGAATTAATTAAAGTTACTGTTAACAAGATATTTTTCACTGTGGATAGATTTTAATTTAGGACTAGCATGGATTGGGCACGAATGCCGAGATGAAGTGACCAGAGCAATCAAGACCCTGTACTCGTCTAGACCGACTGGAGTAAGACCTCTAGGAAAGCCTAGACAGCGCCTAATGGACAATGTTCTGGCTGATCTGGCTAGGTTGGGCGAATCGGACTGCTGGGAGCAAAAGGCGCAGGATCGAGGAGCTTGGCAAAAAATCATCAAGGAGGCTAAAATTCTTCAAGAGTTGAATGGCCATAGGAAGTAAGCAAGAATAGATTTTAAAAATATTTATTCATTTAATAATAATAGATAAAAACAAATAATCGAATATGGTGGTGGTTTATGGGATAGAACGTTTGGCTTCTGATACAGGTGATTTGGGTTAAAGCCGGGATACAACCCGATTCTATCTTTCGAAAATATATGTTAATATAAATAAATATATGTTCAAAGTAACTTTTTTAATATGTTTGATTTTAAATAGGATTTTTTTTTGGATTGTTGAGGTTTATGTTTTGTAAAACTCCATTATAATTATTATAATAATAAACGCGAATGTTTAATGGTTTTACTTGATTTAATTCATATAATTACTTATATATATAGCATTTACACATTTGTTTCGCCTTGCGAGGACATTTTCAAACTGAACCTAGTCGCCAAACAATGTGTCCTTATATTGATTTTAAAAACTTTAGGGTGGGGGAAAGAATTTATATAATGCAAATCGATGGGGCCATTACACTAACCAATTTGAGGTTTTTACACGAACTGATTAGTCATTTGAATTTATATAATGCTAGTAGATTTTTTGAAAAATTTTTTTTAATCATTTTTTGAAAAAAAAAAGGTATGTAAATATCAATGTATTTTTAAAATTAATTGAAAAATATTATTCATATTGTTCGGTAACTGTATAATAAATAAAATAGATTAATGTCAATAATTAATTGTTAATTTAAAATTTGGTCCTAAGTGTCAATTTATACAGATCACAAATATTCCTCCCACACTGTGGAAATACATGTTAAAACTGTTTTGTCTATTATATCGTGTATTATTTGGTGGGTCATGTACAGATGTTACAGTTTATTCGCCTTCATATGTAAATTTAGGGTAAACGAATTTTTTTCATGTTTGCTGTATTAAAACCATTTTTTGGGATTTTATATAAAATGTCTGTTATTTTAAGGTTCATGTAATAAGAACAATATTTTGAATTAGACCACGCGTATTAATAATTTGCGTAAATATAAACATGATACTAAGCTTCTCAACCCTCAGCAACCCTCTTTATAAAAACTTAAGCAAGTCTCTTGAAAAAAGTCATATTCGTACACTCAAAATGTGAAGGAAATTTTGTTTGGGAAAAGCAATTTTCTTTGTGAGGGGAATCAAACTTGCACATTTTTATGGGAGCAACGCTTTTCACCTATCGAGTTAAGTGAAAAGATTATTTTAAATACCCATTGTGCCGCATGGTAGGGAAGTTGAATAGCTCTCATAAAAAAATATAATCCCGTTCCGTCGCGGAGAAATTATTTTTCGTTTAAAGATAAATGTTATTCCCGGAAAGATTTTTCATAATTATTAAGTTAAAATAAATTATCTATTTCCCTCCTTTCTGATGTTTGCAAATCTTTAAAAAAAATATACTGCAATTTAGAAAAACTCCTTCAGCATTTCTACGAGATTTACTTTCTTCTAAAATTATATTTTTTACTAAAACTAACTAACTAACCATCACGCCGTCTCCCCGAAGGGGTAAACAGAAAGAATGGACTGCCACACTTTTCTTTCCTGACATATTTCTCTCCATTCATACATCGTGTCTCTGACTTCTCACATGGCCGACATTCAACATTTGATTTATTTGATCGTGCCACGTTTTCCTAGGTCTTCCTCTATTTCTGGTTCCATTTACATCGTTAACATATATTTTTTTTACCATTCTTTCTTCATTCATTCTTTCCATATGTCCAAACCATCTTAATGATCCTTTCATTATTTTGTTCATAACACCATCATTCGCACCGCAGTCACTTCTTATATTTTCATTCGACACTCTATCATACGTAGAGCATCCACACATACGTCTAAGAGATCTCATTTTTACTGCATTTATTTTACTTTCATCCTTCTTTTGCCAGTTCCATGCTTCGATTCCATACATAAGGGTCGGTAGAAGAACACCATTGTGCATGCACCATTGTCATATTTTTTACCCTCCTACATATTATATATAAGGGGCGATAACTGATATTTATAAATTGTTTTAAATTCTGACCTGATCAAATCGTTAGGTTTGAATTTCGAACAACTTCATTCTGTTCATAATTTCTAAGCGATCTTACTTCACTCGGCCGTTAGTGTCATAACAAATTTATATATTACTGCAGGATTTTTAAAACCACGTATTGCTTTTTGGATGAAATAAATAACCATACGAATTTACAAAATATTATCTTGTAATATTTTAGGTGTATTTTTTTAGTATCTGCCTAACTGAAAACAATAAAAGAAATACATCTTGATTGGAAGGAGTCATCTAGGGCGTGAAATTGCGTAGATTACTAATAATAAAACGCTTCAAATGTGGTTGTAAATTTATATGACATTTATAGAGAATTAAATATTAAGAATGCTTCAGATTTATCATACGATATAATTAATGTTATAAGAGTACAAAATATCAGTAGAAATCCGACGTGTTAATATCAGAATCACGTATCCAGTTGCAACATATTGCAGCATTTATCTCACAGCTCCTGCGCTCCTGGTATCTAATGTAAAATACACGGGAATCTCGTATACTTTCCCTAACAGCCGAGATGTATCAGGAGCGCAGACAAGTGACAAGGTGGGCAAAGGAGGTGAAGCTCCAACGAGCCCGTAATGAAACAAAGGAGCGCCATCCATCCTTGATTGTAAGGGGAGCGCATGACTGCATTTCTCATGTGCACGATGGTGGCTATTACAAAACGATTCTTGAAAAATTTGATAAGTACTCGTATATGAAATATTATATTTTTTTTTATTTCTTTTTCTTATACACAATTGAGATATAATAAACGGAAAACATTGAGGCGACTCATTTGCATACAAAACGGTAAACAAAAATACAATATCGATATGAAACTAAGAGATAACATACGAGTATCGTAGAAGGAACCAAAATATGTTGACGTCATGACGTGTCAGTGAGGCAGTACTCTTTCCAGAATTTGTGATTCTTTTTTAATGAAAATTGCCTCACTGACACTTAAAATATTCAAGTCTGAGACGATTAAATTCAACGACATAATTGAAAGATATAATATAGATATTAATTCAACAACTCTTTTTTTGGCAATCGTCAGCTGCTTTGCTAACAGTTATTTATTAAAATTTATTAGTAATAGTTCATTATAAATAATGGAAATGAAAATAACAAAAAAATTCTTAAAAAATGTATATTAAGTTCAATTCCAATTTACATTTTACTTCGACCGGTTTCGGCAGCCCACAGACTAGAAGATGACAGCGAATTTCCGGAGTGTAAGTGGAATTTAATAAATATATAGGTATACAATATAAATAAAATTAAATTAATAAATAACTTAAAATATATTGTATACAGTAATTGGGTTCAAAACGACCTGATGTTTAAAAAAAAAATTAAAAGACTGAATTTAATACTGATGAAGAGGTAATTTTTTTCTCTGATATATTTTTAAAAGTTATTCAATGTTTATTATCAATATTTTATGATGGTTTAAAAAAGCAAAATATGCATTTAAAAAAAATAATGTTATGTTTCTGGTATCGAGTGTTTAAATCAACATTAAATAAATATGAACATTAATAACATAAGAAGTGTTCAGAAAGTGTGTGTCTATAATCCCAATACTATTAGTTTTTCTCATAAAAATACCTGAATTCATTCTTTCGGGATGAGCTGTAATTCTTCCTAAGGTTTTGTCAATAAATATCTCCTTCCACGATGCACGAATAGTTCGGGAAATAGAAAACACTTTGTTTGATACGCGATGATCAAAGAAAAATGGAACCAAGATTTTCTCAAAAATACAAATGGCTCTCTTGAACACTTTATTTTTATCGATACAATTTTACGAAATGATACTCACTCTTAGATTGTATTACACATCTGTGCGCGCTTTGATAACGGTAATTCATCAAATTTGTATGTCTACATCAAAAAGAGTCTATGATAAGGATAACATTTTTATTTGTAATTTAAACTTTTTCTCAGTAATATTTCATATTTTTCAAGCACATATCAAAACAAAATAATATTTAGAATATTTGTTTTTAAGCATATAATATCAAAGTTAAACGTGATCATTTTCAAAATCATATGCTCACGTTATTGTGTGGAGTATAACTTTTTGTATAACTTTATAGGTACCTATTGTATAATATATTGTAATAATTTAAGAAAAATCATAATCGTTAATTGTGCGAAACCAGTTGTATTGTTTTGCTGTTAAAATTTTACAAGTTTTTCGTTTATATAAAGAATTTTGACAGGTGTAAAAATAATTTTTTCATTTGTTCCAATGACAATTTGAATAATTTATTTAATATTATTTTAAAGTTCTTGCCGGTGTTGGTTTGGTAAGTGGCTAATTCCTGCTAATTTAAAAAAAACGATGGATACATGGAACAAAGATTAAATAGAATATGTGCATCATCTAAAAAGAACATTTTGAGTTAAATTATTTTTATTTTCTTATTTTATTTTATATTATTGTATTTTAGATTGTTTTTTGGATGTTGGACGATCGAAGTGTGCGCGGGAGATACCTATTGGTGGCGATGAGGTTCGCAACCCATCACACCGCGTCTCCCGCGGGGCGAAAAGCGAAGGATGGAGTGCCGCATCGGTTAAAGTGTGACAGTCCATTCTTTCTGCCGCATCGGTTAAAGTGTGATGGTTAGTTAGTTAGTTAGTTAAGAAAAATTTGGTTAGAATATGAAATAATAATATTATATAATGATTAATACGAATGAAAATGTATATTTTCTGGAAGTTTTGCTATATTTCATAGGATTTAAATGTTTTGATAATCTAATAATAAGCAAGGTAGAAACATGTTGATAATGCATTAGCAACATCAAATTCTGATAATGTCTAAGCAATGGGAAACATGTCATTGCTTAGACATTTTCATTCGTATTAATTATTTAATATGGAGTGTAACATCATTGTTCAAGAAACAATAAGTATTTTAATGTACTTTGAGATGTGCTCCACGAGACTATAATTTCGGAATTAATTAACCATAAAATTAAATCTGATGAATTTTAAAGTGTGAGTCTGATTTAATGTTATCACTAAAATAAGTACTGCCACTTATTTTAATGGGACTATTAGGTTGAAAGTAAACCTTTCGTTACACCACTATAAAAATGTTATAATTGCCAATTTCAGCAGAAGCAATCTAACTGTATGAAGGGTAAAAGTAATTTGAACATTGAAAATTATTTCAGATACAACTATTGTAAAACAAAGCACTTAAAGTGCTTCGTTCTTCCAATTTGAATTTTATTGACCCATTAATACCCAATGACACGATTTTATTACAGAAACATTTTTAAAATTATGTTTTTATCAATTTGTAGATTTTTTCGCGTAAAATGTTTAAAAGTTCTAAAATTGATTGTAATTTGTTTAAAACTTACTTGATCTGTTATCATCATCAGTATTAACTCGACCGCTCTGGGTCAACCATGGCTGAATCCAGAAGTCTCCTCCATTCCTGTCTGTGTACTGTTTTAGTTTTTCTTCTTACTATCTGTATGTATACACTGACATAGTCCATCAATTCCTGGTCTTCTATGTCTTTGTGGCGTGGAGTGGAGAGTGTGACGTAAACGTCGAACATTCCTATTAAGTGACCAGCCTATCTCAAGCGTTCTACCTAGTTGTAACTTATCACATCTTATTCACTTTAGATATAATACAGCTCCATATTGTATCGAAGACTATCATTACGAGTATATCGTACATGACCATAGACTGTTTTGAGGATCCTTCTCTCAAATGCTGTAATAGATCCCTCCATGCTCTTTTTCATTTCCCAGATTTCAGAGACGCATGCCAGGATTGGCTTAATTGATGTTTTATACATGAGAATTTACAACTAGTGTAGACTTTAATTATTATGAAGTTTTTATAACAGGAGTTACCAGTAATATAATATATAAAAATTAATCTGATTATATAATTTCTTCTTTGTTTTCTATTACTTTGTGTTGTGGATTCAAATTTGAATAACTTTTTGAAAACACTGCATTTTTACAACACTTTTTTTAAAATTTACATCAACATGTCTCTGAACAGACAGGTCGTTTGTGAAAATTCCAAAAAGTGTTTTGAAAATACAATGTTTTCAAAAAGTTATTCAAATGATTTATAGTATATTAAATCATTGATCATTGACATTTACAAATAAAAGCAGTTTAAGATTATCATACTTAGCTTCACACCTCTCGTAATAATCATGGATATATTGAATACAACATAATATTGTTATTAAATGAGATTTTGGAAACTAAGACATAAGCGGGAGACGCCTATTTGTGGCGATGAGGTTCGCAACCAATCACATCGCGTCTCCAAAAATAGAAGAATGGAGTGCCACATCGGTTAAACTGTGACAGTCCATTCTTTCTGCCTACCCTTTCGGAGAGACGGCGTGATGGTTAGTTAATCAGTTAAGACATTATTAATGATTGTATTACATGAATTTTTTTTTGTGATTTTAAATTCTGTGAAATAAATATACGATTGTATTTTTTTCTATATTAGCAATGTGTTGTGAATTCATATTTGAATATGTTTTTAAATACATCGTATTTTCACATGAAACTTTATCACACTTTTCGCAAACATTTTTCGAGCTACAGATGCCCGAATTCTAAGTGTAGAAATTTTAACTAATGTTTGCGAAAAGTACAATAAACTGTTGTGTTAAACAACTTTAAAAAAAATATGTATTATTTGTTTTTTGAACCTTTTTTTTTCATATATATTTTTAAGAATGTAATACTTTTATGTATCAGATTGGAGGGTCAAAGTGGAAGGCAGGAGGAATTGAAGGTGAGAAATAGCCATCAAAGAAAAATAAGAAGAATATTTGTATAAACGAGTATTAAACATGACAAGAGATCTTATTGAAACTCATTTTTATTATAGCTGTGTGTATCAAAGAGGTACATTTTCGATAATAGCATTTCAGGCATCTAAATGACATGACTTAATATTCAAAGTCGAGATATTTACATGACAATAACAAGTCAAACGTTCGAAAGACTTAGCAAGCTAGACTGATTTATGTGAGCCTATAAATAAAGACCAACACTAGCTTCTCAATGTCGATTCTTCTGTCAAAGATATCGTTCAATGATAGTCTGACACATCAGAAGAAAATAAAATTTTATTTATGATTATTATTATTTTAATTTTGATTATTTTTTATTATATATTTTCTACCTTTAATATTTTCTCCTATAAACAGTAACTAACCGTTCTTCAAATTAAAATATTTAGGTACCTAACTCAATTTCAGCAAGAACTTCAAAATTGTATCAAATAAATTATTCAAATTGACTTAGGAACAAATACACAAAGATTCGAAAAATTACGAAAAATTTGACAATTGATATATATTTTTGTAACACCTGATGATGTCAACATTGGTTGATGAAACAGCTGTCGTAAAGTAAAATAAATACAATTTGTGATATAAACCAAAGTTTTTGAATTAACAGTTATAAAATGTTAAAATTTCATAGTGTTTCGGCCAAAACAATGGACTATTGAAAATAAACGAATTACAAAAAAATTCTCCGAAAAAACATACCGTATGAACGACTAGTAAATACGGTATGAACGACTATTACAAATAAAGAGAGATTACTGAAGATTTCGGTTAATTTTATCATATTTTTTTTAAATATTTCAAATGTATTCTTAATAGATATGAATGAATACACTTATATATTTTCGTAAACGCCACTTTTTTGCCAACTGGTTTCGCTACAAGCAAAACAAAACAAACTAAATAATTAAAAATATTATCAAATCACATCTGTAAGGGGATGAAATAAAATAATAAGGACTTCGTGATAGGAAAGTACACCATGTATTATCTATTATTTTAGAACACGACTAATTTTTTATATATAACCAAATCAATGTTTTTAATTTAAAATTTTATATTCACCATTACTTTGTGTTGCGGATTCATAATTGAACAATTTACTTTTTTTCATTATTTGTTACTACACGTTATTAATATAAATTTTAAAAAACGCTTTAATAATATAATTTTTTAATAATATGTTATTAAAAAAAAAAGTATGTTCTTCAATTAGAGTTTTTTAAAATTTATTTCCAAAAATGTACAAATTAAATTCTTCACACGAAATTGTATTTTTTAATATTTATTTTTTATAAGCAGATAAGTAAATTCAAAACCAAATTATAATTCACATTTGCGAATTCCTTAAATATAAATGATTTCAATTGAAATTAAATTAACGATCATATAAGGTACTATGAAAATAAATAGGTTACAATATGAAAAATTAGATAGAGGTTTTAAATAACTTTTTTCTATTTTAAAAAATAGAAAAAGGGTTTCAACGCAGTTCAAAATGACTGTTGCTTCAGCCAAACTAATGTTCTAAGACATTCACCCCTGTTCTAAGACTGGCCATTTGTAGGGAGGCTATCTTGATAAATGGATGGTGCCCTGGGAATTCGAAGGCGCTACAAAAGGAAAATTTAAGCTTGTTACACATTGGAACGACCGTGAAGTAACATTGCATAACAATGCGGCCTTAGCTTTTACATGACGTACTTAGTTTCTCATAGAACCAATGACAAGTAAATCGAATATTTCATCATAATTTTAAACAATTCAATTCAAATATTGTATAGGAACATAATTGTGTTCATATACAAATAAGTTAATATTCAATATTTACGTGAATGATATTTATTGAAATAACAAATTCATAATTTATTTATCCAAAATAGGTTTTGCTTTAGCGACATCTCTTGACCGCGATCGCTACTGACTTAAACGTATTGACAGAATCGATAAATCAATTAAATTGTTCAACTGATTACAAAAACTATCTCAGTTTTTACAAACTTTAGGTATAGTTTATTAGGTATAGTAGGGTAAAAAAATTGAATCGCCGATCAAAGCACTGTCAGTTTCATTTCAATATTATCTTTACATTATTAATTATACTTTTGTATAACTCACTTAACTTGAGGTTTGACATTATTTTAAATATTTGAAAATACAAATATTTTGTTCTAAAAGCACTTTATTTAGTTTTTTTAACACCACCAACCTATTTCGCTCTTAACGGTACTTTACCAATGTACCAATTATTTTTATTATTTTTTTAGCCTTTGAAACTCAGTTTGCAGCGAAATCGATTGGTAGTGTTAATGTAAGACTTTAACACCAACTCCTTTGGATATTGACGGAGCTCTACCGAGATACCAAAAAATATTATAAATTAGTGTTTTTTAGCTTTCGAACCTCAGATTTGAACGTGGTTGATTGGTAGAGTTAAAGTAAAGAAGTGTTTTAATTTATTTTTAATTACTATTTATACCACATTACATTTTAAAGGAACACGTAATCCTAATACTTTTCAATAACGTAACATGCCACCGAAAACATCTTGTTAACTGAAAAAGTGTTGTAAGAGATTTATTGTATAGATTACAGATACACAAATTAGTATTTTTTTCACATTTTTCCGTATAAAAGTTAATTTTAAGCAGTACTGCAATGAACCTGATTCGGTCTGAAAGGTGTGTTTTTAGCTTAACAAGTCTAAATCGCATCCGTGGACGACTTTTTGCGACCCCTGACGATTCCGACAGAGACAAAAGATCGGAGAGCAGAAGTGCGCAACAATGAGGGGACGTGGTCTGAATTGATTATCAAAGTTTTTCAGGAAATGGCCCAGGCGGTGAAAAAGTTGACATCAACATTGGAGTATTAGCAATTGAAACCGAGTTGTTTTTATTGAAGTTTTCTTCATTTTGGGGTTTATTTAGATTAATGAGTCCCTTAAATTAGTCTGCCGTGATAACTAAGTGCTCGTAATTCTATTGAATTTTGAAATAAATTTGGGAAATTTAACATATATTTTTATCAATGTACCGTAAAACAAATTGATTAAAAGGATCACATTATTTTATGGATTCACATTATTATACGGTTTGAAAACACTGTATTTATATTATTAACAGTTTTCTACACTTTTCAAAAACATATTTCGAACCAAATACGTCCTTCTTCGGTGTAAATATTTCTACACTGAGAAAGAACATATACGCTCGTTTAATTTTTTGATCTTCTTCTTCGTATCAATGGCAAGAAGGATTAATATTTAATATGTACAGCGCTAAAAAGGGCATCTTTCTTCTCTCTCTCTTGCAATTGTTGTAATGGGTTTGACTGAATTTGTTTTCGTATCCAGGGGCGCCGGGTGTTGTAGTTATAATAACACCGTACGTGGAGACACATTTCCGCCCTCCGCCCATTTTGATTGTATATTCTTATCATAAGTATATTAAAAATGTAATATGTAATTTTTGTAGGATAAGTAATTTTTTTGTTACACACAATTCAATGAAATAAAACACCCGCATTTTAAAACTGTTTTCATTAAACTGCAGGTGTTAATAGTACAAACTCTTATGTATGGAAGTGAAGCTTAGATCTGGTAATGGAATGATGAAAGTAGGATAAATGCCCTAAAATTGAGAACACAGAGAATATTGTGGAGAGAACAATATTTGAAAAAATATCGAACGACGAAATAAGAAAGAAATGTAAGGCAGATGATTGCATCATAAGTAAAATTTAAAAAGGGTTTCTGAAACGGTTCAAACATACGGAATGAATGGATGAGAGAAGAACGGTTAAAATATTGTGTCAGATATATAGAAAAATTACGCTAACAAAGACCGAGGAAAACATGGCATCACCAAATCGATAATTGTTAAAATACGGCTACATTTGAAGTCGGAAAAATAATGTATAAGAATATAGAAAAAACTAGAACAGTATTGCGTTTCATCCTCTTTACTTACCCTTGCGGAGAAATAATGTGATGTTAGTTATTTCGATTATTTTTAATATTAATTAAAGGGGTGGGGCGATTTAAAGTAAAATTCATCAACCGCCATTGGCAAGCATACCAACATATCTAAACCGTATTTTCAGCAAAATTTCATCCCATTGAGATATTATCATTAATCATGAATATTAATTAAAACTCACAGCATCCTGTAGTGCTGTTTTCTTAACTGGAATATTATTTCGCGTTCGCTGTTGATTTACATACATATAACTCGAGTAAGTACGTTCACGATCATTTTAATAATGTTTTCCATTAAATATTGTTTTATGGAAGATGATGTATTGAATGGAAAGAGAAAAGGGAAAGTTATATTCAAATTATATTCTTGTCAAATTGTTTTCACGTTTCGATAAAATATGATGTACATTTCGGAAACAAAACCAACTTTCAACGGCTTTGAGTAAGAATAATATGATCAATATGTTACTTCGTTATAAACTTTTCAAATAACTTTTCTCCTTGATCATACAGATGTTTGAAATATTAATAATTTATTTCATTCGTTGTGACTATTCCTTCGGGGAATAAATAAATAATTTAGTTTATAAATATATTTTTAGAAAACAATACATATTGAGTGTGGAATATGTTGTACGATGGGGAAGACTGAGAAGATGCTACTGGAGATATCTTGTGGAAAGAGCATGTTCTTAAAGAGTGATAAATATAGTAGCAAATATAGTACCAACAGGAAATCGACCTCCAGGAAGACCACCATTTGGACATCTAGACAGTTGGATATCTACATCCTTGGAACAGGCTCCGAGAAATAACAGTATGCAGTCCTTAATAAAGCCGAAGAAGAAGAAGAATAATACATACTGCCTTGGGCGAAAATAAGGAAATCGGAAGACCATCGACACCAAAAAGATAGACAGATAGTTAGTGGTATCCAGATGCGGGAGAATTAAGTCATAGACAATTGAAAGTAGTTGGAAGAGGCTAGATAATAATTACAAATATTACATGTAAAAAAACAACTTATGTCAATTAATAAAAAATAATGAGATAGGTAGATTGCCTAACATCAGGCGTAAAACGTACTGATAATGCATATAATGATTTATCAAGAGATAAGAGAGGCTCCACATAGAATGCAAATGAAAGTTTTAATTACAATTTGGCGGTTGGATCTGAAACACATACAATTTGGTTTAAAATAATTGAAACTTAGCACAGTCGGCTGCTTGCTTATTCAATGAAGAAAATTCAATCATTTTATTTTATTGTTAATGAATGAGTTAAATATTGTAGTTGGCAACTGCAGCTTCATATTCGCACAATAAATAAATGATCGACGAGTTAGCCAACAAAATCAAAGCAGTACCTTAGAGACTTGATGGAGATTGGAGGAAGCTCTGAAAGCTCGAAAAGAAGTGTTGCAAAACAAAAATTAAAAAAATAAGAAGAAGAAAAATTGCTATATGGTGCTGGAACCTTAATAACCAGATATCTATAAGTACATATAATTAACGAAGAAAAAACACGTAATTTACTTAATATATATCACGCCGTTCCCTGAAGGGATAGTCACAAAGAATGGACCGCCATACTGTTGTTTTCTGAAATACTTATTTTGCTTCCTGAGGATGTATAAATCATTGGTGTATTTGATTTATTTAGGAGTAAAATTGGTTGTGTCAAGTCTTTATTAATTACTGCATAAAAAAATATTTATTTATTTAAATAATAAAGCGTAATCAATTTAAATTCTCTCAATCAGTTCAATTTTACTAAAATGCTATATGCGTCTCGTAAATGTTTACCGATGTTAGTTCTTCTTTTTCTTTGCCATTCCCCACTTTAGGTGGGGTGTGCCCTTCTAATATGATTTCTTCAGGACGCTCTATCACGGGTTAGTTTTCTGTTGAGTCCCTATTTTTCGAGAGGGGCCTCGATAAACTAACTTTAACATCAAGTCTTTACAATCGAAAGATGAAATAATAGCGTAGATTTTCACGATTTGTAGGAATATGCATATTTTGAAAAATCCGTGTATTTCTGAAGTACTCGTATATTAAGCTTTCTATAATTATAACCACCCTGAAGATGGAAGGGATGGGGAAGAGTAAGGGGATCTTATTGATTCTTCGAGCGGTGCATGGCCATCACCACGGTGATGTCAATGCTACGCAGTGGGATTGATCTGATCTTAAGTACCTATCCACACCTCGACTTTGGTCTCCCCTGGAAACTATGCGAAATGTTAGAGATCAATTAATTAGCCTCAGTTGATAATATTGATTCATAGGCCAAAGTGAAAGAACACCTCGCCAACTCGTCTGGCAAGCATGGCGTTGTAATGCAACCACCCTTTGTATGACATGTCATACGTGGAGAAGTATGGGGGAGGCTTATGTCCAGCAGTGGAAGACAACGGCTGTTTAAGTAGGAAAAGAAAAATAAGATGGAGACTGCAACGATCTCCGAAACGTTGGTCAAAAAAGACGAGCATCGTGAATTTTCCCAAGATCCCAAAATACATATCTAAAGATGGTTATCTAACAACAATATCAACTTTAACGTGATTTTTATTATAAAATCGAGAGTTAAATTTTTTGTAAAAATAGCTGTTTTGTTACGTTAAATATCGTTTTCGGATGCTGAAGTTAACAATGATAGATGTCTAGAAATGTGTCAAAAATGTCAGAATAGAGAGAAATTTCTTGAAGAATTTGTAAGGAAATAACAGTTTCTAAAATTCTTGAATAAGTAAGCAGACGTCTAATAAATTTATAACTAGGTTAGCGGAGTATTCTGAAATAAAAAGCAACAAACGTTTTTCAATTACACGGTACCCACAAAAGAGATTTTTAGTTTTATTTGTACTTTTAAATAATGTTTTAAACATAGGGATTCGATGTTTTTGTATACTACAGGTTGTTTGAACCCAATTACTGTATACAATTTGTTTTGAGCAATTATATTGATTCTTATGACACGTATAGATTCTTATTACATATTATCACGAAATCAGTAACCGTCGATGGGTCGGCTCTCGAATTTGTACCATAATACACATATCTTGGCCAAATCATTCAATTAGGTAGAAACAATTTCGAGAAAGAAGCCGACCGAAGAATTCAGTTGAGTTGGGCGGCCTTTCGAAAATTATGTCATATTCTCACTATTTAAATACCACAATGCCTCAAGACTAAAGTCTTCAACCTGTTCGTTTTGCCAGTCATGACGTACGGAGCCGAGACGTGGACACTGACAAAAGGTCTAGTCTACAGATTCAAGGTCGCCCAACGCGCCATGGAAAGAGGGATGCTTGAAATAACCTTGAGGGTCAGATTTAGAAACGAATTTATTCGCCAACAAACTAAGGTGACTGAGGTGGCTATCAGGATGGGCGGGCTGAAGTGGCGATGGGCTGGCCATATCTGACGGAGAACCAACGGCCGATGGGGGAGACGGGTTCTGGAGTGGATACCACGTACAGGAGAGTTGGACGTCACCTGCCCGATGGACCGATGATCTGAAGAGGATTGCTGGACATAGATAGATGGGAGCGGCAATGGACAGGGGGCGGGGGTGTACTTTGAGAGAGGCCTACATTCAGCAGTGAATGACAGCTGATGCTGATAAATCTATGGCTATTTTATTGTCACGTGAATTATACACATGATCGAAGACAGTGTGACGATCTTACTGCCATGACCGAGATTTGAACCCAAGACTCACATTATGACGGAGAGAGCTCTTACCAATCTGACTAGAATATCAATTTTTTAAATGTGGTAGTTTCCCGTTGTTTTCCATTTTATGTACTGCAAAGAAAAAAGTTAAAATTGTGCATTCCATGTTAATGATATTGCATATATTAACGATTAAGTTTTCTTAGATCTTAGGTGTAACCTTATGTGATTGAGTCTGCAACGATTGTAGGTATTTACAAACATTACAGACTAAATTTTTGTATTTATGTATTTAGACAGCATGTTCACAGAAAGACAATTAGCAGACAAATCATTCATTTTAGCACCAGCATTTATTCATTTTGGTTCTTTCATACACTTGTCCATACACAGATTGAACAACCATAGAGACATTACGCATCCCTGCTTAACACCCACTGTGATATCGAACCTGGGCGTAATGTCCCCATCTACCCTAACACTGGCAGTGATTCTTTCGTAAAGAGAAGCAACCGCCCGTATTAGTTTTGTGTTCACTCCGTATTCGGACAAGATTAACCACAGTTTATCCCTATTCACTCGATCATAGGCTTTTTACAAATCGACAAACGTACAGAAAAGCTTACGTCTTTTGGCCATAAACTTCTCCGTAAGCGTTCGACGTGCAAAAATCTGATCCATACATCCTCTTCCGATCATAAATGCGGCTTGTATATCCCACACTCTTTCAGTCGTCGCCTTATTATACTTTTTTTCTTAGAGAGAAGTAGTTTGTTATAAAAGTGACTATATGTAAGTATGGAGAAAATCAAAACTTAAATGTTAATTAAAGTTTTCCCCGTTGCATCCGATATATCGCTATATCCGTGATCGTCATGTGAGTTGAGTTCAACTGTATTACATATGTTTGGTGGGAAAGTATTATAATGTTAATAAATATTTTTTCCAGCATATTTAATTAACATAACATTAATAATCATAATATAATTTCTATTTTTACGTAATAAATAGTAACTTTTTTTTCATTACTGAGAGTAGAATAGCCTATTGAATTTTATCCGTAAATAACTGTATTGAATACATGTGATTAAGAATTAATTGGACATGAATATTTGATTTTACGAGGAGGTTTCTTATGTTACTAACAATAAAATAACCAAATCATAATCTGAAATACAGTCATTTTGACATTTGAAACAACTTTCAAACGTAATTGAGATGTCGATTAGATAGTATAGAAATTTACCTCACAGGCAATATTATATTTTCAACAATCAAATTATTTCACAATTGTTCGTTCTTCGAAACTCCGTGTTCAATATTCCAATCTTTCTTTCAAATAAGGTTGTATGATATCTGAACATGAAAAAAGATAGGAAAGGGTATGGCGAAAAGTACTTGAAGGCTTTCACATTTCAGTGATGTTCTTCTATGGAGGGAGCTTTTTAAAATTATGTTAAAAGGAAGCTATTTTTTCTTTATTACAACCTATGATGGTATGGGTTTCGTGTCTGAAAAATATATTATATATAATATTAATTTAGTTTTTACGGATATTATTTTAAAATTACAGATGTAAATAAAACAATATTTTTTAATTTCTAGTCCCAGTGAAAACCAATTTCATGCAATTTGTTTTTATGTACTGGAATTTTGAATCTAACAAAATATTTATATGAACTAGACATTTTATGTTTGCGTTAATGTATTTTTTTTATGGAAAGGAATGTAAGGAATGAAAATAATTTCTCTTGTTTTATGGATAGAATAGGAATGTCGGATGGCCATCTAAATGATTGACTGATGACATTGCCTGTATAAATGGAACCCCCTGGATTAGGAAAACAAAACAGGGTCGAGTAGAGAAAAAATTCTATTTTCAGCAGTGGATAAAATAAGGTTGAAGAAGAAGAAAATTGGAATGATAAATGGAAAATTCTTAAAATGACTTCTTAAAAATCAATAATAATTAATTTTGTAAATTCTAAAATTTTTGTTATCAGTATGTGTGTAATTCTTAGCTTAAAATTTCCCAGGAAAGTGGTGTCGAAAACAAAAATGATTCCATTCATGAATTTTTAAATTTATTTTTAATAAAATTGATGTGTATTCTGTAACAAACGTGACATCCTGCGATACTTTTAAAGTTATATATTCTAGAGATAAAAGTGTGGGATTCAAGTACTAAAATAAGCGGAGCGTTATATATATTAACGATGTATATAGAATCTAAAATAATATGTAAACGATGTATACGGAATAAGAAAGAGAGAAATGCCGAGTAAAACGATCAAATCAATCAAATATTAATTGTCGGCCACGTGAGGACTCGGAGTAATCGACGTATGTTTATTACAAAACGTATGAACTTAAAAGAATCGAGAGAAGTTTGTCGGGATAGAACAGTGTCGCGGTCCATTCTTTCGGCCTACCCCTTTCGGAGAGACGGCGTGATGTAAAGTAAGTTAGTTAATCAAGTTGCAAAAATAATAATCAGCCCAGCTTCAACAAATATGCTTTTATTCCTTTAAATATTAAAATAGCGTTCCCATTTCGGTACCCACGATACAAGGGCGTTCGTTCGATTAGAAGCCTATCGAAACACATTGTAAAATACGGCAGCCTCATATATCATGATAAGAAGTCTTCTTTGGATTCAGCAATATTATCGAATATATAAATCAGGCAAATCCACCATTTGCGATGCCTTGAACCCACTATATTCCGTACCCGTAGTCTGTAATGGGTGAAAAACTGCGTGACCCTGATTCTATGATATATTAGATTAAATCACTATTCGTGTTTTCTGCTAAACATACTGAATGTGAAATCTGCAAATATAAGCAGATACAATAAAGATATGTTGTGGAAAATAACGATTTGGAATGGAATGTGTAAAATTATATGTAGGGTTGTTTATTATTACGCTTATATAATGGCGAATGGCCATAGACGATATTCATAAGAAATAATGTATTTATTATATATTGTTTCTTAAACGATCTCCGATTTATAAATTTTTATTTACATTTTATAAACGTTTTACATTTGTTGACTTTTTTGGCGATTTGTATAATTATTTCAATAAATTTCTATCAAAATGTGACTTTCTAGCAGAAAGGTACGGTTTTAAAATTGTTTTGGCTTTATTTATTTTGATTTGAAAAATATCTGTATCAGCACAATACTTTTTTACAATTATCACAAATGGTCTACAGATACATATTTTTTTAAAAAGTTCTTCAATGGTGAATCAACAACAACAATGTGTTAATAAAAAATAGAAGAGATAAAATTAAAATGATACGTCTTTCAGATATAAAACTTAAATACAATTGATATGCGCATTGAAATATCCAGTTTTTATTTTTCCATTAAGGACAATGTATAATAAAACATTTTTTATTCTAATTAAAAAAAACTCGGAATGTGTATTTATAACAATGTTAAATAAATAGCAGTGAAATTAATTTTGATTTTTATAATGCATCCCCTTAACACGTAGGTATACAAGATAAAGGATTCCCTCACGAGAACCTAAGACACCATCATACCATGTACATATCCTAGAAATCTTAGCACAATTCTTTATATCAATAAAACGTGGGGATATAGGGTCCCATATGGGATCAAAGAATATTCAGCATTTACTTAACTTCGAAAATGTGTTGGAACGTTGTAAGTTTGTATGTTTTCGTATATATATTTTTCAATTTTTTCACATTTCGGGAAAACTTTTATGAATCGAATAGGGGAGAAAGTTGGTTTCAACGGACGTAGGCGCGAACCAATCCTCTGTAAAATTGCCTCGCAAATTGGTGTAATTTTATACGTCGTGACAGGCCCGGCCTTGGGAAATATGCTACCCGCGCTTCTGGGGCGGACTGGCATCCGAATCGAAAACAAATTAAATAAATTTCCCATTGTTTTATCGCGTTTTATAGGCTGCCGAAAAGTTTTGGAATGTTTCAGCGATAATATTTACATTACAATTACTTATGTTTATTTTATTTAAAATGTCAAAAAGTTTACTATACGAATACATTTAAATACGTTATTCGAAAATTTATTGTGATTTCTTTGAAGTTTTGTAAATAAATGAGAAAAAGCTCGAATATGACCAACATGCTAACAAATCATCATGATTTACTTGAGAACCAAACTTTACTATCATGACTACCTCTTGAGCTCCCTTTACTATATATTACATACATATATCATATAACATGCATCTTGGAATGCTTGTCCATTTTTCTAAATTTAAATTTTGCGCCATTAAATAATTGATTATTTGGTATTTTACAGATTTTCTTGGTCCTTCTACAATGTTTTGGCATATATTGAATAAATTCCTAATTACTGAGAAGATATTGAATAAATTCTTTCGCTTTCTGGACCTAAAGAAAACGGTTATTATCCTTGATTATACCCAACTGATTTCTTACTAGGTATGCTGGACTAGCAATCATTAAAAATTATTCGAACTATCCGTTTGGGTGTTCATTTTTTTCAATAGATTCGTGGTCGAATACATAACTTGAATACTGTTATTTGTTCATTAAAATTACCTGCCAATATATTGTTTCACCTGTCACTGTGTAGAACCAATCTGCCTAAGGGAGTATCTGTGAGTTGGGATATAATCCTTCTAAATCGTAACCCTTCGGTTGTGGATGTGTTACACGATAGTAAAGTGGCTGCCCTCATAATGCATCTATATCTAATGTATTAAATAGATATTCTTCGTGTTTCCTAATTAAAATTATTTATCATTATCTTTATTTTCATTTTCTAATTATTTGTTGAACTCTTTGTGTTTATTATTTTTTATTCTATAGTTCCCAATCGTTGCCTCAGCCTTGGTCGTAGAAATCGCATACTTTCGTGGGAAAGCATGCACAGATATGGGGAAGAGTTGCGATGTCCGGAGCTAGCGCCGCACCAGGCTTGTGCCTAGAGGTGTCGATGGTGTATTTAGCCTTCATTCAGTTGTTGAATTGAGCAGTACTTTTGCTCTGTACTTTTTCCCAATCGTTACCTCGTGCACTAAAGATGAATATTATGAAACTCATGTCCTCCAACATTTTCATTTTGTCGCGGGAGATGCCTTTTGGTGGCGATGAGGTTCGCAACCCATCACACCGCGTCTCTCGCGATGGCGAAAAGAGAAGGATGGAGTGCCGCATCGATTAAAGTGTGGCAGTCCATTCTTTCTGCCTACCCTTTCGGGGAGACGGCGTGATGGTTAGTGAGCTAGTTAGTTATTCTATAGTTTGAAATGATTTAGACATACTACTATCTGTGATCTTCTTCTTCTTTAGCCTTCCTACCTCAGCTGGATATATAGACCTCTTCTATTTTCTTTCACTCGATCCAGTCTTCACTGATTGGAAGATCTGAAGTTTTATTGAAATTTTGTGAGAACAGAAGTCTGACTTGAAGGGATTTTATATTGGATGGTACGAACGATAAAAAATTGTCTAGCGTCAGATGCTTCAGATATCGTTAAAGCTTATTAAAAAATACGAGTATACAAATAAAAATAAAAAATAAGTAATAAAATTAATTGAACAATAATATTAACTCTATATTAAATACTATATTAAGAAGATAATATAAGTTTTTAGAAGTTTTATTTTATTTTTTGAGAGTGACAAATTATATCATAATGCTAAAGAATTTTCAAATGTGGTGAGAATGAAACACGTAGAATTTTTCTGGTCTTGTGCACCTTTGTTTTTCATCAATATTTATTACTTCTAATGAGTAATATTTAATTTAACTTCTTATAAAATTTAATGAGTATATTTTAAAAGAATTTTTTATAATATTCAAATCGGTTGAACTGTATTTCCGGAAATTTTCTCCTACTTCCAGTCAAATATATCCACGCAGAAGCATTTAATTCTTATTCCGTTTCGAAATTCAAATACGAAAAAAAAAAAATCAATCGGGTGTTGGCACATGCGGAATTATTTATTTACTCTGTATGATTGAAAAACATGCCTCGGATCCAATCAACCAATCAGATTGGTTAAATATTATTTTTCCAATCGCATATTCGGTCACGTTCCCATTGGAGTTTATTTTGGAGCCTGGCAACGCGACGGACGCGAAACTTTATCCAATAATTCAATAAAAAGGGGAAATTTCTTTAGACTTCTTCGTATGATCTTGAGTGATGGTGTGTGTCGACGTTATTTGATTCTATGGAAAGTTTCAAAGGCTGTTATTGCAAGCCATTGGAAAATTGAGAAGATTTTTCCCCAACTTTCAGAAAATTGCCTCTGAAATTATCCTTTAACGATGCATTTTTGTGTCAGACTGAAAAATTCGAGAGTGTGATCAATAAGTTTATTTTTGATATTTATATTTTTATTTGATGGATATTATAAATTAGAACTCCTTTTAAAGCGCAATTTTGTATAAAAACATGTTTTTATTGAAGAATATCAATTATCAAATTTAATTTTGTCTCAACGCGGATAATTGTTAACAAGAATGATTGGTAATATTCACCGAAAACATGTCTATGTAGACATGCGTAAGTATTAATAATATGTATTAATAATCAGATTCCTCCTTTTACTCCTTTCTCCTTAAATACTTTGGCTACATTTAATCTCCCAAACTTCCATTCCCAATCAAATGCAAATTAATCATGAATTACTTTCCATATAAATTATGTCTTTTCAAATGTACGTTTTTTTTTTAAATTACAATTTTATATTTTTAAATATTATTATGTTTTATTATTGTTTAATATTATTTATTGTTTTTTACTGATAAAAAATAATTATAAGTACTTATAACAAATAGCCCAGGTTAATTTTTAAATTTAAATTGCTGTATCGAATTTTAAATGCGTTTTTATGTTAGTCTTTCTTTGTATTTATTGTATTTATACACCTGAAGCTGGTGGGTATCCTCCAAAACATGTCGTGTTTTTTAATATTTAAAAAAAAATTGGATTAAACAAAGTTATTTTTAATTTCCTAAGTAAGTTTCGTAATAAATATGTAAACTAATGATTTCACTGAAATACCTTGAAGGTAGTTCATTTGAAATAGTAAAAAAATAAATTAAAAGTCTTTAATGATAACTTTCACGTTTTTATTTATTTCGAAAGCGACCAGTTACGCCAGGCTGGCTGGTATCGACAAACCAATCTGTAGATACCATTCAGCCTAGCGATTTATGCCACTGTCGAAATATACATAAATGTAGAAGTAGTAATTTTAAAACTTCGTTTCATTTAATTTAATATATAAACCAAAAAATATTAATTGTAAATGAATTATTCTTTTTCTTCCAGTTCAAGAGCTATAACTTAAGTATGTTTCTTTGGAATAACATACAGAGTAGTTTCCAATTGCCTTCTCTAAAAGATTTTTATGTCAGATTTCCCTTTCTTTAGCTGGGTGAATCAAGTTTTATGGCCCTGTAAAATCGCTACTCATCTTCTCTCTATTTGCTGTGACACTTATGGGTAATGTCAGTGCTCACATTGTTCTGGGTTCACGGATTTTAAGATACCATTATTGTACTCTAGAGAGTTGGACTTAGCGAAAATGTTACTGATGTCATTTTAACGTGATGCATTACCACATTTTAAAGCGGCATTCATCCCTTCAGAGCATACCCCGTCAAAACCCAGAACCTTCCAATAAAGTCTATATTTTATTATTATTTTACCATAAAGGATACAAACTTTACAAAACGTTTTCATATTACTTATTATTAAAGTAAATTTAATTAAATAATTATGAGTATCCAATAATTAATTGTAAACATACAATATTCACAGAGAAAATGTAATATATAATTTAAATAATCACAAATTCACCGACTAGAAGAAAGCAGCAATTTTTCGAAACCGGTCAGAACTAAAAAAAGAAATGAGTGAAATCAGACTATAAGCGAAGGTTTTCTTTTGTTTGGTCTTTAGAATAACGTGATAATCTATTCCCGTTAATTAAGAAAACGAAGAAAATGATACTTAGTAATCGGATAGGCACATTTCGGTAAACACGTATTTCTTCGAGCCGTTTTCCAGGAATTCTATCTTTCTTCCGGGATATTATTTCTTCGGACTTGTAAACAATCTGAGGTTCGAATGTATATTATGTTATTTACATTTCAAGTGTACTCGTACACGCGCTTCTGACGTGAACACCTGGTATCTTTTGATTGGGGAAATAAAGATTGGATACACGCATAGGCGGAACATGTGGTAAAACTCTAGACATGTTATAATCTAATTAAATGTGTTGAAAATTGAATCTTCGGTTATTCTACTCTGGCTACCACCAACTAAACATGACACCGTATCTCCGAAAGGGTAGGCAGAAATGCCACACTATTCTTTCCTAAAGTACTTACGTCGCTGCCTCAATATTTGTACATACTGTCATGCACGCACTTCGGTTTTTCCGACTCCTCACGTCGCCGATATTCAATATTTGGTTTATTTGATCATGACATGTTTTTATCGGTCTTTCTCTATCTCTAGTTCTACTTATATATATCCTTTAAACAAAGTTTTTACCATTCTTTCTTCACTTATTCTTTCCATGTGCCCAAACCATCTAAAAGTTAATTAAATTATTTTGTTCATAACACATTCATTCGCACCGCATTAACTTCTTATATTATCATTCGACACTCAATCATACACAGATTTTCCGCACATTCTTCTAAGAGGTCTCATTTCTAATAAATTTATTCTACTTTCATCCTTCTTTTGCCAGTTTTATGCTTTGACACAAGGGTCGGTATAAGAACATCAATGTTCACTGCTATTTGAGATTTTTTGGATAGTATTTGATTTTTTTTTATTTGGAGGTGATTTAATAATCTTCTTCTTCTTCTTCCGGTGCTGTGTCAGGTGCCCCCAACGTTAGCGATCACTGCATCAAAGGCATCTCTGTCCTGCGGCACAAAGAACATGTTCTGGTGTCTGTTCATTCCTGTCCAATTTTTTATTTTCCGCAGCCTGGAAAACTACTTTCTACCAACTCCCCGACGTCCCTCTATTTTACCCATTATCGAAGGAGGTGGTATTTTTCACCCCTTAGCATATGACCCAAATAAGAGGCCGTTTTTATTTTCACACTCGACAACAGCTCTCTATTGGCTCTGGCTCTATCGGTCCATGGTATACGGAGCATTCTGCGATATATCCACATTTCAAACGCCTCGAAACAGTTTATAACATTTACTATCAGAGTCCAAATTTCACAGCCAAATACTCGTTGTAGAACAGACCATATATAACACAACATTTTACCATTCACTGTCGGAGTTTCAGGTAAAGATTATCGTTGCAAAATATGGTTTTCATTTTATTAAATGCAGCTCGTGCAACTTTAAATATGCTTTTTTATTCAATATCTGGGTCAAGCGCTTTGCTGCCAAGGTATTTAAATTAGTCGACCATTTCTATTTCGATTTGATAATCGTAGCAAAGTGCTATTTCAGGTAATATTGAAACATTCATTATCATTTTAATATTAAATCATAACACAGTAGTAGTACACAGATGATATTCGATTTCTCATTGATATAAGAAAGTTGTAATAAAAAATAATGATTTTCCAATTGTTTGACCTAAATCCGTTACACAAAATTCTGTTAAACGAAGTGCTGTTTTGTTATGTTTTTGAAGGGTGATAAAATAGCTTTCATTGTGACATGGTTCAATCACATCAATTTCACGGACCGGCCCTGAGCGGAAGGTTCGTGCTTTATCGACAAGGTTTTTCTATCAGTGTCGGGCAGTAATTATTTTATATTTTTAACGTTATTGTATTAATTTCATAAACTAACATCAGCCGCTTGAAATTTCTTTATTAAATTAAAATAATTGATTATATATGGAAGTGAAATATGGAAAAATAATGATTAAAGTAGAATAAATGAAGTAAAATGAAATCTCTTAGACCAGTGGTTCCCACAGTGGTCTTTAAGGATCCCCAGGGGTCCCAGGATCATTAAGGGGGTCCGTAGAAAAACGATTTGTGTGTTTAAAATTGATTTGTGGACCCCTGAACAACGTCAGGGGGTCCGCACAAGACTAAATATAAAATAAAAAAAACGTGACACATGTTTATTACTATGGAAACTATAATAAAAAAACAATGAATAATTTTCGTTGTCGACCTTTTTTTCTTGCTCAATTGTTTTCACATCCGATTTTTATCGGATCACGAATGAGCAAAAAAAAATAAGGTTGACAACGAATTAGAGTTTTTTTTCATATTAGCCCTATTTTGCTCTGTGTCAGCTTCAAAAACTCAATTTATGATAATATATATTTCGAAATTAGGGGGTCTGCACAAAATAAAATAAATCAGCAAGGGTCAACGAGACAAAAAGTTTGGGAACTACTGTTTTAGACAAATGTGTGGAAAATCTGTGTATAATAGAGTAACGAAAATTTAAGAAGCGAATGCAGTACGAATGCGACGTGAAAAGTGTTATGAACAAAATAATGAAAGGGGCATTAAAATTGTTTGGATACATGATAAGAATGCATGAAGAAAGAATGGCAAAGAAAGTATACATAAACGACGTAAAAAGAACTATAAATAGAGGAAGGCTGTGGAAAACGTGGCACGAAATTCATTAAATATTGACAGCCACGTGAGAAATTGACGCGCGTGCATGATACGATGTATGTATGTTGATGATGCGAGAGCAATATAACAGGAAAGAATAGTGTGGCAGGCCATTCATTTAGTGTACTCCTTTGGTAAGACGGCGTGATGGTTAGTTAGTTAGCTTTAATTGTTTATGTACGGGACTGCCGGGAAGACAATACTTTTCTAAAATAAAGTCAAGTATGTAACCAATGGAACTTGACACCGCGCCAATTTCAAACCGCGACGAGCTTCGTGGCAGAGAGGTAAGAGCTCTGACTACCATATCGAAGGTACTATGTTAAACTCCCGGCGATGACAGCGTGATTGTCACATGGCGATAGATCAGCTACCTATTTTGAGAATCAATTTATAAAATAAGCTAAAAATTAATTGTACACAGTAATTGGGTTTAAACGACCAGTTGTATAAAAAATATTTACATGAAGTGAGTGTTTTATTTGGCTGAATGAATCAGAAATATATTATAGAATGACATTGTAACAGTATATGTTAACGATGGAAATGGATTACGGAATCGAAGTAGACCGAGAAAAACATGGTTCAACCAAATTAATCAAATTTTAAAGGTTGGTCATGTTAGAAGCCAGAAGAAACGACGTGAGTGTATGGCTCGCTGTATGAATGTGGAGGAAGCTAGAGAGGTATATCAGGATAGAGTAGTGTGGCGGTCCATTTTCCCAGCCTACCCCTGCGGGGAAAAGGCGTGATGGTTTATTGTTGTTGTTATTCAATATCAGAAATATAGCAAATTCGCCGAATGAATAAATCAAAAATATAACAAAATTTGCCATATCATTGTGGTAGCACGTAATTGGCCTTGTTTTGTTGTCTCTGTGTGTTTGTATTTATAAACTGTATTCGCTGTTTGTTACGCTCAATAATAAAAAATAATAAAAATTAAAATATCAAAATTGAATCAAATCCTTGCACATCACAAGTCGGGAAGCTTCCGGTTAATGAAGGTCGATTAAGATCTAAATGGGACGAAGTCCCATGGGTAAAATAACGTTCTCTGGAAAGCGGTCACTCTGCATTGTCATTGGATCAATGACGCACCTATCTGTTCTAGATCTGCTCAGGCGCTTCGCCACAAACGACGCGATCTATAGACTTTTACAAATACACACAAATTCCTATGGAAGATCTATTACAAAAATGGCGATTTAAATAAATAAATAAATTAAGTGAATAAAATTAATCATTTTATGTCGCTGTGTTAAGATTCTTACGAAAACGGCGCTTCACAAATTAGCCTAATAATTATTATTATCATCATTTAATTCTTTTTAATTTCAGAGTTTGTTTGCTTTTTAAGGAATGTAAACTGCCAACCTTTCACACTAACTATCCATTTTTTTTATCTCGGTTTGAGACTTGCAGCTGCGAAGTTAAGAGTTTCTACTTAAGCAAACCAATTTACTTTGATACATATTTTGTTCTTCGTCATGACATTTATAAAATGAATATTTCATATTTGAGGGTATTATTTGCAAACCTGGCAAACTCCATCATTAGATGTTTTGAGTAAATCGCAAAAAACTGATACGCTAATAAAATGCGCTTTTTAACGATATTATTTTTTTTCATCTCAAGCAGTAAGTATTTTAAAAGTAATCAGCCATGAAATAATCATCAATATTTTAATAGTTAAAGTAAAATAATGAATTTCAGTTTGGAGTTTGCCAGCTTTGCAACACTCAAGTGGAGGTTGCCATGTTTGCAACAAACCCTATATTTTAAAAGCAAAATTCTTCAGAATGAAGCCGAATTTGAAACTGAAAATCAATAAAAATTGTGTGCAAATGTATTATGAATAAGACCCAATTCATATCTCACTTTTGATTGTTGGTGGAGTTTGCCGGGTTTGCAAATAATACCCTCATATATACTTAGAGAAGCGAAAAAGTGATGGTTTAAATTAAACTAACTAAATAACTAACTCTCCGAAAAAGTCTCCCCGAAGGGATAGGCAGAAATAATGTACATGCACGCGCGTCGATTTCTTTGACTCCTCACGTGGCCGACATTCAATATCCTTCTCTTCTTCTCTCTTCGTCCTCTATTTCTTGCATTTACATCGTTAACATATATTTTTTTTACCATTGTGTATTCACTTATTCTTTCCATGTGTTCAAACCATCTTAATGATCCTACATTATTTTGTTCATAACACCATCATTCGCACCGCATTCCTTTCTTATATTTTCATTCGACACTCTATTATACACTGAGTATCCATACATTCATCATCAATTTAAAAAATTGAAATTCCATATTGGAGGCAAAAAATGTGCCACAAAGTGCGGTGTTACTGAAACTTTTATACACGGTGCCCCTGGAAATGACGCAAAGTCGGTCAAACTTTGCAGTACGTTAGAGAAGTAAGAGGGATAAAATCATGTATATGTATTGTCCACCATATTTAAGACTAGTTTAACATTTTTAAATCCCATTTTTATAAATTCACCGGTCGTCACTGGTCCAGAAATGCTTCTCACAGCTCTGTTTAATCACGCGCGAAGTTCCATGTGACATCAATCGTTTAAATTTATCACTGGAAATTATTCATGACACAAATGATTATTCAAACCTGTCAAATATTTGATTTAGAGAGACTAGACGCGTCAAACTTTCACGGCGTATTCATAATCATTAAACTGAAAATCTTTTATGGTACAGAAATAAAGTTTTACGAATTTTAGAATTTGACTTTGAAAATATTCTGTCTAGTGCCTACTGCCTACCCCTCTTTAGAGAATCTCCGCTACCCCTCCGTTAAGCGGGGAGGATGGACCACCACAGTGTTCTATCCTGTCGTGACTCTGGCGACTCTTCTACATTCACATAACGTAACACGTACGATTGATTATTTTGACTTCGAACATAGCCGCCTTTCAGTACTTGATTAATTCGGTAATACCATGCCTTCCTTTATATTCTATGGCTTCTCTTTCCATTCACACCGATTTTATACAACATTTTAACCATTCTTCTCTGGTCCGTTCGTTCCATATTACCAAACTATCTCAGGGATCATTTTTTAATATTACTTATGATGCAATCATCTGCCTTAAATTTCTTCCTTAATTCGTCATTCGGTATTCAAATCAAATGAAATCAAATCAAATCAATTTATTTCATCAATAGACATTATACAATTAATTTTTAAGGCATACATTGAGAACATGTAAAATAATATATTGTATATAGTATACTACCAGAAACGCATGAGAGACGGTTCGACATTAGGAAGACAAGATACTCTCCAGAATCAAGAGAATTTGCCTTCTGAACGTACTCTCACTAGTATGAAAGACGTCGATCAACGAGGAGACCGCGTTCAGCAGATTATTTGTTCTTCCCACCGGTGTCACCAGAGGCAGGTTGGTTCTAAAATATTATACGAGTACATCGTTTTCCCTTATATTTTTCTCGGTGATCTCTTTTCTACCATATTTATACTACTTTCATCCTTCTTTTGCCAGCTCCAAGATTCACTTTCATAGGGGTTGGCACTAGAACTCCATTATTTACTGCCATTTTTGTTTCAGTGCATATATTTCTATACGCAGTGATGACTTTGAGAACGCCATTTATTTTGTTCCCAGCACTGACACTTTTTTCGATATTTTTCCATCTCTGTTAAACATGCTTGATTTTAGTTATTGTTAAAATCGAAAGCGGCTAGATATTATAACGTAATCGATTTGACAATCTTCGACAATATTTAATAAGTTATTTGTGAGATGATACCGGAATGTCTTGTATTTTTTTTTTCTGAATAGTATAAATACATTTTCTGAGATTCTTATATATTGTATAATATAATACGTCTTCAACAATAATATCACGCAATGTTCTAATAGAGGTTATCTTATATAACTGAAGCGTGGATAATGTTGTATGTGAAAATAATACAATAGAATAATATATCCTGTATACTGTACGGAAGAATAATGAAACCATATATTGAGATTTCTGACATTTCCTGAAATCGAACTTAATAGTTGATGGCAAAGGATCCGTCCATTCGGTAAAAACATCTAGGCAATTTATAAAAAAATCATAGACATTCTGTGACCCTTTATTGATGGCGATAAAAATAAACCAACATTTTTGTGAAACGCCTCGAGTAATGTTTCAAGAATTTTAGATGGGCATTCAATGTACTGAATAATGTAAAAAGAAAAATGTCCCGATATTTCTTTTTCGTTTAATGGCACTGTTATTTCTGCTTTGTTTTTCTGGAAGATAAAGCAAGTTATGGCTACAACGTTGAAATATATGAATTATTGAATCTTTGGGGAAAACAGAAACAGAACTCTCGGAAGTAAGAACTTATCAGATATACACATAATTCACAAATAATGAAACACGTGACACCGTTGATTTATCATTCTATCCTAAAGTTTTGAAGTCAATTAAAACCAGATCGATCAAGAAACATAATGTGATCAAAATATGAAAGAGAAGTTTTTTTGCCATATTTACATATTCTATTTGCAACTTTTATACACATATTATTCATATCCACATTCAATATCCACATCTGACACAAATGTGGGGTTAATAAACCATGCAGGACTTCGAGACCATACGAGTGGAGGCAATGGACTCAGACTGTTGTACCAGCATTTTACAATGGCGAAATACATTGCACGGACAATCAAAACACCTGACACAGTAGATTCTCAGCCTAACGAAGCCGACGACCGCAGGGGAGCGTGTGCAAGAAAAATGATGAATCAAGGCCCGGGTTCATACACAAATGTTACTAGAGGTTGTCCGGCAGAGTATCGTGTGCAAAGGAAGCAAAATATATAAAAGCCGTACAGCCAACCACCCTACACGTCAGTCATTATTCCGACTTCTAATCGACACGAGTCTACGTTATCAAGTCTACGTCACGAGGGATCTCGGACTCCCTCCCGCCGATCTACGAAGCCACTTGACTACGTCACGCAGCTTCTGGCGAGTCTTCGCTTCTGCTGACCGACACCACCGCCCAGCGTAACATCGTCCTCAGCTGCTCGCCACCCGGACTCCGCCCCGCCTCTACCGACTCCCTGAACAGTTTCAACCTTCTTCAACCCTCACCACAACTCCTAAACATATATCACTCTTAAAAAATCAATAAAACATCTTGGCATCTGTCTAGACTCTAGAGACTGATCACTCATTGAAATCACAAAATAATACAATTGTTAGGGTCAGCTTCATTTATGTATATTTTAGTAAAACATCTAAAATCGATAATAAAAAAATATTTCTAAAATAATTGCGTAGATTTTCTCAGTTGGTTGCAATATGTTTTTTGGGTTCTTGAGAAATTCCGTGAAATTCGTCTTTCTGGATCGTCATTCGTTGTAGTCTCCACTTCATGCTGGTTTTAATCATAACCATTATATCAACACCACCACGAAAATGGAGACTTCAACGCTCTCCAAAACGTCGGTCCAAAAATACGAATTACACGGATTTTCCCAAGATCCCAAAAAAACAAAAATATTCCTGCTTACAGTTTGAAAATACTGATAAATTATTTTGTCGTGTCATGACTGATACTGGAATGGAGTCTATCCCAAAATTCCAAAAAAGCAAATGATTTCTGCATTTGATGTTGCAGCAAAGCTGTAAAAGGTACATCGAAAAGTTCTTAATTAACGGAATTCCATTGGCTTTATTGTCCAAAAATAATACAAAAGGTTTTTTGAATGGTTTTTAAGTCGGTGTATGTCTTCAGCAATGTCTTCTTCAAAGGCAGATTGTCTTTGTCAAAAAGCTGTCCTCGCACAAAATTTGATAATTGAGACTTTGCGGAAATCAGCCCTTCAGCCTAAAACAATTTTCCTGCGGACCAAGTGCATAGATAACCCGTCAGAGTTTAGATCTTGACTTAAAAGGAAACTTTTTAAAATTATCCTATCTTGAACTTATTGAAAGTTAAGGCATTAACACTGTGTTATTATTAATTCCCAAAGTATCCTATCTTGGTCCAAATGTTTATCGACTGTATAGAAGATCTCCTGCTTAATATGTAACATATAGTTATAACTAGGTTTTTAGTTATATTTAGATCGATGACATTCGAATATATTTTACAATCTTCAGAATGCGCAGAAAATAGCTCATTATTATGATGAAGGAATCTGGTCGTATCCACGCTTGAACCCAAGTCCCCTGGATCAAGAGTAAAGCGTTTTTTTCCCATAGACCACCACCAGAATTGTAATTGTAACATGACATTATCTACAGCGTCCTTGAGAAATTAATTATTTAAAACGCCGCTTTTCAATCATAAAATATATAAATATTATTTTTATACTTCGTTTAAAAAATACGTGGCTTCTATAATGAGCTTATCATAAGAACTAACTAATGGTAATATTTCTGAAGAAGATTTTAAAAGAAAAATAAGCTTTTTTAAATTTCATAAGTGGTAATTAAAAAATATGTATAAAATAAAATATTGTTTGATTTTCCGCAAAAAAATATTTGTACGACTTCAAAGCATACGAAATATAATTTTATTTCAAAATATTAAATTTAGCCTCTCTTTGAAAAAGCATATTAGGTACATTCGTGTTCATTCCTTATTAAGGTATCTCTTCAATTTATGAAGATATATTTGTAACGAGTTAAAATATTTCCTATTCACCAGGTACCTGCGTACACAAAAGTACCTTCCTTCAAAAATGTATCTCTGTAATATATTTTCAAAATATCTTCAAAGCGAAAATGTATCTAGGAAAATTACCGAATTAAAATTATATCTTGTTGAAAATAAGAAAACGTTATTTTTTGTAAATTACTTTAATTTCTAAGGTATCTTTAATTTAAAAGGCTTTAATTTCAATTTTGAGAAGGATAGTCAAATGATAATTTACAAAAATTTTAATGTCCACATTTCCTCATGTTCTGCATGTATCGTCTGTTAACGGTTATTGTGAACATATTTAATGAAATTGAATAAATTTCCGCCACCTTTATTCTGGGTATAATAAAAAGCTATTGTATTTACATAAAAATAAAACATGTTGAAGATAACTTTTATAAGATAAAATGTTGCTTTCTATGCCTTGAATTGTCACGTATGCTTAAGAAACCGGAACACTCCAAAATTAATAATTGTCTCAACGACCAACTTACTTACCATAATTGATGGTAAGTAAGTTGTTCGTTGAGACACTTACCATAGATGATGTAAATAACAAAATAATGAAAGAATCATTAAGATGGTTTGGACACATGGAAAGAATGAATGAAGAAAGAATGGTGAAAAATATATATTAACAATGTAAATGGAATTAGAAACAGAGAAAACGTGGAAGGATCAAATTAATCAAATATTGAATGTCGGTCCGAGAAATCGACGCGCGTGCATGACACGATGTATGTGACACGTTGAGAAATCGAGAGAAATATGTCAGTAAAGAAAAGTGTGGTAGTCCTTTATTTCTGCCTAATGCCTGAATCATGCCCATGGTTAATTAGTTAATTAGTTAAGTCTTAACTGTTTAAAAAAGAACTTGTTATAAATACCACAATTGATTATATTTTCTCGCGACAGCTGATTCGCTAACCAATGTTGACAGTGTCAGGTCATACAATTAACTTTTTCAAAAGTAGTTTCATTTTAATAAAACATAGTTTTTATTAAACAAAGGTATAAAGATAAAATACTACTAGTAAATTCTGAAAAAAATATAACATGGCCGCATTCCACTCCAGACTATCGTGCAGACACGTCCGCCGGTGAGTTAGTTATGTTCCCAAATTCCTAAATCTCTCCTCAGCCGTGACCCGAAACCTTTAAATGGATCTTTCTCAGCGAGCTGGCTGGAGCCACGAAGCCAACGGGGAAGTATTTTAGGCCTTGAATACATTACCGCCTCACACTTGCGGCGCACTGGGGCACTGCGATAATAGCATCGCCGGGAACTTAAGTGAAAATTAGCCATTTCAAAGGCAGGATTGCTCTGATTTCATTAAATCTTTTACCGCCTTCGGAAAATTGAAATAGACTCCCCCTCGGTAAATCGCATTAGTCTTGTGCTATTCGTTGGCAATTACGAATTTTATAATATTTTAATAAATATTCATAGAGTACAATTAATAAAATAATAATTAAAAAAAACGAAATATTTGAACTACGAGTACTACCACTTTTGTCTTTATTTCGATAACGACCGTTAAGAATCTTCTTCTTCTCCTCAGACGTATTCCTCATGATTGAGGGTCGTGTCCATCCCGTTAACAATTGACCATAGAAGTTCCCGCCACATACCCGAGACTGTTGTAGGGCGTATTAACGCCCTTTTATCAGCCTCGCTCGTTCACTCCCTGGGCCTGTCCCAGGTCCATCCGGGACTTACATTTAAAGACGGCAACAGCAAGGGGGTGCCAGACCACATTTAATCTACTCCATCCTACTTCTATGCTCCGCTGTACTTTATTGAATAAATAAACATAATATATAATACATTAACATTTTAGGAACATTATATAAAAGATAAAAAGAATGATACACCACAGGAATATACAGCGGGAAGAACAGGAGAGGCAGAGGAGATAAATGCGGGATGGGAAAAAAAAATGTGGAGTACAGTTTTTGGCATGTAGGACAAAGGACGAGGTTTAGGAAGCATTTCATAATATTAAATAAATAAATAAAACCACTGCACAAATTATTATAATGGCCAAGAGGGAGAGGAACGATGCCCGTCACAGAGGGGCAACCTCCTCCTCCCAGCTGGAAAACAGCGCACCCTCAGAGGACAAGAAACAGCACAAATTATGGTGAATTCCGGTGGGGTAGACAACCGTAGAAACCCAAACAATTGACCATAGCACGCTATGCGCTTCTGTTACCCATCAGTCTTCAGGCTGCAGCTAATGAGAGACCAGTCAGATCCCTGATATGATCGGACCAGCGGCTCGGTGGTCGTCCTTGTGGTCGCCTTACCTCCACTTTGTCCATCATGATGAGCTTTTCAAGGTTGTAGCACTCTCTGAGAGCACACCCGCGAGAGTCTTGCCTTGATACCCAGCTGGTCAAGACTTAAATAACTTTAATACCAATATTTAATTTCAGTAAAATTTACATGAATATTTTAAGAATATTTTTGTATAGAATCATGTTAACCACACCTGATCTGTATGTACCTATACAAAGGACTCAGCTTACAATAGTGTCACCAGTCTGTCGATGCCAGCGAGCCTGGCGAAACTGGTTGCTGTCGAAATAAAGACTAAAGTGGAAGTAGTTAAAAATATCGTTTTATTTATTTATTATTTAAAATGAACTTCCATCAAGAGATTTCAGTAAACACATTTAATATAATTAATTAGATTTAATTTTATATTAACGCTGCTTTTTAATTGTTTCTTTTGCAATGATTTAACCCCAAATAACAATATGTATTTTGTATCATGTAACATTCCTTATAATTTTTTATGTACGGATCAAAACATCTGTTTTCTAGACGATTGATTTTATTTTAAGGGAATGACTATTTTCGCCTTACTAGTATATTATATTAGTGAATGAAGCCAGAATAAAATGCTTTGCTCTTTATTTATAAAGCTAATGGAGCAGAATACGGTATCTACTTAATGTTTTTATGTGAGTTAATACATTGTTAACAAAAACAAGGGTTAAAAGAAAATAAAACACAATGTGAAATGTAAAATTATTTATTAAGTATTTTATGAATATTTATAAATACACGGTTTTTATTTTTGAACAATACTAAATATAGAATTGAAATACTCATAAAATATAAGTATTTATTGCCTCTCAACAATAAAGGTTTAATCCATTTGTAAAGAGTTGAAAAAAATATATACCTAACATGGAAAAAGTATTTTTATAAAAAGTTACATTATTGAAGTATTAAAGAACATAAGTTAACACAAGGAGAATAATTTGTTTTACAGTTTTGAATTTAAATTACTTTATGTGATAGGTAGACACAAACCATATTATTTAAGAAAGAACCATAGTTTATTTTTTATTAACTTAATGTAGTAACTAACTAACTAACTAACTAACCATCACGCCGTCTCCCCGAAGGGGTAGGCAGAAAGAATGGACTGCCACACTTTTCTTTCCTGACATATTTCTCTCGCTTCCTCAACATTCATACATCGTGTCATGCACGCGCGTCGTTTCTCTGACTCCTCACATGGCCGACATTCAATATTTGATTTATTTGATCGTGCCACGTTTTCCTCGGTCTTCCTCTATTTCTGGTTCCATTTACATCATTAACATATAATTTTTTACCATTCTTTCTTCATTCATTCTTTCAATATATCCAAACCATCTTAATGATCCTTTCATTATTTTGTTCATGACACCATCATTCGCACCGCATTCACATCTTATATTTTCATTCGGCACTCTATCATACACAGAGTATCCACACATTCTTCTAAGAGATCTCATTTCAACTGCATTTATTCTACTTTCATCCTTCTTTTGCCAGTTCCATGCTTCGCTTCCATACATAAGGGTCAGTAGAAGAACACCATTGTGCACTGCCATTCTAGCTTTTTTTGATAGGTTTTTGTTTGCGATGACAACTTTAAGTGCACCATTCACTTTGTTGCCTGCCCCAACCCTTCTTTCAATATCCCTCTCCACTCGCCCATCTCTTGTTAACCTACTACCTAAATACACGAACTCAACTACTTGCTAAAATTTTTCACCATTCACACTAATGTTGCAGACTGTCGTGGTTTCTTCCTTTTCAAAAATCATTACCTTGGACTTATTAACATTAACGATTGTGATATATCAAATATTGAATTAAATGTATTTAAAAGCTTCTTGATCATACATTCCTTTTTCTTCAGCACTGTTAAAAATCACCAAAAACACTTAAAATGTAATTTGATTTAAGGGATAAAATAAAATCAACCAAAATTTCACCCTATTTAAAATGTAATTAACTTTTAAAGCTACGTTTAAAATGCTTCGTGGGAAAGAATTTGTGATCAACGAATTTTTATATTTGACCCCAAAAGCAATTTAAAAAACGTGTTACAATAAGTAATTAGTTATTACTGCAAATATACGTATACATATATTTATATTCTGTGTTCTCAACAGCTTTGATAAATCAATAACTTTCAATTCATCCTTTAAATACTAATTTTGAATTTATTGTTTCTTGAACAATGGTGTAAAACTCTTCTTATTCTCATTCCTTCTTGTAGACCTATGTATATGGTCTGTTCTCCAGAGTGTTGCTCCTCCTGCGAGGTAGACTCCCAGCTGTGCTTCCATCTTTTAGGAGCTCTTTCACGTGGATGAGTCCCATGAGGCTGATTATGTTATGTAATATAGGGGATTCTGGTGGTGTCCATTCTTTGAACGTGACCGTAATAGTCCCTTTTTCGCTGTCTGCTCCATCTTATAATATCCTCAACCCCACTTATCTATCTTATTCTGGTGTTTCTCACGCGATCTCTCAGTGTCTTGCCTGCTATCGTCCTCAGTATCTCGAAAGTCCTCAAAACTTGTTTGATTCTTATTGTGTCTGCCCTTGCTTCGACGCCATATATTATTATTGGTCTTACACATGCTTTATCACATCTTAATCTTAATGGCTATGTGTTTGTTTTTCCATATTATGGATTTAAGAGCACCAGAGATTGCAGCTGCCTTGCTTACTTGGGCTAGAAATTCTTCCCGCAGATCAGCTTATCCCACCAGGTCTATGCCTAGATACTGGCATTGGCAAGATCGATTCCGTACTCCATTTACATCATTAACGTATACTTTCTTAATCATTCTTTCTCCATCCATGCGCTCCATATGTCCGAACCAACGCAGCGATCCTTTCATAGTTTGGTTCATAATACCTTCTTCCGCTCTACATTCCTTTCTTGTATCAGCATTTGAGATTTTGTTGTATATCGTTCTATAACACATACATCTCAGGGACCTCATCTCTACCGCATTTATTCTACTCTCATCCTTCTTCTGCCAGTTTCATGCTTCGCTTCCATATATTTGGGTTGCGACCAGAACTCCATTGTGAACGGCCGTTTTCGCTTATAAGCACTTAAAATATTACTTATACGGGTGTATTTGGTTAAACATACAATGGTAGATATGAAATCAACAAGGAGGCTAAAACTCTACAAGAGTTGTATAGCCATAGGAAGGAAGGAAGTATATAATGATATATCAAATATTATATAATCTGTATTTTATTTTAATATATTAAAAAGATCCACGATTGACCACATGACTGACATTAAGACATTAACCTGGCCTTAAGATAGGAAATGCTTACCAGCGATAAACCTGCCGCTTAGCCATATAAAATATGAGGACAATAATGTGGAATAAAAAATCTTAATTCGACTAGAATCAAATTTGAAAAGCATTGTCTTCCTCTTCTTCTTCTCTATTGTAGACCTATGTGATATGTTTTCCAGAGTCTTGCTCCTTCTATGAGGTAGACTCCCAGCTGTCCTTTCATCTTTTAGGAGGTCTTCCACGAGGACGAGTCCCATGAGGCTTATTATGCAACACAATATAATGGAATCTGGTGGTGTCCATTCTTTGAACATGCCCGTACCAGTCTCTTTTTCGCTGCCTGCTCCATCTTATAATATCCTTAACCTCACATATCTCTCTCATTCTGGTGTTCCTCACGCGATCTCTCAGCGTCTTGCCTGCTATCGTCCTCAGTGTCTTCATCTCGCAAGTCCTCAAAACATGTTTGGACTTTACTGTGTCTGCCCTTGCTTCGACGCCATATGCTATAATTGGTATTTTCAAAATACTTTATTTAACTCTTCATTAATCAAAATTAATGTAATGAAAGGTACTCATTTACAGTGCATTTTTTAAATATCAAAACTTACAAAATTGTATATACAAATATTTTATTAATATAATTTACACTGAAGCAGAATGAATACCACTCGTAAACTATTTGTGAAGAAATTCATTGATTTTCAATATAAAGTGAATTAAACTCTGATAAAAATACGACGAAAAAAGACGACCTTCGTAGCAGAGTGGTAAGAGCTCTGATTCCCATTCCGAAGGTTCTGGGTTCGATTCCCGGCGATGGCAGTGTGATTGTCACATTGTCTTTGGTCTGGCGTAGTATTCACGTGACAATAAAATGGCGATAGATTGGCTACCTGTCACATGTCACGAGAATCAATATATCAGCTTAAAAAAAAAATGTATACTGTAATTGGGTTCAAGCAACCTGTTGTATACGTAAAAAAAAAAAAAATTGTTATTAGTAATAATATTATAACACCTGATGATGTCAACAAAGCTTGACGAAACGACTGTCGCGTAAAATAAAAATACAATTGTGAAACATAAAACAAAGTTTTTTAATTTAACAGTTCATCATGTTAAAGTGTCGTGTTTCGGCCAAAACAATGGAATATTAAATACTATTTCGTATATTATGCACTAAAAAATGCAAATATAAGGAGTTAATGCAATGTGAATGAAAGTGTTATAAACAAAATATTTAAAGGGTCATTAGATGGTTAGGACACGTGAAAAGAATGAATGAAGAAATAATGGCTTACCTAAATATATTTAAATGGATTCAGAAATTGAGGAAGACCGAGGAAAACGTAAGACAATCAAATATCAAATTGACGTACGTGTATGACACGAAGTATGAATACTGAGAAAATGTGAGAAGTATGACAGGAAAGAACAGTAAGGCGGTTTATTCTTTATAACTAGGTCTACGGGATAACGGCGTGATGATTAGTCAGTTAGTTATTCAGTTTGTTTACTTCACACAGTGGTATTAAGCTTGCAATTTCATTTACATGTTACATAATATAGACTAATACCATATTTAAGTATAAAAATCATCACAAGTACAGCAACAGATTCAGCGACTATCTCAAATAAAAAATATAGATTTTCCAATCGCAAATATCTGACTCACTGGATATTTTGAATAATAAATATTTATAATTATTAATAGCGAAGTGAAAACCGAATCAAACATTTTTAACAAACTCATGAAATCTATAAGCTGTTTTTCAGTCATACATTTCGTCTGAAAGAAATTTCTCATCGCCATGTTACGGACACACTTCGGGGAATTTGGACGTAAATCGATGAAAAAATTCCATCACCAAGAACGCTTCGAAATGTCAAACGAAATTGATATTACACCGATGTGAAAATATAAATTGTTATATGCTTGAACGGGTTACAAGAATAAATAAATAAAATAGGTTTTACACCCAATCTTTTTTATAAGGTTGGTGTTTATTAGAAGATTATCATTTAACATTTTGTAAGTGATGCCGTAACTCAATACGTTACTTAGGTTTTATTGGTTTTGAAACGTTTTAATTATTTTGCCATTTTCGTAATGATTTATTTATATTATTTTATTATTTTTAGAATATATTTATGTTCTTATTTGAAATTTCAGGTTAAAAGTTCACTGTAAATAATAAAAATAAACATGCTGAACTTCCAGGAGATGGCAGCAAGCTGCCGAAAACGGTCGAACCCTTAAACCTAAATGGAATTGAACTAAATATTAGATCCTTACATATGAAATTGGCGTATGTATGGGAGGAACATAAAGTTGATTTTTTTTTAATATAATATATTTATTTAATCAAAGTATGTACCATTGCTATCTATGCACTTTTGCCATCTCATAGGTAGTTCATCGATCCCTTTACTAAAAAAAACATTCGGACGGGAATCAATAAAATCTTTGAAGTCGGTTTGGACTGCCCCATCGGAGTTGAATTTTTTCCCTTGCAAGAAGTTATCCAAATTTCGAAAAAAATAGTAATCTGTTGGGGCAAGGTCCGGAGAATACGGTGGATGTCTAAACATTCCAATTGAAGCTCTTCTAATTTGGTAGCCGTCTGTTGTGCAGTGTGTGGTCTAGCGTTATCATGAAGCAGCAGTGGCTAGAGCGATTAACCAGCCTCGGTTTTTTAGCAGCTAGCTTTTCCATCATGGTTTGCAGTTGCTGACAATAAACATCTGCCGTAATCGTCTGGCCAGATTTAAGAAAACTGTAGTGAACGACACCAGCACTAGTCCACCAAACGCTCACAAGTAACTTTTTTGGAGTCAATTTTTGCTTGGGGCATGGTTTGGCTGGTTCGGCAGGGTTCAGCCATTGCGATGAGCGCTTCCGATTATCATACAGGATCCAATTTTCATCACAGGTAATGATTCGATTCAAAATCCCTTCATTATTGTGCCGGTTGAGTAATGCAACGCAGCAGTCTACGCGCGTTTGTTGATTTGCTTCACTCAATTCGTAAGGTACCCACCTTTCAAGCTTTTTCACCTTCCCAATTTGCTTCAAGTGGATTAACGCATTTAAAATTCGATACAATAATTCAAATTTAAAAATTATTAGCCTGTGCTATTTGTTATAAGTAAGTTCTAACGAATATTGTTTAACAGTAAGAACTAATAAATAATATAAAATAATAATAATGCATGATTATAATATAAATAACAAATATAAAAAAAATAATTAAGAAAAAACATACATTTGAAAAGACATACTTAATATAGAAATTAATAAATGATTAATTTGCACTTGATTGGGAATGGGAGCTTGGGAAATTAAATATAGACAAAGTATTTAAGGAGAAAGGAGTAAAAGGAACTAATCATAAAAAAAGAAAGGAAGTATTCTCCGAAACATGTCTTGTTTTTTAAATATTTTTTTATTAAATAGTGGATTAAACAAAGTTTTTAAATTTCCTGAGTACAATAAATATTTTTGAAATTAATTGATTAGATTCCATATTCAACTACTAAACATTTTTGTACCTTTTTCATGAATAGCAGCCGTTAATGTAAAAAAAATTAAGATGTTATGTAACACAACTCTCAACTTTGCTGTACCATAAAGTAAAGTAGGTTTCTAGGACGAAGACGATAGAAATAAATGAATGAAAATAAGATCCCCCGCGGAGGACGCTGGGGTATTGAAAGGACACGTAGACTAAGACACGAACAAGCGGAAGATGGAGGGATGTCACGCCGGGCGAAATACCCATCGTTATGTTGACGAGCGAGCGAATAAATAGAAAAAATATTGTCGAATCCGACCACTTTAATGCTCACGTGTGCGCGGAATATTTCAATGGGTGATGGAATTTCCTTTCCCGGAAATATCTGAACTTAATAGTTCTAGAGTGCTCATGTCACATTTTATTACTTTTGAATTTGATAACACATTGAGACTTATCGTTTACACTAAAAATTCTGATATATAAGAAAACGAAATAATGATTTTCATTTTCATTTCATTTGTCCCATTTGAATAAATTCTTCAATAATATTCTTAAGTTTTTGTTGGTGTTGGATTGTTTTAAGTGCCGAATTACAGTTAATTATAAACAAACAGTGGATACGTGGAATATAAATTAAATAAACATAAATGTTCGGATCGTCCAGCTGATGACAATTGCACCATTTAAAATAACATTTTGTGTAAATTATTTTTATTTTGTTATTTTTTTTATATCTCTGAAGAGGAACTGAATGGCAGTACAGCATGTACCTAACGTTCGTCGACTTTGAAAAGGCCTTCGATACATTATCGCGGACTTCAATCTGGTCAACTCTCATTTGCAAAGGAGTCCCACGGAAGATTGTGAATGTGTCATCAGGGCAATGTATGACGGTTGTTCTTGTCGTGTAGTGCACCAGGGCAAACTCTCCGAGGCCATCAAACTGAGTGCGGGAGTGCGACAAGGATGTCTACTATCACCCCTGCTCTTCATAATGGTTCTGGAGGATGTGTTGCGCCGTTCTTTCGACGGTCCTCGTGGCATTCCATGGATACGTGATACCCAGTTGGAGGATCTGGATTATGCTGATGACCTCTGTTTGCTTTCGGTAAACCGGGTGGATGCGGAGCGGAAGCTTTGTAGACTTCACGAGGAAGCGGCAAAAATAGGTCTCAAGATTAACATGTCCAAGACAGTAGACCTACGAGTGTCCACAAATGACTCCACCCCAATCTTGCTCCACGGTGTCCCCCTTGTGACCACGACCAGCTTCTGCTACCTCGGTAGTATGATAGCAGGCTCAGGAGGTACGGAGGAGGATGTAGCCAGCAGACTTAACAAGGCAAGGGGAGCTTTCACTATGCTTCACCCTGTATGGCGCTCCGGTATCATTTTGAGAAAGCTAAAGCTCCAAGTATTCAGCAGTAGCGTTAAAAGCGTATTGCTGTACGGATGTGAGACTTGAAAGTCTACCGCAGACGTTATTGGTAAACTCCAGGTGTTTATAAATAGGTGCCTTCGCTCAATATTCAAAATCTATTGGCCCCAAACAGTGTCAAATGCCGTTCTCTGGACCATGGCAGGCGAAAACCCAATTAGAGAACAAGTCGCTAGGCGCAAATGGCAGTGGATCGGTCACACTCTGAGACGGAACCCAGCCTGCATCGCTCAGGGCGCACTAGACTGGTCCCCTATGGGGGGAAAGAGAAAGCAAGGCAGACCTAGAGCCACCTGGAGAAGAACCCTGCAGGACGAGGTTAAGGCAGCAGGCCTCACTTGGGATGATGTTAAGCATCAACCATCACACCGCGTCTCTCACGGGAGCGAAAAGAGAAGGATGGAGTGCCGCATCGATTAAATTTCGGGAGTCCATTCTTTCAACCTACCTTTTCGGGGGGACGGCGTGATGGTTAGTTAGTTTTTTTTAGGAAATAATGACTTGGTTGGTTGATACAAATTTGGTCTTTTTAACGTAAATTAGCAGAAACTGAAAAACTTATTTATTTATTTATTTTAAAATATTATAATATAATTATAATATAAACAGCGATATCAATAACAATTATAACACTTAAAAAATGAAAAAAAATATATTGCTTGCGAATAACATGTAGAATTCAGTGAAATTAACGATATGGTTAGAATTATAAATATTTAAAAAATGGATTTCTTAAATGCTAAACCATCACTTAGTTAAAAGCTTCAATAAAGCATTAAATTATATTTTAAAAGCATGAAACTCCTTTTCGAAGTTACTCTGATGAAAGAAAAGAAAACCAAAATTTTAAAAGCTTCTTCGGTGTTACCAGCAGTTTTGTATTTAACTCTTGGAAACCATTAAGGGTCCGACCGGGGTGATATTATGCAGGTACCTCCGGGACTCGGTAAAAAAAACAAAGAGTGGTTAGACCGTTATTTAGAGAGGGGCTGAGTCCATCAACTGAGGGATTGCGCATGCGTCCATCGTCAGGGTAATTGATATTATGTTAGAGTGAAGGTTGTAGAGCACTTACGTGACGGGAATTCTTGTCGGATAACCGTACGCTGTTCCACTCCATACGCTGAAGTCACAGTATTAAGAAGCTTTCTTCAGACACGCTTCGCAAAATGAGACAAACAATTTTTTACGAAAATATGAAAAGGCATATATACCTTTTAAGATCCGGTTTCAATACGGAACCTTTAATAACGCTTTTCGATTCCTGCTTTTTTTTAAACTTGTATCAGGTGCTGTTTTCAGAAATACAAGAGTGGTGAGGGAATGTTGACAATAAAATACTTCGGGAAAGGTTTCGAATTATTTCCGTTTTTTTTTGTAAAATATGTAAGTACACGCGTGTTTGGAATAAAGGAATCCTTGTTTTTATTTTTTCTGTTATTGGTAAACAAGGAAGCAACTTTCAAAAGTATATTTAATGAAAAACGTCGTATAAGTGTGATAGCAAAGGATAATTTATTCTCTTGCTACATTTTTATACGATATCTTTAGCTTTAATACAACAAAAAATATATACCAATTAGAAGATGCTTTATAAATTTACAAACGATTTCTGAAAGAAAATTAAGTTTACTGAATTGAGTGTGTAAATAAAACAACATTTGTTATAAATAATAAGAAATAAAATGAATATTTAAGAAGTTCAGGGGTTTGGAAAATATAAATTATTTTTGTATCTTGACATAACTCTGGCGCCTCTTCTACATTCAAAGAGCGTAACAGGTACGCTCGTCGATAGTTCCTATTTCTAACGCGGCCGCCTTACAGTAATTGAAATATTTACAATAACCCAACTTCTTTTCCATTCACACTACTTGTATATAAATTTTTAACATTTCTAACGTCATCCATTCGTTCCATAAGTCCAAATCATCTTACTAACCCTTTCTTACTTTTATTAATGACTGATTCAACTGCTTCACATTCCTTTCGTACTTATTCATTAGGTATTCTATCATACATTGTTTGTCAGCACATTATTCTTAGTGATCTCATTATCCTTCTTCTGCTTCATTTCCATACAAAAGATGCGTGAAAATGTGATTTAAATATATCAACTTGATAAATATTGTGCTTAGGAAATTGAAAATAACTTTATTTAATCCACAAAATATTAAATATATATATGTATATATATTAAAAAACACGTCAATTTTCGGAGGATACCCTCCATCTTCAGGTGTAAAAATGTTATAAAAACTAACCAAGGAAAGGTGAAAGGAATAAAAACGCATTTAAAATTCGATACAATAATTTAAATTTAACAATAACCCTGGGCTATTTGTTATAAGTAATATTTTTTTTTCAGTTAATCTTATTTCAAATGCGTTTTGATATAAGTCTTTCTTTGTTTAGTTGTTATTATATTTTGACACCTGAAGATGGAGGTACCCTTCGAAACATGTCGTGTTTTTAACGTCGACGTAAATATTTTGTGGATTAAACAAAGTTGTTTTAAATTTCCTAAGTATATTACTATTACGCCTTAGCGTTCAATAAGTTGGTAAAGATTGTACAAAATAATTATACTTTTAGACTGATTGATTGATTGCAATTTATGTATTCTATAAATATATTATGTTATTTTCAATGTGAGCAGTAAAAAGTCATTAATATGAAGGATTTGGTCATATTAAGGCTTGAACTAAAGTCCTTGGTTCGGGAGCCAAGCATTCAGTTCCCTAGACATGTATTTTCACTATTAATTAATACGAATGTCGTCTGTCTTCGACGTCGACGTCTGTCTTTTAGAAGTTTGATAATACATTGTCCAAGCTGTACACTATTAATTAATAAGAATGAAAACGTCTATCTTCTAGAAGTTTGATAATACATTGTCACCACCATTAATTAATTCGAATGAAAACGGAAATTCTGGAAGTTTTATTATATTTTATGTAAATGACATGTTTCGTCTGTCCTAGGCATTATCAAATGTAGCGAAAAGTTGAGTTAATGGAGCAGAATACAGTAATTTGGGTTTGACGTGGCCCAATACATAGTTGAAAACTAATTAGGGATAAGCCCTATAATATAGGAAAGAATTACCTGGTACTAGTTAAATTTATGAATAATAATGTTAACAAAGGTAATGACTACCTCATGACGTTATATATTGTAAAACAGTAAAGAATTTCAATATTTAACATAAGGTGTTTCCCAGAAAAATATTTTTTACGATTTATTTACAAATAATGATGACAATGATTTTACATATTTAAGACGTGAGTGATTCTAAGTATACTGCTTTTCTGCGTTGCGTAGACTAAATCGAGTTTTCATCTCATCTAATTCTGTAATGTGAATAAATCCTATGCAAAATCAAGAGTTAGGAGAGTCTAATAACGATATCGGAACTATATTAAGAAGTGGGGATGAGTAAATGTTTGTTTGTTAATTGATTAGTATTATGTTGGCGTTTCTTATATATCGATAATTTCTGATTACACTATTGGTAAAGTGAAATAGTATTGGTATAATATACACTTTTGATAAAGTGACTCCTTTAATTCTTGACGAGAATTGTTTCTCAGTTGTTCGTCATTTGCCCATCGAATGTTCCCTTCCTGTATAAAAATAAATTAATAAACTTCTATAAAACGATTTTTTTTTATAAATAATTGATATACGCACATTCTTCCACCAGGAACTTTAATTAATCTAAATTATTATTTTATTATTAAATATTTGCATATTTAGCTATAAGTAACAAATTAATAAAATAAACTAAAGCTATTCTATTTCTATTACTTGGAATTTCCAACTTGAACGATAGTTTCAATATTTCGTAAAGCTATCCTATCAAACCCTTACGAGCTTACAATTTAGACTTAAGACTTAAGGTTTTCAATTGGATTTCTAGTAAGCAGCAGGCAGAGCCCCGCCCGTAATTTAATTCAATGCCAAAACAACATAGAACCTCTCTCGCGCCCTTCCCTCTTCACTTTATCTCATTATAAAATTTCACGGTCTCCACTGAAGTGAGCACCGAAATACTGAAATTTCAGCGTTCACAGCTACAGGACATTTCAGCCTTTCCGGTAGAGATGTTACGTACAATGTTTCAGCCGGTTCAATTCAATGATAATTAAGAGTAAATAAAAAGTTCCATACTTATGAAAAATAAGAAGTGAACGCAGTGCGAATGACAGTGTTATATATTGTACAAAAAAATGAAAGGACCAATAAGATAGTTTGGATATATGGAAACAATGAAAGAAGACAAATGGCAAAGAAACTATTTGTTAACGACGTAAACGGAACTAATAATAATAATAATCATAATAAAAATAATCATGAAACGGATTAATAATAATGATAATAACAATAATAATATTAATAATAATAAATTATTATAATCATAGTAAAATAAACAATAGCATATGTAGGAGTAAATGAATATAGGAAAAACGTATGAGTGATTCCAGTAAAAATACAGATAGTGAAAATTTAGCGAATACTTACCATGAGAATACAAGAGAACTGATGCTCAAAAAAATACCATCGACATGGATGTGGTAAGATTTTATGACAAATAATGTTTCCGTGATGGAATTGAATCCGACCAGGTGACAGATGACACTGAAATACATTTCAATTAAAATGTACGAATCTCATCACATCATATCGAATCTCACCAATAAACTAATCTCTCTATATCCGGTTGGCGCGAACCGGCTGGAATCCTTTCAGACCTTTCCTACTCCAAAGCAACATAAGTGAATTGAGTTAATGAGCTTGTCTTACATAAGTACTTATCATTATGTGACATAGATGCGTTCCTTGGGCCTTTGCCAAATTTAGTATTTTCCGCAGTGGGAAATGTCGTAAACATGTTTCTATGACAGAAGTACTTACCTAACGTTATTATGTTCCCATGAAAATAATACGCGGTCTCGTAACATAATACAGACACAGGGGTTGCTGAGAAAGGGTTAAGACATTTCCATCTAAAATTTGTCAATCAATTTTCGATAAAATAAGGTAACTGTTTATAATAGCTTCCCAAAATACTGAAATTTTACGTCATTAAAATATTTCTCACGTTTCCAAAATTAATTGAGATATGAAGATGTTTTAATTACGGGTTCCAATATGTAAACACAATATTTAAATATTTTTTCATCAATAAAAAATCAAGGATTGAACCCATATTCTATGATCAATAAAAAAGCAATATGTTCACGTGATCCCTATTATTTTCTTCTTAAAGTGGGATGTCAGGTCCTCCCGATTTTTGCGATGACTATAGTGAATGCTTTCTCGCCATAGTGATTTACTAGGGCGCATTACTGGGATGGTTTTCCGTTGCCTTCTCCAGGGATTTTCTGTTAATTTTCCTTAGCTGATGGTTTTCTCGGTTTTGTGGTGTCGAAAATACTTCGTGCACTCTCCCTCTTGCACTTGCAGCTATGTCCCTGGTGGTCCCCTTTACATGAGGGAGTATGGTAGTTATCCTTGGCTCTATCCTACGGCATTTATTTTGGGAATGTTCGGAACCAATTATTTCCAGCTTCGAAGAGATGGGCATCTCATTACCCATTCCTTTAAATTAATCAGGAGATATTTCGAAAACTCGGCCGTGCTAGAGGGTGTTGGGCTTTCTGTCCCTGATAAATTTCTCCAACAGCGACAGCACAGAATATTTTACCTACCGGCCACCAGAACCAATCTGCCTCTGGTGACACAGGTGAGAAGAGTGTGCTGAACGCGGTCTCTTTCGGAGATCGATGTCTTTCATATTAGTGAAGGTATATTCAGGGTAAAAATACTCTTGACTTTAGAAAGTATCTCGTCTTCCTAATGTCGAACCATCTCTAATGTGTTCCTGGTATTATGTTGTATTTTTGTAATATTTTACACAATATTTTGAATGTATTCAAATTCTTGAAGACAAATGCTGGATTTTACCCATTGCGATCTTAATAGATGACGCTAGTGTAGGGTGAACTAAAAAATGGGAAGATAGGCGCAGCATCCTAGCATATATACAACTTCCAAATATTTGTCAGACGTGGTGGTCGTAAGAAGGGCGGAATGTAAATGTTGCTAAACATAAAGCGATCGCTCAACCCAACCAATGACAGGCCATAAGTTCTGTAGGCGCCTCGGCCACCATATTCTGTTCCCAGAAAACAATTTACATCTTCGTCTCTATTGAGATACAAGTAATATTTTACCTTTACTCAAAATATGCCTTAAACATTTTTCTGCTTGTAATGTCTTTTGAGTTAATAAACTGATTTAATTTGATTTGATTACACGGGAATCATGGAATCACGAGGACACTCTAGGATGCCAGGGTGTAGGACTTATTGAAGTCTTGGTATTGTCATGCAAAGTGCATTTTATAGGTACCTACATACCTTCTAGCAGGGAATATTCTACCGTGGCACTTCCTGCCATTCAAATCCTGGGACCCTTATAAAGAAAAAAATTTTTTTTGGAGTTTTAAATAATAGCCCTCTTTTAATTAACTAATAATAATAACCATCGGGTCGTTTCACCTAAGAGATAAAGTGAAATGATGCACTCCATATTGTTTTTTGAGAAAAACATTTTTCGACTCCTCAAAATTCATAACATCGTGTCATGCATTTACGATCGATTCGCCGATTTCTCACGTGTTCGACATAGCATGAAAGAAAGTATTATGAAAGAAAAACTACGTCGGTTTGGACATACGAGTACTGCACTCATCGATGAAGAAAAAATGATTAAGAAAATGAGTCGACAAGGAAAACCGGTAGCATGACCAATGTTTACAAATTCGGCCGTATTAGAAGTCGGTAAAAAGAAAGACGACCTTCGTGAGTAGTAAGTGCTTTGACTGCCACACCGAAGGACCCGGATTCGATTCCGGGCGATGGCAGTGTGATTGTCACACTGTCTTTGGCCTGGTGTATAATACACGTGACAATAAAATTACGATAGATAAGCTACCTATCACATGTCATGAGAATCAATATGATTACTTTGGTTCGCACTGTAATGATGTAAAGAGCGATTTAACAAAATAATAATAATATGAATTAAGAGGGGCCAGAAAGGTTGGTCAGGATTGAATTGTGTGGCGGTTCATCCTCTTTATCTAACTGTGTGATGGTGTGTTGTTGTAAAAAGTTACATTAGAAAGTAAAAAAAACATAAGGTTGTATAATATACCTTATAAATTTCCTAACAAAATGTAAAAACATCGTCGAGTATAATTATTTTTCTTTTTGAATATATTTCTATAGGTGTACGAGAATTTGAAAGGAAGGAGTTATATAAACAGTAAAAAAATACACAATAGAAATCAAGTGAAAAAAAATATCATGGTACCCACATTCAATACTTCAAAGAATCAAGAAAGAGTCCACACTTTAAATAAAGTTGATTATTCTTTCATTTGTATTATTCAAACTTCTCGGAAAATTCAAAGTTTAAAAACTGCGCGAAAAGTTTCTTTTGACAAGTTCCTTTTGAAGGGAGGAAATAATTGTTAGCATCTTATCTTTGGAAAAAAAACTTCCATCAACCTATGTTCAACGGAATAAATTCATGAAGAAAAAAAATTATAATCATTACTGAAGTTCAAAACTCAACGAACTTGGTGACAAACGAATATTTGAATAAAATTATTTCTTATTCCAGAATCATTAAAAACTTTTTATTGTGATATTTATTGGTTTTTGGATAATGACGTAAAATTCCATATTAAATCATTATTATGTAGAAAAACGTCTGTTTTCTAGAAGTTTTATAATATTTTATGGAAAAAATATGCTTGCCTTGCTAAAGAATTATCAAATGAGATCCATTTGTTATGCGTTTGATGGTGCCTTTTCAAGGTAAAATATGCCATTCCCTTAAAATATCGTAAATCTTTTAAAATTTTAACTAAACTTTTATTCAGATAATTTTTTTAACTAACTAACTAACCATCACGATGTCTCAAAACCATAACAAATATATAACAAATATTAGAAGAAAAAAAACACAGAGTAAATAAATTAAGCCCAATTATATACTAACACAAATATACATTATTTTAGTTTATATTAAAATATTTTAGTGTTAAAAATAATAATAGTATTGGAAATAAAAATAAAAATAATTAAAAAAGTTATAGTTATTTTTCTTTTTTTCTTTTTATGTACTTTGTATACAACACTAACATTTATTAAAAAATTAAATTAAAATTAAATGTCAAACATGTTTCGGACTAACCAATTTTAAAATATTTATAATATTACAACAATTTTATAATTACATTACATTATTATTTTATATATTATTATTATTATTATTATTATTATTTTATTTTATTTATTATTTTATTTCTTATTATTTTATATTACATAAATTTCATAATATTTAAACATCTGTCATAACTGACGATCTTAATGTTCTTTTCATTATTGTGTTCATAACGCTTTCATTCACACTTCTCATTTTTTCATTCGACACACTATCATAGACAGATTTTGCGCACAAGTTTTTACTGCATTTGTTCTACTTTTATCATTCTTTTGCCAGTATATGCTTCGCTTCCATAAATAAGGGTTGGTAATAGAACACCGTTGTGGGCTGCCATTTTAGCTTTTTTGATAGCCTTTTGTTTGCGATGATAACTTTAAGAGCACCATTCACTTTTTTTGCCAGCCCCAACCCTTCATTCAACATCCCTCCGAAATTTGATTTGAATGAAAACTCGTTATTCTGATTTGTCTTGATAAAATACTTTGGGAATTAACGGCTTAATTAAATTAAAAATAAACCATATTATGTATTTGATTGAATTTATGATTTAATCTTCTAAATAAGCTTTTTCCTGCCTTTTGGATGATATCGTAAAACGGTTGGTTTAATCGGAAATTCGATTCTATTAGCGGTTTCTTAGAAAATGAATATTCAAATTAAACTCCTGTGGACAAGGATACAACCTAAATAATTAATTATTCTCGAAAGACACAACTTTAACGTTTTAAAAAAATGAATAGGAAAGTTAAAAAACTCTTATTAAAAATTACCATATGGTATCAAATTTAGCTAAATTCCACTTAATATACTCGTACTTAGGAATTTGAAAAAAAAAAATGAATCCACAATTTATTTAAAAATGTTAAAAAACATGACATGTTTCGGAGGAAACCTCCATCTTCAGGTGTAAATATACAATAAAACTAAACAAAGGAAGACAAATAAAAAAGCATTTAAAATGCGATACAATAATTTAAACTTAAAAAATTAACCTGGGCTATTTGTTATAAGTAGGTACTAACAATCATCTTTAGACATTAAGAACAAATAAATAATATTAAATAATAATCTACATGATGATAATATAAAAAAAATGGTTTTTCTAAATTACATTTTTTAAAATAAATAGTGGATTAAACAAAGTTTTTCAATTTCCCAAGTATACTACTATGGAATTCCACAGTGGTAATGCCTAAGCGTTTAATAAGGTGTTCGGTTTCCCTCCCATATTCTGGTTTCAGAAGTAAGCTGCCGAAAACGGGCGATGCCATGAACCAAAGTGGAATTTGACTAAATATACGAAAATTATCTTTGATAGTTTATGAAATATTAATTTAAATAAAACCGTTTACGAGATGAAATATGAAACTTTATATTTTATTCTGAATTTTAATTTATTCACACTCTCATACGAAACAGTTTAGTATCAAATAGGTATCAAAATAAAGCTCACCTTAGTAGGTGAGCTTTATTTTGATACCATAAAATGAGAGAGGTTTATAAAAAATATCTCTCTGCACTTTTGGATTAGCTTAATACGAGTTTTGTTATATATAAATGAATTTTTTTTTATCTCTTTTTCATAATATTCAATTTCTCATTTTCCTCGTAATTCTTCTAGGTACTCAACGTATACATTGTAATTAACACCATTTAATAACTTTCCATAGAAACTAGCGTAAAGATATTACGCTTTTAATGAAAGCGGTTCACATAAATTACATTTCATGAATAGGGAAAAATTCGCCAGACAGCGCTCTGGGAGATGAATGAATGTCTCGGGGAATAAAGGAAACGCTAGATAAATTGCTTATTAACACTACAAAAGTGGAGCCGTAATAAAATTTTACCCTTTTTTCAAGCTGAATGGCGGCGCTTTAATTGTAGTGCAGCTGGATCCAAGATTGGCAGAGAACTAAATACGAAGTTAGCCCGGGGCGCAGAGGGGCCGTCTTTGGGCATTTACAAAATATAACGTTAAATCTATATTACTTCAAATCTGATTTTTATATAATCGATAAATGAAAATGATAACGTCGGTTTCCAATACTTTTATTTGATTTTATAAGAATAAACAGATTTTTTGTATAATATATTAACTTAATTAGTATCTGTCAAAACTGACCAAATTCATGAAAATTTTGTTTGAACATTTATTTTGTATAAACAAAAACTAAACAATAGACTGATGAAGGGCTTCTGTGTCCGAAATAAATTTGTATTTTTTTTTTTAATATATACTTTGTATATACAACACTAACGTTAAAAAAATTAAAATAACATTACGATTGAAAACTTTAAATTATTATTTTAAAATTTAAATTAATTCATAATATTTGTTATAACAAAAGCATAAACGTTCCAAAATAAATCTTTATAACATCTGTCAAAATTGTTCATATTTGTAAACGATTTTATAATGTTTTAAATATGTATCGTTATAATATGTGTCACTGAAGAAGGACTGGTTGCCCGAAATATGTCTGATATATAAAAAAAAATTAACGTTAGTGTTGTATATACAAAATATATAAAAAAGAAAAAGACAGATAAAACATCTACAACACAAAGTGTGTCGAACATAGAAGAAAAGTAAGTGTTGTTTACAACATTGTTTAAATTTTATCTAATTTAATAAGTAAGTGATTTTGTGCGGAGTGGAATCATGGACCCTCAAAATCAACACTTTAAACAGGCTAGAGGCATTCGAATTGTGGATACATCGTAGAATGCTGCGCATTCCCTGTAACGATATGGTTAGTAATATTGTTGTGCTACAAAGAGCAACAATGCTTGTATATGGACAATTGCTGACTGATATCAAGGTTCGGAAGATGTCCTACCTGGATAGAGGAGAGCTGCCCATGCCTAAAATAAAACTTATGTCCATCCTTTCTGTTGTCCACAGCCCGCATCGTCAAAAAAGCTCTCCCCCAGTCGTCTCCTGAATCTGGTCACACCACCACAAGATTGGTCTGATCTATCTGATGTTTTAAATATGAACCATTAAAATGGGGCAATGACCAGTTGTTTATAAAACTAAGCATTAAGTAACATTTTATAATGATAGCTATTTACTTTATCTCTACTTTTAATACTTATAAGGGTAGCGATGTGGCAATGCGGGCATATTCATTCAAAACTCTTTACAACACTTTTAAATTAAAATTAATGTCCATTCCAGATCTGGCGAGAGAGTCGCAATAGTCTCCAGTAACTTCAACAAAAGCTCTCCATTTCTCATGCTTAGTTCCGACAAAAACGTAAAATCGTGGCACCAGGTGGTGTTGGCCTGACTACTTGAAAGTGTAATTAGCGGAGGTAGAATTCGTTAGCACGGGAGTAAGGAAACCGTTCTGCATTTCGGCTTCAGAAACACATTTCCGCACTAATTACTGAAATTATTTGTCGTTCCGTAAATAGCTGCCGTATTTTTGATTTATGCATATTAACATTTTTCAATTTATCTGAGTGCATGTATACAAAGATGGTTTAATTATAGAAATTTATGTATTTGTTCAAACGCTTAATGATTGATACTCAGGCATTTCTAAATATATTTATCAAAGAGCTTGGATACATATTTTTTTTAAACAGTAAACGTTTCAAATGAAAATGTAAACATGTGATTTCATAAATTGCTTAATAAACGTTTAAATTTATAACACTGTTATTAGTTCGTATCACGTCTTTCGCCAACCTATGTGGCAACATCAGGTGTTACAAACAACTCTTAAGTTACTTAGTAAATTAAAATAACTTTGTTTAATCCACTAATTATTTAAAAAGTATATATTAAAAAACACGACATGTTTCGGAGTCATTATATTATATTATATTTTTACACCTGAAGATGGAGGTATCCTCCGAAACATGTCGTGTTTTTTAATGTATATTTTTTAATAATTAGTAGATTAAATATAGTTATTTTTATTTCCTAAGTATATTACTATGGAATTCCACAGTGTTAATGCCTTACCATTCAATATAACTCAAGTTTTTTATTATAATCTTTATATTATGTTTATATTTAATAAATACATATTGATCATTAATAAAACGCAAATATTATTCTCACTTCTTCACTAATAGATCTCATTACTACTCCATTCATTTTTCCACTCATACTTCTGATATACAACTTTTAACCATTCTTCTCATATCTATTTGTTTCATATGTCCAAATCATCTAAGGGATCCTTTTTTAATTTTACTTCTGATGCAATCATCTACCTTACATTTCTTCTTTATTTTGCCATTGGATTTTTTTTTACATATATCGATTTCCCGTATATTCATCTCAGTGATCTCATTTCTACGGCAATTATCCTACTTTCATTTTTTTTTGCCAAGTTCATGCTACTTTCATACACAAGGATCACCAGCATGTGCAAATTGATCAAATATTCAATATTTTTAAACTTATTTATTCTAAAAAAGTTAAATATATTTAATTTACGAATACGAAAAAATCAATCACACAGTATTACGAAAATCGCACTGATTCCGTAGAAACACAAGTTCTGAAATCCACAGAAATCCACCCCTAATCTTTCTTTGATGGGCTTCAAAAAGGCGAACAGATCACTCTTTTGCACATTTGCCGAAGTTGTTCGTCCCTTTGCGTTTCTGGGGTGTTTTTTTGGGACCGACCGAAATATGGCGAAGTATTACGTGTTGTTATGTTAGCAAACAAAGTTATACCGACGTAGAACCATGCTCAACTTTTGGGTTACGGAACTGCGAGGACGCAGAATATAAGTTTGTTGACATGAATTTGAGGACGAAAATGTATCCAATTTATATAATCGTAGCTCTTTTACGTCAGGCAACATTTATAATTTCAAGTTATTATTTTTACAATGGCTTATTATGAAGACAAATCATTGTGAAATAAATTAAGTATACAGATAATGAACTAACTAACTAATTAACCATCAAGCCGTCTCTTTGATGGGGTAGGTAGAAAGAAAGGCACGTCACATTGTTCTTTCCTGATATACTTCTATCGATTCCTTAACATTCAAACATTGCGTCACCCACGCACGTCGATTTCTCCGACTACTAACGTGGCAAAACTGCATATTAAATAATTATTGTGAATTAAAACGTGTTTTTTTTAGATTTTACATTATAATTTATGGGAATTACATGTATTTCCCATAATTTATAATATATTAAAACTTTTAGAGAACGGACGTTTTTATTCGTGTTCTTTTTTTTTATTTATGACATTACAACTGATTTTTTCATTTATATATTTAAATGATTATTTTATATAAAATATAATGTATGTTTCGTGAAAGTTTTACTTTATTTTAAAGGAGTGACATGTTTTTTCTTGCTAGGATGTAAAATAAAAGTTAGATTTTTTGATTAATTTGAGTTGGTCCTCTAAAACCGATTTCAATAATGATTCAATAATGCATTCATCTCTTGTTCTTTACATAAAAAAATATTCACTCTTTTGTTTTTCTTTATATAGAATAAAAGGCAAACTTTATTTGATTTTAACAGTAAAAACCTGAAGATGGAGTGGAGTGATAGCATTTTTTTGTCAAATAAATATATGTAAAAATTCTCTTCTCAAATTGACAATGGAATTATCGAGTGTTAATCCGTTAAGCTTTAATATTGTAATTTAATGTACTGTAATAAACATACTGAGGGGTGTATATTTAAATATTTACAATGTATAGAACTTAAACACAATTTATTTAATTGTATTGTGTCAAAGGAAACCAGTATGAAGCATTACCATTATCAAACCACGTCATTTAAATACTAGCTCTCTATTATTCTAACACAAAAAGGCCGATAATTTCCATACTCCAATCTGTTTTTTTAGGGGTAATATTGATGTTAATTCTTCTCCTATCTTGGACATTTATTTTTGAAATTTTGTATTTAAAGAATTTATTTATTTGAAGATGTACGAGTATATGTGATAGCCCTGAGGTAAATCGTAAAAACAAAAGTCGTTTAAAAAGCGACTTTGAAAGAAAATCTATGTATTTCTTGGAAAAGAAAAAACCGTCAACAAATATGAGAGCAAGTCGTAAAAAACAATATAAAACTAAGCCGCCACCAACTTCCGAAACGAAAGTATAAAAACTCCGTGTTTTGTAACAAAATAAAAAACTTTGTAACATACTGACCGATAAACATCAATTATTATTGTGGATATATTGTCTCCTCGCAACTTTAGGGTCCGTGGGTAAGTTCGGAGCACCTTCTCACATACAACGCCGAGCTGAGCTCCCACACGAGTGTTCATAATTCTGTGTACACGGCCTACAAAGTAACTTATACAAGTTGGGAACTTCAGAGAGCGCGTTAGTTCGGAACACATTTTACAACGCGCAACTCCGGAGCTTGGGACAGGCAAATATGTTCCAAGTTTAAGGACTTCGCCGTGTTGATGTTATTAATTGCCGGATAAAACTAACACCGGGTACTTATTTTTAACTCGCCGTGTCTTGAACAACTTGCAGTTTATGAAGGTGCAAAGTAAAGCTCCGACTAAGAAAGTTAGCGAGAGCACGCAAATCGTACGAGAAACTGTCACTGTAAACTGCGTACTTTATAATCATCAATTAGAGTAATTCGTTTTCAAACTGAAACATTAATAATTAGTACCCTCAAAACATTTTGACATTCTTTTATGCCATTCTCAAACACCGTTGGCCTAATTTCAATAACTAGACTTTTCGATACATATCGCCTTCATCAACATCATTAGCCCATATCCGTTTACGTTTGGACGTAGGTCTCCTCCATCTGCTTCTATGTCTGTCGATCCTGGACAACACCCATCCACGTCGTACCAGCGGTTTCTTTAATGTCGTCCCTCCGTCAAAGTTGAGGACGTCCTGGGTTTCGGGTTGCAGTTCTAGGACACCAGCAATGGAGGCGTTTTGTCCATCTATTGTCCGAGCTGCGAGCGACATGGCCTGCCCAGCGCCATTTTATTGCTGCCACTCTTCCGATGATGTCCGACACTCCTGTTCTGGTTCTAATAGTGGTGTTTCTCGCCCTGTCCGCTATACTGATTCCCAACATCGCTCTTTCCATACCTCTTTGGGCAATTCTTAATTAATTTGCTGAGACAATGTTATGGTTTAATGAGGGTTCGCGGATTTGGATTTGGTTGGAGAAAAGGTCCATTATTTTTGCCGAAACACTATGATACTTCAACATTACGATGCCTAGCGAAGTGAATAATAAAAATTGTGATATTATAACAGTGATTTACATTTTAACAATTGATGTGTTTTTTTAATTAAGCCTTTGCAATGAAAAGTTATAAAATAAGAAAGATATGTATATTGTAGACACAATGAGTGGCTTCAAATTTGAGATTTTCAACTAAACAAAAGTTATAACAAATTTTATGTCAATTCCATATTCAATAGAGTAAAATAAAATGAAGTGATCAACTTTAAAACTCCTAGTTCAAAAAAATGTTTAAAATGACTTTTAAACACTTATGTTGTATTTCGAAATGATATTTAAATGATATTTAAATTTGGTTAAAATGTGTGATCGAAGAACGTTAGGTCACAATTTTCAAGAAACACACAGACATTTTCATTAAAATATATTATTTAATAATGAGTTTTAAATCATTGTTCGAGGAACAATAAATGGATTTATTAAATATTGTAGTATCCAAATCGTACTTACAATTATATAACATTGTAGCTATGTACAAATAAAATAAATTGTATTAATACTTTGGTGGATTTTGAAAATTTGGTTTGGTTCATATGGTGCTCCCGTCAATTTGGAGATATTTCGTGTATAAGTGAATTGTTTTGGTCAATTTGATTATTGCCGCTCTTTATGATAGTTATTTGTGACAAAAAAATACGTTTTTACTGTTTTGGTGTTAAAATTAAATAAGTTTTTTTCGTTTATAAAAAGAATTTTGACAAGTGTAAAAATAAACAAATGTCCGGATCGTCCAGCTGACGACAAGTGCACCATCTAAAAGAACATTATGTGTTAAATTATTTTATTTTATATCATTGTATTTCAGATAATTTGTTTTAGATTTATTATGTAGACGTTGAACGATCGAAGTGTGCGCGGGAGATGCCTTTTGGTGGCGATAAGGTTCGCAACCCATCACACCGCGTCTCTCGCGATGGCGAAAAGAGAATGATGGAGTGCCGCATCGATTAAAGTGTGGCAGTCCATTCTTTCTGCCTACCCTTTCGGGGAGACGGCATGATGGTTAGTTAGTTAGTTAGTTCGAAATGATATTATTATACACGAAATTCCACAAGTATCTGATATTCTAACGGAATTCCAAGAAGAAAAACATTACGAATATTCAATATTTCATTATTATTATTACTATTATTATTTTGTTGAATCACTCTTTACATCATGACAGCATGAGCCAAATCGGTGTAAGGGGTATTTATAGCTATCATAGTGATTCTCGTGACATGTGATAGGTAGCTAATCTATTGCCATTTTATTGTCACGTGAATTCAACCCGAGCCCGGAACCTTCGGGGTGGCAGTTTAATAACAAATAATAACAATTTAATAACAAAAACATATTTTTTCTAATTAATTTCATAGTATTTTGTCTTCTGCAATCGAAAGATACGCTATATTTAAAATTAGTCTCTTTATTTATAAGAAATTGGATTAATTTCTTGTTCACTAGAGAAGTTTATTTAGGCTGTGTAAATATCTGCTTGTTTTCTTTTTGTGGAGTGGAGGTCCCTTTCTATCCCCAGCTCTCAGAGCTCCAATGTCGCCTTATGTAAATTTGCTCTAGGTTCTAATTCTGACATCTAAAGCGTATTGGGACAACGGACGCCTGTCGGGAACAGATGTCTTTAGGCTGGATGTTAATACATAATTCCCGTTGAACTAAATCCTATGCCACACATTTATATTAATATAATATTGTGTAGGATGATTCCGTTAATTAATAGTCTACTTCCATTGATTATCTGAATTTCTCATACTTACTAATATGATATACGATTAGCAGATATGTTGATCTGTTGCGTGTCTCAATGTCGTATAGCGGAATGCGTAGAATTTAATTAATAGTTATTAATTCAGTAATAAGTAATTTGTTCTCCAGATTTAACGAAGAGTTATTTACTTTGTGAATGAGAAATCCATCAATGCCTATTAATTGCTACCTAATATAATTAGCAAAATGTGGTTGATTTTGATTGATATCTTTACAGAGATATTAATTACTTAATGTTAAAGAAGAAGAAGATAATATACGTAATTCAAATTACAATATTTATTCTCGTAGTAAACTAACTAACTAACTTACCATCACGCCGTCTCCCCGAAGGGGTAGGCAGAAAGAATGAACTGACACACTTTTCTTTCCTGACATATTTATCTCGCTTCATCAACATTCATACGTCATGTCATGCACGCGCGTCGATTTCTCTGACTTCTCACATGGCCGACATTCAATATTTGATTTATTTGATCGTGATATTTGATTTATTTGATTTATTAATTATGTATATTTTGTAATATAAAACAACAAATGTTTGTATGCATGTTTTTATAACTCCGATGGTATGATCGTATAACTGAAATGCTGCCTGCATTATTAATCAAAGATAACTTAAGGCGTTGAGTATTGATGGTTGAGGTATTAGTTTGGTGAAACTTCATTATTAATTTATTATAGTAAACACGATTGTTTACTGGTTTTACTTCGATTTTATTTATGTAAATTATATAAATAGTGACAAATTCGTTTCGCCTTGCAAGGACATTCTCAAACTGGCTGTTACTGATGGTTTACAATTATTAATTAACGTGTTAAATCTGTGGGATTCCATAGTAAAATAAAAAATAAAAAAATGTGTGTGTCTTCGACTGGTTTCGGCGGCTTCTGGTTAACCAGTGAAACCGGCCGAAGACACAAACATAAATGGATTTTAACTAAATCAAGATTTAAAAATATATGTATTCATTATTTACAATGAACTTCTTACATGAAATTTAAAAAACAACATTATTTATTATATTAAATTAAAACATTGTTAAACATTCCTAATACCGCCAAAGAGATGGACGTTATTGTATAATATTGTCCAGCTGGGAGTCAACTTTCCAAGACAGGCCAGTCTGACTACAGGAACGGACTAAAGGTCTATAAGGAGAAGAAGAAGAAGATGTGTATTCACACGTTTTTAAACGTTTCCACAAGTTCCTATAATAAATAGATAGTACCTGTTTCTCAGTAAAAGCTTATTAAATAAAACTTCTCCTACCACCATTTATATTTTTCGTATAATTTTTGCCTTGCCTTGCTTCTGAAATTAAAATGTACCCTGAATATTAAACTACCTATATACCGTACATATGCGTTATTTACGTATTATTGAAAGCTTTTGGAATTGACAGATTTGGGTTCGCCGCCACTTAAATTCTTAATAATCCAATTAAATTTACAATTCAAAGCTTTCGGAAAATCGTATTTTAAGCCACGAATAAGTGAAATACATATTAAAATGTATTGATCCTACGGATTTACATTTTTTCACTGTAACAAATTAAAATTTATTTGTATTTCTTTGTTACAAAATATGTTACTTAAATAAATTAAACTAAAATGCCAATAAAATATCACTTCTGGGCAGGATTATACGATATATCAGCGCAGAAACATGCAAGACTGTATATAACGCAATCATTCTCCCTCATATAAATTACTGTAGCGGCATACTATTATATTTTTAGCAAATGAAGAAGATGTTAAAAGATTAACCATACAGCAGAATAAGGCAATGAGAATAATTTTGAGAAGAAGCAGATATGCCAGGATTAAAGTGATGCTTAAAGAGCTAAAAATTACGCCATTTAAAAAAATAATTACATGCAACTTTGTATTACTAATTCACAAAATTGTTAGTGGGCACACTTCCCAAGAATTTTAAAGGAAAATAAAAATTAACCAACATGAACATCAATATGAAACAAGAAAGAAAAACAAACTAACGCTCCCATTCAGAAAAAAAAACAAATCTCAGAATTTTCTTATGTATAAAGCATTTAAAATTTATGAAGATATACCGGAGGATGTCAAAAGAGTGCAGAGCATAAAAAAATAAGAATAGAATTAAATAAATATATAAACAAAATGAAACCTTATTATTATAATAGAATGTTTAATTGTTTTTATTGGAACATGTGTTGTGTACATGAGTACTATTTCAAGTAAATAAATAAATAAATATAGATATTTCATGTTAACATTTCAGTAAAGTCATAAATACGAGTATATCCATTCAATGTTCATGTTATTTGGAGGGGCCATCATAAACTAGTTGATATTATGTAGTAAGTACGATGGAGATGAATGCCAATATGGACACGTGTCCCTTTAACAGTCGAAACACGTGCAAGGTGCACACATGTTCCAAACTATACTCATACCATCAACATTCTCTAACAAATACCACAGACAGTGGTTACGACGGGAATATAATGTTATTACGACGTGTGGCGTACACGAACATTGTTCTAAATATCATTGACCTGTCATTATTACTCCTATAACCATTGAAATAAACACCGATAAATCTAAACATTAGCTTAGATTATAGATCCTTATGTATGGAAGCGAAGCATGGAATGGCAAAAGAAGAATGAAAGAATAGTAGAATAAGTGCAGTAGAAATGAGATCTCTTAGACGAATGTGTGGATACTGTGTGTATAATAGAGTGTCGAATGAAAATATAAAAATTGAATGCGGGGCGAATCATGGTGTTATAAACAAAAAAATGAAAGGATCATTAATATGGTTTGGATACATGAAAAGAATGAATATAAAAAATAACGGTAAAAAAGTATACGTTAACGATGTAAATGGAACTAGAAATAGAGGAAGACCGAGGAAAACTGAAATAACTCAAATATTGAATGTTGGACACGTGAGGAGTCAGAGAAATCGACGCGCGTGCATGACACGATGTTTGAATGTTGAGGAATCGTGATAAATTTGTCAGGAAAGAAAAGTGTCCATTCTTTCTGCCTTCCCCTTCGGAGACACGGTGTGATGGCTGTTTAGTTAGTTAGATAGTTAGAATCTGTGAAATTCACATGTTAAATGTTGAAAGTAGAATGACTGAAGATTTTTTATTAATATTCGTTTATTTATTATAGCTCTTAAAATTGTGTTAATCTCGATATAAATACTAAGAAAACTGATTTCTCATAAGAGGGTGAATCATGTCACTTACTTACCTCGACATCTGTACGTACCTCGACACTACTATTTTAAGTTAATCATAGGTGTTCACATTTGTATGTATGATATTATCATATCAAAATAAAATTATAATACAATGTAACACGTAATTTTGTTTAATAATTAAATAAAACTATGTTTTTTAACTACTTCCACTTTTGTCTTTATTTAGACAGCGACCGGTTTCGCCAGGCTCGCTGGCATCGACCAGTCTGTCGATGCCAGCGAGCCTGGCGAAACCGGTCGCTGTCTAAATAAAGACAAAAGTGGAAGTAGTTAAAAAACATCGTTTTATTCAATTATTATTTAAAATGAACTTCCATCAAGAGATTTCAGTAAAATCATTTGATTATCGTAATTTTGTTTGATGGTTTTGGTTTTAATTTGGTAAAACTCGTTTTGGCGGAAACACTTTGATATTTCAACATTATTAACTGTTTAAATAAAACGTTGTTACAAATATCACAATTGATTATGTTTTGTCGCGACAGCTGTTTCGTTAACCGATGTTAGCATCGTAAGATCTTACAATCAACTAAAAAAATACATCAGAAAGACTTAGTTTATATACACCAAATTATTAGGAGGGGCAGAGACCACACACAGTATTGTTTTTTTAATTAATTAATTTATTTATTTATTTATTTAAAGCATGAACGCCACAATGGCTTTTACAAAATAAGTACAATAACATATAATTCACATTAGAACAATAGCATATAATTCATATGATTCACATAAGAACATAAGAACATATAAAGCAGAAGGAATTATGACAAAGAGAATATATAAATGAAATCATGACAATGTACAAAAACACAATAATTTGATTGTGATGGAACAGGTAGAATGATATACTCGTATAATATTATATAATAATATAACACACAGTAATACATAGAATTAAACTCGTTAAACATACTCGTACATAATCACGGGTACATACGAGTAATAACACATAGAATCAAACACACAAAACACAGAAAATAACAGGTGTACATAATAACACACATAACACATATTGACAGGTCGCATAATAACAAATACTTAAAACTAAAAATATGTATTAATACCATACCAACAATTCAACTACAATAACTTAACACGAGAAAGTTTCTTATTTATAAATTTGACTTAAAAGCGAATAAGTTGGAATGGAAGATATCAATATCTCCGTATTCATTAGCTAATATGTGTATGCTGGGCATGGTCGTGATATATAAATAATTTCTTGTCGCATTTCAACAATGAAAGAGTTGATGCTGTCTGGTAGACCTTGATGATACATTATTAGTTGAACCAGGTCTGGGCAGTCAATCATTCCAAAGCATAAAATGTAAACAATTATAATAAAGATAATAATAATAATAATAAGGCTAATTTGAATTGCGCCGTTTTCGTGAATAGCTCACCTCAAGGGCGCTTTGACAATGTTTTAGTCATCTGAGCTGCATCTGACACCACCAATCAGATAACCGTTGTTTACATTTTATGCGATATTTTGAAATTTCGGGTTTTTAGGTGAGATTTAAAATCTGACGTATTTTTAATGCATCTGAGGCGTGCAGGAAGCATATTCCAGGCGAACGGACCTGCCACTGCAAAAGCTCGATCTCCGAAATTTGTCCGGGGGTTGCGCTTTGGCTCAACTAATCTGCCTATTGCTGAGGAGTTTGCTGATTGAAGCGTGGATTGCCGCAAGTAAGGGCTATCGGAAATACAAAGTTCAGATATGTAGGCTGGTGCCATTCCGTGAAGCGCTTTAAAAACCGTCCAGCATAGTTTATACTGGATTCTTTCAGACACTTGAGCCAGTAAAGATCTTTTAGATGTTGTGAAATATGCGATTTTATTATATTGCGAAAGAACGTTATTTTAATTTAAATAATTAGGTACCTAACTCAACTCCTGCAAGAACTTCAAAATTATATCAAAGAAATTATTCAAATTGACATAGAAAGAAATACACATAAAGGTTCGAAAAATCACGAAAATTTGACAGTTCAGATATTATTGTAACACCTGGTGATGTCTACATAAGTTGACGAAACAGCTGTCGCGAAAATAAAAATACAATTATGATACATAAAACAAAGTTTTTTTAATTTATAAGTTTATAATGTTAAAGTATCATAGTGTTTCGGCCAAAACAATGGACTATTTAATAAAAAGAGAATTTAATTATTATAATAGTAACAACAAACAAATACGGCGCTTCCCCGCGATGATAGGATTAGAAAAGGATGGATAGGAAAGAGAGAATGGACTACCACACTACTCTAGATCTTGACACACCTACAGGTATTTAGTTTCTTCAACATTCATACAGATACACTAGTCTTTCTATTGCCGTACATGCAACTATGATTAATTTGGCTATACCGTATTTTCCTCGGTCTTCCTCGACTCAGCACTCCATTCACATCGTTAACATAAGCGTATCAAAATAAATTTTTGTATGTAAATATTGCAAAAACGTAGTAAAAATCAAAGTAACTGACTAACTAATTAACCACACCCCGTCTTCCCGAAGGGATAGGCAGAAATAATGGATCGTTCTACTTTTCTTTTCTGACATACTTTTCTTGATTCCTTCATTCATACATCATATCATGCACGCACGTCGGTTTCTCCGACTCCTCACTTGGCCGACATTCAATATTTGATTTAATTGATCATTATTATTATTATTATTATTATTATTTTGTTGAAAAAACTCTTTACATCATTACAGGGCAAGCCAAATCGATGTAAAGGGTGAAAAAAAAGAATATCAAAGGAAATATACATAGAACCTTATGAATAGGAAAAGCCAGTTATCTGCTTGCTGCCTTTATCATAAGGGCATTTACGAATTCGCCATAATTGCATCCAAAGAGGTCTATCTCTTCTGCAACCTCATTTAAGAGACGAATCGCCTTCAATACAGGAGAACTTCGAAGGGCCTCTGTGCGGCAATTTGGGGCATAAAATAATATATGCCCCCTTGCTCTGCTATAACTATGGCGAACGTACAGATTTAGCTCTCTCAGCACTCCTGGATTGAAAACACCTTCGGATAACAGTTTAAAAAAATGCTTTCCCAGAAAGATCATTCGACGAGCTTCAAGAGTGTTGAAACCCAACACTCCTGAGAGAAACAGTGAGGGGTACATAAAAGGATAACAGTTATACTCCCTGAGGTATAAATACCTTAAAAATCGTTTCTGGATCCTTTCCAGCTCCAAGATGACTGTTCTTTCTCTGGGGTCCCAAATGATAGAGCAGTACTCCAAGATACTACGAACCAGCGCTTCATACAGTCGACGGATCGCCGTTGTGTTTGAAAAAGATCTTGCGTTCCGTAAAACAAAACCAAGCATTTTGTTGGCTCGCATGATAATGTTAGATAGATGTATTTTAAATGTGAAGTTGGACTCAAACGTGATACCCAGATCCTTAATATGATCAACACGCTGTAAATAGGTCATCATGTAAATCATGTCACATTTTCCTCAGTCTTCCTCGACTCCGTACTCCATTTACATCGTTAACGTATACAAATTTATTTTAAAGTAATATGTGTATTAAAAGTTAAAAAAATCTAATTATAAGATAAAAAGTCATGTACTCGTAGAATCTTTCTTCTAGGAAATTTCCTCTCATATCTTGTCTCGACTTGCATTGGAATCCGTCCTTATTTTTGTCAGTCGATTCTTATCTTTTTTTCTCTTTGAAAGCGGCATAGATCGTTCTCACTACGTCACTCGGGGTCCTGCCAAAAAAATAAGGTTTTTCTTTAGGAAGGAGAAGTGCTTTGTTCTTTTCCATCTCACCTATATTATGTGTCTCTAAGGTATGTAGGTTAAACAAATAAATCATTCTGACTCCCTTTGTCAACCTCGCTAGCATGCGTTTGACTTTAAATTGTATTTTTCGTGTTGATTTCGAACAATGAAGTTGACTGATTTGAATGAAAAATTTAAGCTTCGTATTTCGTAACGTTTGGAATAAAAATATATTTTTTTCTCTTAACGCATTATTTTGTTTCGTATTTTCTATTTGAACGGTATTTTTTAATATCTTTAAACCTTTATGGTTGAGACATACAATTTTGAAATAAGTATACGTTTTCTAAAAGTTCTAATTTATTTTGCGCGAGTGAAATGTTTGGCGTATGAAAACAGCTTTTTTATTTGATCTTTTATTTCAATATTATTCTAAATTACAAATAAAGGAGTATATTCATTTTTCAATTGCAAAATAGAATATGGATTTACATATATTGTGTTTATTTATGTAACAATATCGATTAAAAAAATGTTTATAGAAAATTTATGAAAAAGACATATTGATTATATTTCATAATTTATTTTATTATTACATACAACAAATGGTTGCCCGTAAATAAATAGTAACGTAGTAATGTAAATATTTATTTATTTATTTTAAAATAACGTTTTTAAACTCAAAATATGTCTAATAGACTGGCAGTAATCGAAGTAGGTAAAACGTTAATCAAACAACATTTTTTCAAACAAGTGCCATTAGCTTTTATAGCTTAATAGGTATGTAGGAATACAGAGTGAAATGAAAAGAAGAATAATGCATATTCTAGTTGTGCTAGAATATTGACATATTCTAGCACAACTAGATATGCGTGATTTATTTTTTACAAATATTATTAGATTTTAAATTTGTAGCAAATTTTCTGCACTTGATCTTGATTAAACAAATGCTTTATTTCATAATAATTAAATAAAACGATGTTTTTTAACTATTAGCTCTTAACTATTAGCTTTATTTCACATTTTCCGCTTATACAATATTTTGATTAAAAAAATCAACTTTTTATTGAATCTTCAACTAAATGATTAAATATTTAAGAATATATATGTTTTCTATATACAGGGTTAATAACCCTAACCAATAGGTTATTTAATACACTCCTTCTTGGAGATTGTAGGGGGAGTTATGTTTGAAGAATTATATTATGTAAGGCATGATGCAAAAGTGAACAATTTGTAAGATAAAATGAATATTTTTTAAATTAATGAATGATTAAAAATTAATTAAAAAATTACTGTTGGTCATCATTTTTTTCTTCTTAATTAGTGATCATTACAGCCATTCATTATCAATAGAAAACTAGAACTGTCTGATACATCATACATTTAAATTATTTTATTTGAAAATTTTCAGAAGAACGGCAATTTAAAAAAAATCCCGTATAAATATTCCTGGCAGATTTAATAAATACATTTTCATATTATTAGCTTTTAAAGGAGGTATCTAAATTAAATATCTGTTATAATATTACAGAGAAATCAACATAACACTGGGAATAAGTATAAAATTGTCTAATTAAATAAATCATCAAAACATTGAATTAAGTAACTAAATATAACTTAAACTATCAATAAGAACAGAACAACCGACAATACACACAAATGTGCATTCTTTTCATAATTTAGTTTTTAGCACTTTACTTGTTAAAATACTTTTTATTTGATTTATCACACTGATAATTTGCTAAAGTCATGATTCATAATCGTTTGTGTATATAATAAAATGCTAAAAATAACTGATATAAAATCTTTCATAAAATTAATTAATTTTAAATGTGGTGGTCCAGGGAACAGACCTTATTCATGGAACTTAGGTTCTTCTCTGGAGACCATCCAGTTCTTTCTTCATGAATTATGAATATTTCTTTCTTAAATTGATTAATATATTTTATGAAAATCGAAACGGCTTATTTGATTTTCATATGCATGTAAATACACCACTACATAAACAATTCGATATTAGTTAAATTCATAAACGGGCGTAAAAGAATCATTGATTGCCCAGTATTTTTAACAAATGTTTTTGTAGTCAATCAAGATTGATTTCTTTACAAAAAAAGGAACCATAGTCTTTGTCACTTAATTATAGCTTTTTAATACAAGCATACGATAAAATGCTGGTTGATTTCGTACGGGTAAATCATGCCGGTAGCTTACGTATAAAATGTATTTGCATACATTAAAATGTATTTTTTATCCTACTCGCAATCTACCAGCATGATTGCGATTTGAACATGTTCAGCACTGAGTAAACTGTAACTTACCTTTGATATTCACGTACCGTAGAACGAATTTGTATTAATATTATCGTTAATACTAAATGCTGCATTGTGATTGCAGTAGTTTATGGGCACGGATGGATTTTCACGTGAAAATCACTTGCCCATGGATACAAATAATAACAATAAATTACAGCCAGTAAATGGCATATTTTAACACTCGTAAATAATGTACCAGACCACACAGACATTTTGTGAAATCAAAATAAATTATATTGTTTTAACACAAATCAATAATTGGTTCATTGTGAAAACATACTTATTCACAAATTGTCATTTGACTACCAGTGACGTATCATCAATCCAAATTTTAAACCTCTCGTTTATGTCAAAACAATTAAAAACTTTGTTTTTTGTCAAATGTAAAAAACCAGAAAAATGGACAAGAAGACTGCTGACTTGGAGACCATGGACCGCAAAGAGCAGTGCAGGGTGACCCCAATTACGGTGGAAGAATGACATGAACCGACACTTCAGCATAACCTGGATGCAGTTTGCACAGTACAGATTGGCGTGGAAGCGAATGGAGTAGGCCTTTGCCCAAGAGTGGACGGGAATAGCCTTAAGAAGAAGAAGAAGAAGATTTAAAAATATATATAAAATGTGTAAGTGCCTATTGGTAGCGATGAGGTTCGCAACCCACCGCATCTCTCGGAGGGGGGGTGGGAAGGATGGAGTGATGCTTAGTTACTTAGGTAAAAAAACAAAAGTATTTTATCAGGGATACATAACTCAATATTAAATAATTAATATGAATGAATACGATTATATTCTAAATGTAAAAATATATGTTTCCCCTTATTCTTTGCTTCCTCTGTTTCCCATATTATCAAATATCGTTTAAAATCATAAGAAGGCGAAATATTTCATTCTTATAACATATATCTAGTATAATACAACTTCTATAAAACAACCGTTTTCTTTCATATTTATTTCTTTGTTCTGGTGTGAAATTCGCATGATAATGAAATGGCAGTAGATTAGCTATCTATCACATATCACGAGGATCAATATAATAGCTAAAAACAAATTGAATACTCTAATACAATTTTTTATTTTATTTTACTGTTATATTGCTTTGTTTGTACGGTAGGACATCGAGGTGAGTAGTGTAGCATAAATATGGTCTGGTTCCCCCTTGGTTGCACAAATATGCATATTTTTATTTTATTTTTTCTTAACTTTAGTCCCGCATGGACGGGGGTCGGGCCAAAAGAGTGCATGAACGAAGCTGACGATCGGCACTGGTGCGCCTATAATAGCTTCTGGTATGCGGAAGGAGACCTCAATGGCTGGGTCATATAAATATGGGTCATTTTTTTCGATGTATTATGAATCATCTTTTTCTTCTTGTCAATGGCAAGCTAGTCCTTAGGGATGGTCCTCAAAAATGCCTCATCTATCCTCATTCTATCGTCACAGTGTTAGATGGTTTGGTTGTCGTTGTATTGTTTCCAGAGCTTCGGGCTTAATAGTTTTAGTATCATCATACCAGGAGGTTTAACTCAGTTTATTAACTCAAAAGACATTACAAACAGGAAAATGTTTAAGGTACCTTCGTCATCCCCATATAATCAATGATATATCATATAATCATTGAGTATTCTTTTACTTATTATTAAATTATTAAGAAAGCTCCGAAATAACTGAAAAATAGATTCGACTATATCCTATAAAAAAATTTAATCGGCTATTGAGCGAAGAAGAAAAGTATATAAGAAAAAGTATATAGAAAAACGCAATGATATTTTACTCTCCCTTACGCACATACGAAAATGGCGTATTGGTCATATTGTAAGTCTGAAAATTTTTACAAAGTTCTTGAATTTTCAAAAAGCAAGGTCTAAACAGCCTTGTATTCGCCAAGTATCTCTACAGAATCTACTGCGGGGCTGTCTGCTGTAAAAGATCGGAAAAAATCGTTTTACCCTTCGCGCCGTGTCGTATAAAAGAGGTAGACCTATAGAACACAGATTGGGGGTAGTTTGGAGGGTGATTGGACCGTTTCGGGAGTTCATTTCATTCCTGGGAAAATAACACGTGCATGTTTCTTCTTTGTTTGAACAGAATGAACAAATGACCAGTGCTCCCGATGGAATACAACGATTTTTAATTTAGAGTCTATTGTTTCAGCCCTTTTAAAGTTTTTTTTAAATAAAACTCTCCAGTCTCTTGTTATTATTTTCATTTATTTATTTTATTATTAAATTACAAATAATAATATCGTTTCGTTAAGTTGTCGGTATAGATGATGGACTAACATGCACTTCGACATTTAACTCTAGCCATATTATTATTTTGTAAATGTAGTCATGCCATATTTCTCCAGTTAGTACCCTGTTTAATACTACATTAACATCACGCGTATAAATGTTTTTTACTTCTATTCATCGATCATTTAGTTCAAGTGACTTAACATATTTAACATATTTAATTGTAACCCTTTCGTCCGTCCTTAATAACAGAATTTAGAAAATTAAAAAATCGGATAGAGAACCGTCGGTTGGTATTTTTATTTTATTTTTAAAAAACTTTTTCAAAATACAATAACATTTAAAAAATACTCTAATGTGAATCGACAACACAAAGTGATAGCAAATATAGAAGAAAATAAGCTTAGTTAGTTTTATATTGTTTTTTACATACAAACTATGAAATCAGTAAAATCTATTGTATAACATAAGTAATTAATTTATAGTGTGGAATTATTAAATATAACACTTGTGTGTTATATTTTGACACAATTTTTTGTTGGTTTATCGAACCAACTGGTTTCGTTCCCGCCAAATTGTTTGTTTGTTTTTGTAACCATAACGAAACTCCAACGAGAGCGAAATCGTTTGGTTCAATATAACAAAATAATGTGGTGTAAAAACAAAGTACTGAAATCGTTTAGGTTATTTCAATTTTCATATTATTTTACTATGTATATAAAATATATAAAAGTGGTTTGAAAATTTATGGTTTATTGCAAATACAAGTACTAATTTGGTAACAACATGTGTTATGGAGTAAATAAACTAAGCCTGTTGTTGATTCAACCGTATAAATCTCGTACATATTTCAAATAATATTGAAAATTCATTGATGATAAACACGTTAAATTGTTTGAGTGGATTTTCCATTTCCACAATCACTTAAACTTTGCGTTGGACATCTGTTGTATAATAAATAAAGTTATATCTCTAGTTAGAGAGTATATAATGGCTAGGGAACCCAAGATGAGCTAGGCTATCATGTTGACAAACAAATCCGAACTGTCAAACTGTTTCCTTAAGGACAGCCTAATGGAAAACGCCCTGAAGGAATATCAAGGGTTAGCCGGACAGATAACATAAAAAGGGTTTTACTAATAATATGGAAGCGTGGAACTGGATGATAGTGGAATCTGTAACAGAGGAGCAATCTTATTAAATTAGTTTTATTATCTAAGGGTTTTCTAAGTATAAGTACTTTTTTAGTATCTACATACATTTTTCTTTCATAAATATATAAACAATTATGTTTTTTAGGTAAAGAAAAATTATTGTTATTATTATATTATTTTTACTTACAACTAATGCATTTTTTTTTTAAAACAACACTATAATTCGTAAATATCCTTACAATAAGAGCAAGGAAGAGATAACTGTCATAATCATATTCACATGGTTCTATTTACGATAAATGTATTTTGATGTTCTTTCTTTTCACCCTTTACATCCATTTGGCTTGTGCTGTAATGATATAAAAAGCTTTTAAACATAATAATAATAATAATAATAGTTTAAACATATAATAATACACAAAGAGAAAACACATAAAGAAGAAACAAACGTACACGGTATATTGGTTCTAGAACTTGTGAATATTTTCAGAGTTTTGATGACTAGCGGCAGTAATTGAACACTTTTAAACCCTTATATAAAATAATAATTTTGGATCCCACTTAAAAATATTCTATTGATTCTATAAATTTATTATTCCTCGTTGCCTACCCATGTTCTTCATAATTATAAGACCACCCCTCAATTAATGTATAAAAACTAGCGTATTTAAAAGGATACTTATTAATTTTATTAAAAAATATGACAAAATAACATATAACTGTTCAAAGATTTTGAAAAAATACCATGTTTGGTCCATTATCTTATAATTGACTAAATTAAAATAAAATATGAAATAGAACTTAAACTTTAAAGTTTTCATGAATTGAAACCCAGTTTTTTCCACTTTTGAAAGTGGAAAAAACAGCATTTTATTCATAAAAATTCGTCGTTATGGAATTCCACAGTGTTAACGCCTTAAGTTTATCTAAAATTTAAAGTTTTCTTTTAATTCTTTTGAGGGGTACCTTATAGCGAGAATAAAAAATGTGATTTAAAGAAAAAGAAAACGAAATTTCTTACTACATTAAAGAGTAATAATAAAACACGATAAGCTAAATTTCTTTGAAGTGGCATACTTGAGAACTGCGTTTAGTGAAAACGGAGAAATTCAAAACACTTTGCATAATGACACACATATTTAGAGCTTTACCAAAATTACTTTAAGCCAACTCGGCAGACTTTCAGCACAATAATAATTCCTTTTGTTTCAACGTTTCGTTTCAGAACTTTGGCATTTCGTTTCAGACGAAGATTAGACTTAAAAATCCTCACCTCAAAATATATTATTAATATGTATGAACTTTTTAATGTGAAAGGAATGTGTTATTGAGTTTTCCGCTTTCGGCGTTTAATATACGTATTAAAATTTATACACAAAACTTTTCACAATTTTCTCTACCACCGTAAGTCCAGGAAACTTCATATGCGGAAAATTTTCGGCATAATATCACAACTTAGGTATATCATTAGATGTAAGTTCATATTCCGACTTGGCAATGATATCCTTTCGGTATAGGTAAAAATGACGAGTAACTGAACTAAAACTTTTAATTTTTATTTTTATACACAACAGGTCGTTTCAACCCACTTACTGTATACAATTTTTTTTTTTAAGCTATTACTCTGCCTATTTACTGACTGAAGTTCTATGTCTGGTCTGTATTACTCTATGGCTTGGACCCTGAAAGTGCACAATATGAACCGGTTGGAAGCATTCGAGATGTGGTTGCACAAGAGAATGATTCGCATACCGTGGACAGATTTCGTCAGCAATTTGAAGGTTTTTAAGTAGTAATTTTTAATTAGTCGACAACTGCTAAAGGACATTGAGGTCCGTAAGATTTCATATCTGGGCCACATTCTGCGGGGAGATAAATACAGTTTGCTCCAACTGATGGGAAAATTGGGAGACAGCGTGGTCCTGGTAGAAGGCAAACGTCTTGGCTATGCAACATAAGAGACTGGACCGGGATGAGACATGTGGGGGAGCTGTTCCGGGTTGCGCAAGATAGAGAAGTCTTTGCCGGAGTGATTGCCAATGTCAGGGGGACCTGATACGGCACGCGAAGAAGCAGATATTGATTCTCACGACATGTGATAGGTATATAATCTATTGTCATTTTATTATCACGTAAATTCTACACTAGACCAAATACAGTGTGACTATCACACTGACATACCCGGGAATTAAACCTAGGATCTTCGGTACGACAGTCAGAGCTCTAATCACTCTGCCACGAAGGTCGTCTTTTTTCTGAATCAAAATAAAATTTCGACTATATTCACCATAAATTTGTGTTTTTAATTCGATTCAATGAATAATGTTTATTTAACCCAATAAAAACTTCAAAATATATGTATAACAAATCCATAAACGTTCGATAAAAAACATTTTAATATCTGTCAATAAATGTTTGCGTTAACTTAATAAAAAAATAATAGTGTAATTTTCAAAGAAATAAACCATGTTCAAAATATAATTCTTTATTTTCTATGTTGTCAGTACAAACGTATATACATTCAAATAAATGATGTTTTTTAATAACCGACCAGTCTGTCGATGCAGTCAGCCTGGCGAAACCAGTTGTTGCGGTTGTTTAAATGAAGACAAAAATTGATGCAGTAATTTAAAAATAGCGTTTTATTTTATTATTAGTTAAGATGGACTTCCATCAAGAGAATTCAGGAAAATAATTAGAACCTATATACACTTAAATCGCCAGTTTCAGTCATTATATCTACCTAGCAATCTACAATATTTGAAGTATTTCTTTTGAATATTAATTAACACGAAAAATGTTAAAATCTGAAGAGTGTTCTTCTAATCCAAATATATGGTTCAAACTAATTTAAAAACAAATAAATAAAGAAATTAGATTCAAGTAAGCTGAGTTTTTTTTAAGTTTACGTATTCAATCTCAATCTCATAGTACAGAGAAGTATGCCTCAGACAATAAAGGACTACTCTGGAAACCGACCAAAGCTCATTGAATATTAGATAAATAATAATAGGTAATGATAGTTAGCGGCTAATTTGTATAGCGCCGTTTTCATGAGTAACTCATCTCATGGGCGCTTAATTGATTGATTGATTTGATTGTGCCACGTTTTCTTCAGTCTTTCTCTCATGCCTTATCTCTCATTATTTTCATACCTCTAAACCAACTGAATAACCTTTTAACCACCACAATGGCAAAATAAGATGAAAGGAGAGATATGGTCCTTTTTTGGGTATCTCAATAAAATTATCTTGCCATTGACATGACGAAAATAAGAATGATTATTTGTTATTATTTGTTCATTAAACATTCATTCGCAAAGCATTCACTTCTTATATTTGAATTTTACACATATCATATATTCACGTTAGAGATCATTTCATATTTAATAATTATTGTTTCTTCAATAAAAATATTTAACGGTTTGTATTTATACGTGGGTTTTTAGAAGTTTAAATTTAATATATTGATTAGGAATGATATGTTTCGTCTTGTTAGAGCGTTATCAAATGTCATATTCGGTAAAGCCCTATTTAGGCTAAACATGTCACTCCTAAAAATATTAAAAACTGTAAAAAACCGGACTATTTAATTAAAATTGTTTATTATTATTTATTACTTAAATTACAGAACGCATAATATATCTTCAATGTATTTTATAACATAACAAATTTAAAGCTAGAAGCAATAATTAACTACTTCCAGTTTGTATTATAAGAATATAATCAGGTAGTAATTTTAGGTAGTAAAAGTTTAAAACTTCCTTGTGCCGGACGTAAAGTAAAGCCTTTTTGGCGCATATCGTATTTGCTGCCGGGAGTCAATTATAAACCTAATTACGAAGTTAGGCTAAGAAAGTTATAATTATTCATGTCGAGAAAACTCGACACGGCCTAACGACATTAAAGGGATTTTATCACCCCGGATTCCATGTCTCCACCACCCGCTATCTCGTTGTAATGTGTTTGACATACAAGCGTTAGAACAATATAAATCCGGTTATCGAAAGCCATATTGTTTTTTTAGTATTTTAAAGCTAAAATGGCAGTGCACAATGGTGTTCTTGTACCGACCCTTATGTATGGAAACCAAGCACAGAACTGCAAAATAAGAATGAAAGTAGAATAAATGCAGTAGAAATGAAATCTCTTAGACGAATGTGTCGATACTTTGTGTATAATAAAGTGCTGAATGAAAATATAAGAAGTGAATGCGATGCGAATGATTGTGTTTTGAACAAAATAATGAAAGGATCATTTGGATAGTTTGGAATGAATTAAGAAAGAATGGTAAAAAATTATACGTTAACGATGTAAATAGAGCTAGAAATACAATGTAAATGGAACAAAAACACGTGAGGAGTCAGAGAAAGTGACGGGATGTATAAATATTGAGGAAGCGATGGAAATATGTCAGGAATGAAAAGTGTGATAATCTATTCTTGCTGCCTACCCCTTCGGAGAGACGGCGTGATAGTTAGTTATTTAGTAAGTATTTTGTTTTTTTCTATTTTTGTCTTTGTGCAAAAAAAAATATAAGTAGGAAGGCGTAGATAAATATCACTGAAAAGAATGTAAGGGAAAACAACATATGATAGAAGGAAATATGTAAGAAATATAAGGCAGATGATTGCATCTCAAATAAAATTAAAAACGGGTACTTAGATGATTTGGAATATATGAAACGAATGGATGAGAGAATTATGGTTAAACATTTGTACGCAAGGAGGCACAATGGTTACTGAATAGAGCCCAAATTTGGGTCGGGGAAGTGCGGGAAACACCCCACCAGGTGGAGCGATGACTTTTTTTTGTATACAACCCAATTACTGTCTATAATTTGTTTAAGCTTGTGACAATCAAACTGCCATTTCCGGCAATCGAACCCGGGACCTTCTATATGGCAGGCAGAGCTCTTATTACTCTGCCACGAAGGTCATCTTATTGTGAAGACGGCGGGAAAAATGTGGAGAAAACTGTCGAGAGATCGAGAGGGATAGCGTGGGAGTGGAAAGGTTTGTGTCTTGCGTTGTAGATGTAGACAGGCTGACGATATGTAAGCAGTGTAAATGGAAAAAGAAGCCATGGATAATCGAGAAAAACATGGCTTGACCAAATTAATAAATTACTAAAAGGCGACCACATTCGAAGCCGAAAAAATTGACGAGCGTGCGTGTTACTATATATGAATGTGAAGGTATCTAAAAGGTATGTCAAGACATAAAAGTGTGTATTTGTGCCTTTAGATAAGTATTTGTGCCTTTAGATAATAAGTATTCATCTCATTTATGCTTAAGTTCCACGTATATAAACCACGAAAATTTAAAATAAAAAAACAACAATTATTAAATTGCATATTAAGTTCAAATCCACGAAAGTTTACATTAGTGGATTTTGACTGAATATATGGCACTCGTACAAATAAAAAACATATTTTACAATTTAATTTCATTATTCGAAAACCATTTTGTGAAATTATGAAATTTTGATATTTTTATGAATCAAAACACTGTTTTTAGTTCACTTTGTTGTGTTAATTCCCATTAAATAAAATATTAAAAAACTTTTGTAGTATTTTACATTTTTTAAATTATCTCAAGAATACATTTAAAACACAAACTACTCCAGATAAATGCTCAAATGAAAAAAAATAAGGAATTCAAAACATAATAAAATCACATTAATAGAATTGAAGAGTTGTCATATCTTAAGTTTATCAAAAATGTATACAATACAATGATATTTCTGAAGTCTTTTTAAGTAAATGAGATTTATTTTGGGAAAATGCGTATACAATTTTTGTGATGGAACCCTTGCACGCAACAATATCGTCATAAATCAAACTACTCTCTCGTTTCCGTCCCAAAATATTAATATTTTCAATCGTACTCGATTTGGTGATGAAAATAGGCACAATAGCAAAACCCAGGAAGCACTTCGATCTGGAGTCAATGGATCGCGAGAAGAAATGAATTAATATTTAGCTCGCAGGGCCGTCCTGTAAACATCGGCATCGGCATATTATAATAATCCATTTAGCTGTATTCTAAATTTTATAATTGTCCTTTTCCCGTTAATAACCTATAAACCTGTATTCTTAATTTTAATAGTGGATAGGTTGTTTTTTTTAGAGGTTTGGTTTTAAACTGGCAACATTGTTTTTACAGACTGTCAATTTGACAGTTGACAGGTGATTTGTAGTCAATACGTTTTGCCATTTTATCATGAATAGACTGATGTCAGAACAGCGCTTGAAATTGTGCAAATTTATTTTGAAAATCATGGTTCGGTTCGCCAAACTTATCGTGCACTATCTATAACTAGCTAACTAATCAGAACTGCCTAAAGAAGGATGAAAGTAAAATAAATGTAAAAGAGCTAGATAAAGGTATACAAGAATAATGTTTTCTATGATAATATGCAAAAATATTAAGATAATACAGTGCAAATGAAAGTGTAATGAACGTAATAATAAAAGGATCAAAGATGTTTTGATACATGGAAAAATGAATAAAGAAAGGACGATGAAGATACGTTAACTATGTAAACGAAACAAGAAATATAGGAAGACCGAGGAAAACGTGATACCGTCAAATCAGTCAAATATTTAATGTCGGTCACGCGAGGGGTCGGAGAATTAAAGAAATCGACGTGCGTTCATGACACGTTGCATGAATCTTAAGGAATCAAGAAAAGTATTTTTAGAAAGAACAGCGTAGCAGTCTATTTTTTCTGCCTACCCCTTTGAAGAAACAGGGTGATAGTTAATTAGTTATATGAAAAAATGGATATGATATGCGAGTGAAGTGAAGATTAATAAATCAATTATTTATTTTTCAATATTTTTTTGCAAATATTTTTTTTCAACATACAGTGTTTACCACATAGATAAAGAATATGAATGAAAAATTTTATAGAAGTTTTAAAATATTTTATAGAAATTACATATTTGGAAAGGCATTGGCTAAATGTCATTTGATAATATTTAAGTAAAGCGAAACATGTAATTCCCATAAAATAAAATTGAATTCTAAAAACAGACTTTTTCATTAATGTTTTTAAAAGCAATGTTTTCGATATTTCATAAAATAAAAATATAAAATATTCCCATTATATTATATTCCAATGTTGTCTCTATTGCTGATTTCTTGCTAGGTATGCTGGACTACCAATCATTGGAAATTAGACGAACTATCCATTTGGGTGTTCATTTTTTTCAACTGATTCGTGGTCGAATACATAACTCGGATATTTTGAATGACTTAACTTTGTTTGTCCCTGACAATTATCTGCGACAAAGGCAACATATATTATTTCTCGTGCCATTAGGAGTGATACTCCAGGCGACTTCTAAAACAGTGCGCTAGGAGGCGGTAGCCTCTTCGCATTGTGTTAATAAAGTAGTTTGCTAAATGCTAAACAATCATTCTTCATAGATGGCGTTAGTGGGGGATTGTATAGATTAATCTTAAAAAAATAATTATTACAATCAAATCTACATAGATGGCTAACTGGAACTGACACGTGAAGATAGGTATGGATTTGGAGTATATATACAACTTCCAAAAATGTATCATGCATGATCATAATAACAATGGTGGAATGGGGAATGTTGTAATTACATAAAGGTCATAAGTCCAAATCAAGTAAATGACAGGTCATAAGTCCTGTAAACACCTTGATCATCCATATTCAGTTTCCAGTTTGTTTCTTCGTCTCTATTGAGATACAATTAAATTTTTTAAATAAAGGTCATGCCCGTGGGCAGGGCAATAATCCTTCCCATGTGGATATCTTTCACGATAGTGAGGCTACCCTCAGATAACATCTATTTTTTAAATAATGTGTTGTTCTTCTTATTGTTTCTAATTACTTAATTGGTCTTAATTTTTTAATTATCTCGTGTTTTTTTTGTGTTTTTGTCTATTGTTTTTATTGTAATTTTTAAATTTCACAATTGTATATTCTGTTTAAATTAGTTTTTTGGTTGTTTTTGTATTCTACCTGTATAGTCATAAGCGCTTTGGTTATACTCGTATACTGTACTGTAATCAAATCAAATCAAATCAAATCAAATCAGTTTATTTTCTCAAAAGACATTACAAACATTTTTTATGGTTTAAGGCATCTATTGAGAACAGGTAAAACATAAGGAATATATAATACCAGGAACGCATGAGAGATGGTTCGACATTAGGAATACAAAATACTCTCCAAAGTCAAGAGTATTTGTCTTCTGAATGTACTTTCACGAATATGAAAGACATCGATCTCCGAAGCGATCATGTTCAGCAGTTTGATTGCTCTCCCCACCGGCATCACCAGAGGCAGGTTGGTTCTGCATGCTGGGAGATAAAACAGTCTGTGCTGACGCTGTCGAAGATAGCCATCCGGAACATAAAGATGGATAGCCTCCAAGATGACGGAGTTCTCAAAGAATCCCCTGATAAATCTGAAGAAATGGGTAAGTGTGCACCCATCCCTTCTTATCTGTAAATTATTGTTTATGTTTATGATTTAAAAAAAATCTGATTGAAATATAAATTAAATAAATTGAAATTGCAGATTGTAAAAAGAAATGCATTTAAGTGCAAAAACTAAGAAATCATTTTTGCGTTTAAAAATATTTGTGTAACTTGGATAAACAGAGCTCTGGTGAACCGGCACTGGGTAGAAGGGAACTTTCTGCAAAACTTTGTTGTACATACTCTACCGAAATAATTGGATTCGTCCCGGAATTCTGCAACTCGACTCCATAGAATTTAATATCCGCCCTGCTGTATTATTTGTCGAATCTGAAGAAGTAGCACAATACTGGGGAAGAACTGGTCAGGACGTTTGAAGGGTGCAAGAGATTGGATTGTATTTGTTCACACGATACTCCCGCTGAAAGGATAATAATATAATACATGAACGATTTATATTACAAACCAATCCATTTCGATAAAAGAAACCAATTTATTCATTATTTACTCGCCTTTACTTTGTGTTGTAAATTTAGCTAACTAACTAACCAACCATCACACCGTCTCTCCGAAAGGGTAGGCAGAAAGAATGGACTGCCACACTTTTCTTTCGTGACATCATCACACTGCTCACTGGTGTTATGGAACACCGTATTCGATGTGAGTTTGCTCCTAAAAAATAGTACAAAATAATTATATGTTTATGTTACAAAATTGGCCATTTTAAGTAATATTAATAGTAATTTAGATATAAAGATAATGCTTAACGTAACCATAGCTTGATATGCCTTTTATTATATTTTTAATAGCAGATATTAACCGAAAATAATTAAACAAGTTTTAAACTAATGGCTTCGATTCGTTCACGATAAAAGTTATATTTGAAGACATTAAACTTTATCTGATGGATTCAATTGTTATTGTAAAAGTTCTACTAAATAACAGTGGCCTATTTAAAATGCCTCTGGCAACATTGAAGCGTTTCAGATTTAAAATATTTTAGGGTGTCATACCATACTGCTATAAACGGAATATTTACCATTTGATTACACTTTATATCCAGCTTAATGCGAGCGCTTTCGAGTGAATAATGTATATGCTACGGTGTTCCCGAATTGTAATGTTGATGTATTCATATGAATATATTGTTGAAACATTCGGGAAATATTTAGTAATGTATTATATAACACACCTTTATTCACTTGCGCGAATAGGAGTAAATGATTATCATAAAATTTCCTATCGATTTAACTTTATTTATAGTAATACAAGACTATTCATATCTCGTGAAGGCAAACCGTATTTTTTTTTTGATTATTAGTAATCTCATTCGAACAATGAACAACTAACATATTGTATATGTCTCTCTAATAATAAAATTTCTTAATTTGCTAACCATATCATTCAATGAATAAAAATAACGGTGTTGAAAATTTACAATAATTACAATACAATTACAATTGTTTAAAAAATTGTAAACTACCAAATAAACAAGCCCAATTTTCGATATGTTAGAATTGTCCAACAATCGTTATTAAATAACAATTACTTCTACATTTAGAGTAAATTCGACCACCTTTCATTTAGGACATCAGCGAAGATTTTTTACCTTTCGAAGAATGAGTACGATCTGAAACATGTTTCTAAAGTGTGCAAAATACAATGTGTTTCAAATGCTATTCATATCTTAATCATTAATACAAAATGTTAGCGAAAAATACGTGAAACTATTTAAGTAAGATATATGTTGTATCTATTGGAAAAATATTTATTGAACTAGATAATACAATACTGAATATTATTTTATTAAATTCAATGAGACTTTTCAAATTTACATTAAGTTGAGAATCTAACTTTTAGCGGAAGTTTTTAAATGATAAAATTCTTTCAACAGCATATTCTTCTTCTTCTCCTTCTTCTTTTAATAGATCTGACGATCTGTGACACATATATCATGTCTCGTCGGATGATGAGGTCCAGCTGTCCTTCCATCTCTTAGGCGGTCTTCCAGGTGGGCGGTGTCCGGAGGGGATTTCATAAGCGGCTGTATATGCAAGTCTGACCATCCATTCGGGCTACATGGTCCCTCCAGTATCTTCTTCTGGATCTACTTCACTGAACCATATCCTCTATTTCACAAGTTTTTCTCATGTCTGCGTTGCAGACACGATCTCGGAAAGTTTTTCCAGCAATAAATCTTAGGACCTTCATCTCCGATGTTCTTAGTAGTCTCTTGGTTCGCACAGTGACGGCTCGCGTCTCTACAGCGTACGTCATGATAGGTGGCACGCATGTTTTATAAATTCTGATCTTGCGGTCGATACGCATGTGCTTGTTCTTCCAGACCAGATTCTTAAGACACCCTGACACGGCAGAGGCTTTACTGACTTGTTCTCGTACTTCGGTATAAAGGTTATTATGGCCGTAGATCTCAACTCCCAAATATTTGAAACTCATTACTTGCTCCACAGGTAAATGTGCATATTGTGCTTAAGAATTTCAAAATTTCAAGACAATAAAAAGCTCTCGTTTACATACGATAAAAATTCTTTACTTATTTTTTTCAAATTTTATTTTGAAAAGTAAAAGAAAAAAATGGGTGTTAGTATCAATGTTCTAATGAAAGAATTATTATTGCAGTACGAGGCAAATCAATGTAAAGGGTTTAGGTATCATTTTGATTCTCGTGACATTTATCGCCATTTTATTGTCACGTGAATTCTACACCAGGCCAAAGATAGTGTGACAATCAAACTACCATCGCCGGGAATCGAATCGGGAACTTCAGTTTGCTAGTCAAAGCTTTTACCACTCGGCCACCAAAAGTCATTTCTAAAATGAGTAATTTAATCATTTTAAAATTACATAGTACGTTTGATAAAAATAAACTTAATAATTATCACTAGCAAATAAAAGAAAAAACGAAATCTTAAGAGTCGAACATGGTTAATAATTCATAGTAAATTATTTATGGTTGTATGGGTGTGTTTAGAATTACGGACTATAGAACATCCCCGATTTTCCGGGATGGATGGTGAAAACAATCCCATATAATCGATTTCCCGGTTAATCCGAAAACATGGAAAAAATGTAAACAAAGAGAAATTTAGAACTGCGCTATATGCGCTTATGTATACCTACTTGCTTAGTACGTGTTGACAGCGTCACACTTTTGTCATGAATAGAAATTTGTCGGATGCCATGTATCTGTTTAAAGAGCGTCAACTATCCAGAAGACGCATTGAAATCATCTAATTTCAATTCATTGAAAAAGTGTTTAGCTTTGGTTGCACAAACAGCCCCCGAGACAGAAATACCTTCCGCCCTTTGTTGATGGAACCACAAAACCATTGCATTATCGAGGTCTTCGTAAGATGACAACTTTATAGTCTTTCTTCTGACCGTGCCTTTGGCGCTATCCGATGTTTCTGCAAAATCTATCAATTTTCCCTTTTCATTATATTGATTCAATAAATATACAAAGGTTGGACCATTTTCAAACTTTTGAATTATTTCGAGTTTTTGTTCAATTGAAAGTACGACCCGTTTGCGTTTATCCATTATTATAGACACTTTTTCACAGTGAAATAAAATTAACGACAATGTTATATAGAGCCACAAACGTATGTTGGCGGCGCGGCGGCGCAAATGTGAACTAAACGTCCAATGTCATTGTGACAGATTTGAGTTTTTTTGCATTAGTACATAAGTAATATTGTGAAATATTTTTGTTTTTATAAAATATTTTTTCAATGACTCAAGTGTCCCGGATAATCCACTTTTCGGTTAACACGACCCCGAAAAATTGGGAGTGTACTGTATTCCGAAATTCGCGTAACTTTATCATCCGACAAACCAAACCATGTGGATATGTTTGAGGATCAAATAGGTCCCTCGGGAGTAATTCTGTGAACACTTCCTTTACGATCGACATCACATTCAGGGGCGAGGATTCAGGGATACTTGTTACGAATAAGGAATTTCAGTGCTCTCGAGAACGTTTATGGATGTTTTATTTCGACCCTGTTGTGTTCTAGCACTTAATGGTATTGATTGAGACCGACTCAGAAGCAATGTAAACACTACATAATATCAAAGAATAAATATGCTTTAATTTAAAGAAGCATCTTTTGATTTGACTCTTGTGAAGATTCTTGTGATTTTATACACACACGCGTATATATTCATCACAAATCAAATCATGCATGCGCGTCGATTTCTTCGACTCCTCACATTGTCGGCATTTAATATTTGAATTACTTTTGGAAACATTGTATTTTTACAACACTTTTCTTTCACTTCAGTGTTTGAATTTTAACCAATGGATGTTTGTGTCCTGAAACATGTTTGTGAAAAGTGAAAAAAAGTGTTTTGAAAATACAATGTTTCCAAAAAGTTATTCATATGTGAATTCACAACAGAAAGCGATGGCGAATATGGATGCAATTACATATTTGACTGATTTGATCTTGTCGCGTTTTGCGTGATCTTCTTCTATTTCTATATATCGTTTTGAACTCACTTCTTATGTTTGCATTTGACATCATGTATAGATTTATCATGCTTCGTCTCTGAATAAATCTCATTTCGACTGCATTTACGCTACTTTCATCCTTTTTCCCAGTTCCATGCTTCACTTCCAAATACAAGGGACCTATATACTTATAATTAGATTATTTTCACTAAATTGTATATAACATGAATGAAGTACAAGTAACAAAAATAAAAACTTTAATGTTACCAAGTTAAGTAAATCAAAATTAACTAACTAACTAACTTAACTAACCACGCCGTCTCGCAATAGAGGTAGGCAGAAAATAATGGACTGCCACACTTTTATTTTCTGACATTTTGACACAAGATATTTCTTTTATTCCTCAACATTCATACATCGTGTCATGCACGCACGTCGATTTCTCTGACTCCTCACTGACATTCAATATTTAATTTATTTGATAGTGCCACGTTTTCATTGGTATTCCTGTATATCAATGTAGTTCCATTTACATCGTTAACATATATTGTTTTTTATCATTCATTTTTCATTAATTCTTTCCGTGTCCAAACCATCTTCATATTCGATTTTGTTCATAACACTTTTATTCGCACCGCATTCACTTCTTATATTTTCATTCGACACTCCATTGTACACAGTTATTCTACACATTGGTCTAAGTTATCTAATTTCTGCAGCATTTTTTCTACTTTTATCCTTCTTTTGTAGTATTCCATACATAAGGGTCGATGCAAAAACATCATTGTGCACTCCCATTGACTACTACTTACTTACTTTTTTAAGTAAAAGAATGTTATTTATTATTATATTGTGGGAAAGTGTTTTAATTACAGTTTAATATAAATGTAACGATACATTTTGAGCAGTGCATATAATCTTAGTGTCAAAGTAAAGCTACCGGCAATATTGCTGAGAGGGTGTTAGAATAGCGAGAGCTGATGTCCGTACTAAGGATTCCCAACCGCCCATAAACCCGCAATTCCAGCGAGATGGGTCGCGTACGGCTATCTACAACCGGGACACGACATTGAGACATTTATGGCATCTCTGTGGGAGGACCCCATTTTCCTAAATGCACCATCATATTCAATTGAAAAAATATCAAATTGCATAACCACTACTATTTCATCTCATAACACCATCTTACCCCGGAAGCTGGTGATTCAATTGAGCGTGATTCGAGTTCTGACGTCACCAGATTGATCCATATACTTTAATTTTTATCTTTTAACCAGTTCAGTGCCTTAAGCGAATATACTCGCTCTCTATTGCAGCACCCATGGGAGCGGATACGTAATATGACGTTTGGATTGGAAGAAAGTCCAGGTTAATTACATTCGTGTATTAAAATAAATCGCTTAGAGTATCCAAATATTTTATATACAAGTGTCGAGACATTTGTTGTCTCTTTTTCTTCTAGTTCTAGAAGTTACAATATATTATATAGACAAAATAAACATTTAAAAAAATATGTAGTACTTGTATACGAATACTGAATTCAACCTTGATCAACCATATTCAGTTTCCAGTTTGCGTCTTCGTCTCTATTGAGATATAATTAAATTTGTGTAATATGTATGTATTTTGCGTAAATAATATATAACTACATTGATGAAGGGATTAAAGGGCCCATATATATGTTTGTTTTAATTTTTTATTTATTTCTATTTAAAGTGTTGTGTAACAATGTGAAAAAATATTGATCCTCATAATTTCAGTTGAATACCTAATGTTGACATACGAACATTAAGGGGTTAATATTAACTTCAAATTGTTTACGTAACTTTGTTTATGTAACTTCAGTTTGAGTTATTATTTGATAAAACGATGAAAATTCAATAGTTATACACTTGAACTATAAGTAATTGGGAAATGTATAACTTTTGTACTTGAAAACTTAACAAATAATTATTGTTTGTCCGTGTTACGTAAGCAACTTGTTCACACAAACCGAAGCAAGTAGTTTAATAATCATCCCGGAGGCATTTCAAAATCGAAAGTTAACGTCAATATAATGATTTATCATTTATTGAAGCCTCAGGCAGTGCTAAACTCTTAGGAAGTTGCCAATATTTTACGATGAGAAGACACGCCCTCAAGTTGACTCTCGTTCCCCCCAATCGAATGTCATTTACTCAGCGTTTGGAGCAAGATTCACAGATATCCACTTTTATTTTCAAATAGCTCAAGGGCGGAAAGTTTTATCAACCCCTAAGCGCTGGGTTTAAATAGTACCCTTTAGACGATTAAATGAGCCACATTTATGCAAAATGAAAATCGATATTTTGTGTAAAAGATTGGTTTAAGAAATAGGGCTTTATGCACCCGTTTTTTCGATTTCAATTACTTAAACCAGTTTTTTTCAACCTTTTTACACCAGCGCACAGTGGGGCCAAAATATGAAAACGTGTCATTAACTCATAGAAGCTATATATATAGCTATAAATCAAAGGATTTAATGTAATTAGGTAGGTTAATGAAAATAAGAGACAATGTCATGAATATTAACACTTTATTTTTCCAATAACAATGAAATATGTGTCAAATACTGTCTTATTTTTATATGCTCGTTAAAGTCATTTTTTATTATTTTTAATAACGCAAAATGCAGCTTAGTTTTACATAATATATACGTTTCTTGAAAGAACGTCCATTTCACCCTTCATTAATAAACACCAATATTTTTTTTACTCGTTATCAGATATTTCTGAGACACCATCATTGTCATCGGATTCATCATTTTCGCTTTGGCTGGAGGACCCTGTAGATGGAGGTATTATCAGATCCAAAACGTCTTTGAGGAATCTAGTTAGTTCCTCTTTCGGTAATTTCCTCTTACTAGTTATTAAAGGATCTGATGAGAGTAAAAGAAAATTTAAAATATCCGTGTTTGAATTCGTTCTGCTGGATTTCCTCGAGTGGTACTCCCTAAACTTTTTAAAATCTTTGTTACGTGCTTCCTGCGCTTCTTCGGTTAATTGACCTATCGGCAATATTGACGTTTTTATTATTTCAGGTCCGTGTATTAAATATTCGTGAAGTGTGGGTGGCATATTACACCACGGATATTTTTCTTCAAAATATCTGGCTGTATGTAACGCATACTCCCGGTATTTTTCCACACTAATTTCATGACCACATGATATAACTATTAAAATGGTGTGCATTTTTCTTATTAATTCTACATCTAAATTGGTTATTTCTGCAGACACCTCTGCACTTAAAAAAAAACGCCTGGCGGTATTTCCATCGTTTGTGTTACCAAAGCCCGGCTTGGTTTGTCCACGATCAAACCTAGTTTTTCTTTGAACCGAGCTTGAATTTTTTTCTTAGTTTCTTCAACGATTTCCTTGTCTGTCCCTCGAGCTTTTATAGGCAGTTTGTACGTCAAATGGAGAAGACACTAAAAAAAGCGTATCCATCCGTGCAAGACCGAAATGCCGAATTCTAAATTTTCTGTTTTTATTTATTTTGTTAGCAATGCATCTATATATTATAATTCAATTGTTTAGATGTGGCACCACGTATGTAACATTTTTGGGTAGAAGAAGTATGTGTGATAGCATTACATACTTTGCCATCAATCATTGCGAATATGAAATGATGTTTGATTACGATAACGCGCCCATCTAGTCTGACTATGGTTGTGGTAATATTTTTTATTTCTTCATCTACCCTTCGTTTCTCTTCCAAAGGTACTGCTGTGCATTCCTTAATAAATTCTATTTTCAGAGGTCTGCAATACCTCGTTGAACCAGGTCTTGGATTTTGCCAAATAATTTTGGCACCAGACACTAGGCGTAAGGGGGCAAATGATGTGATAAAAACCGCTGCATCATCGGCATCTGCGTCAAAAAAAGCCTGTTTATGTGAACTGTGCCCCGAACTTCCATCAACTCCCCATTTGGAATATAATATCATATTATTTAATTCTTTGGGTTTGAGTGTAAAAACAACATCTTGATGGGTGATAATTAAACGCTCAATCGTGAGATTAAGCATGATCTGCAAATCAACATATACCAAAGTATCCGTGACATGTATATTTTCTGGCTCTGGATAACATCGTCTTTTTTAGGCCTGTACAGTTTTATACGAAGGATATAAGTTTTTAGATTTCAACTTAATAGCGTTATACTGATGTGGAGGCAAGTCCGCTTCTATTAAAAGTGCTAAAGCATCTCTTGCTGACATGAACACGTTTCCAAAAGACTCCCTGGAAGTTTGATGAGATTTACCTGAACCTGTTGGAACAGATAAAATACCTCGAACCAACTTTGAGGCATCTGCCTGTCATGCAGCTCTAAGTTCCATTTGTGTTGCGTAGAGTAAGTCTGGCAGAGATGCAGAATTCCTCAGATTAACCGTCTTTTGCCGCTTCACCCTTTCTGTACTCTCCTCAAAAGGAATCATCGGGCGACCGCCACATGTTTTTGTAGCGCGAATGAAAGAAACGGATGTATCAAGCCACGTTTTATTAACATCGAGAAATCTTTCTTTCATCCAGTGAGCTGATTCCCATCATGATTTATAATCAAATTTAAACCGAATAAAAATTTTAACACACGTAACACTTTTTCCTAACTCATCAACACACCCTGTCCGTTTTATGATTTCTTTTTGCAGGAAATCAATCTGATCCTCCAATTTTTCTTTTCCGAAACTCTTCATAAGCGTTATTAATTGATGCTTTGTCATGAACAAAGTGCTGGAGCTGGTACCTAGGTATGCGAGAAAAGGAAAAACAGAATAAGATACAAAATTGGTGTATTTTTTTTTTCATTTTTGGTTATTCGAAATGTGCTGTTATTATAAAAAGTGCAAAAAGTGGCAAAAAATAACATCATATCAATAAAGTACAACAATTACTTATTATAAATCAATTAAAATACTTGCGGAATTCATCGGGATTCTATACTAAATCTCTAAATGTTTTTTTAATATTACAAAAACCTCTGTATCATTTTAATGCGAAATCGGTTTAATTTTTTTACATTTAAAACAAGCCGTAATTACAATTAATTTAACTCGAAAAAGAGGATACATACCTGACGTGTAAGGTTCCATACTAAAACTTTAAATTTTTTATCAATAATACAACTAAAGAAATGTTAGAAACTAGGTGTTGCGCTGACTTGAAATAACGGACGTGTAACCTCTACGAGTAATCGGCTCCGATTGAGGGGTGCTAGAGCGAACGTGTCACAGTCTAGCTTGTCTATCTGCTCGTGATCATATGCTAAATATATCTGAGTCATCATATAATAACAAAGCGTTTAAAGAATCATAATTTTTATTTTTTGGGTTATTGTATGAGAAATCTGAATCCTGCCCCATTGTGCAGCGGATCGGTAAAAAAGGTAAAAAAAATCGTGAGCCAATTATACTGAAATAAAAATGGTTTTAAGGTTATATTTTTTTTAATTGTATGTTGTGACAGATGGATATAACTATAACTAACAAATATAAATAATACAGTCTGTTATGTCGTAAGAAGGGCGGAATGGTGAATGTTGTTAAACATAAAGTGATCGCTTAACCCAACCAACGACAGTTAATAAATCCTGTAAACGCCTCGACTACCATATTCTGTTTCCAAATAATTTACATCTTCGTCTCTATTGAGATACAATTAATCCTAATATATTGATTCTCATGACATGTGATAGGTAGCTAATCTATCGCCATTTTTTTGTCACGTGAATTCTTCATCTGACCAAAGACAGTCGGACAATCACACTGCTATCGCTGGGAATTGAACCCGGAACATTTGGTGTGGCAGCCAAATCACTTACCACTCGACCATGCCATACAACCATGCGTAGTAAATTTTAGATTTATATTTTGGAGAACATTCTAAAATGCATTTTTCTGTGTCTTTTGTTATAAGAATGAAGTGAATAAACAAAAAAACAAACAAACAAACTATCACGCCGTTTCCCCACAGGGGTAGGCAGAGAGAATGGACCGCCACACTACTCTATCCTGGCAAACCTCTCTAGCTTCCTCCTCATTCATACAAGAGTCATACACGCACGTCGATTCCTCCGACCTCTAACATGACCAATCTTTAAAATTTGATTAATTTGGTCATGCCATGTATTCCTCGTTCTGCCTCGACTCCGTACTCCATTTACATCATTAACGTATACTTTTTTTACCATTCTTTCTCCATCCATGCGTTCCATATGTCCAAACCATCGCAGCGATCCTTTCAAAATTTTGGTCATAATACCTTCTTCCGCTCTACATTCCTTTCTTATATCGGCATTTGAGATTCCGTCGTATATCGTTCTACTACACATACGTTTTAGGGACCTCATCTTTATGGATGGGAACAGAACTCCATTGTGAACGGCCGTTTTCGCTTTCATTGATAAATTCTTGTTTCCGATAACTATTCTTAAAGCTCCATTCACTTTGTTACCCGCAACAACCCTTCTTTCGACGCCACTATCCGTTCGGCCATCTGCTGTGAACATGCTACCTAAATACACAAACGTACTAAGCTTTACAAAATGAACTATTAGTTATGTTATATCTGGTTTCACGGAAAAGATTACTACGACCGCAATATAGTTTAATACGACCTAATATAGTTTTATATTGTGGTCGTGGGTAATCTAGTCCTTTGGTAACGTGTATTGATTTGCTCGCATTAGCTTTTATAGTAAATTTTGATGTAAGGACTTTGATACTAAAAGTTTTATTAGAGTTGTTAGGATTTCTAAAAGGTCCTTAATAGTACTATTGAGATATTTTTTGTATGATAACAGTAACCATATACAGTTTCGTGTAAGTATATCCTTCCAGTTTTTTTACGATTCCTGAATTTAAAATATGCCTTCAAATGGTTACTAAAATCGGTGATACAATAAAAGAAAACATCCACGTCTCTGGAATCGAGAGTAATATGTATTAAAACAAGTGAACAGATACAGGTATTGTAATGTCATTGTTTTATAAAAAAGGAATTTAGATAAATTTAAACAATAATTTTAATTAAATGAACAGATTAATTAAAATGCTTGTAGCTATTCTTAAATGGCAATGGGCAGTTACGTAGCTGAAACTCTATACACTACTCTCTACTCTATACCAACAGTTTATTTAACATACATTAAAAAAATAATAATCGTTAAGGAATGAAACGATATTTTCAATGTCAAATTAGATGTATTATATATTTGCTACAAACTACAATTTTCTTATATTAATGAAAACATCTGTTTTCTAGAAACTGATTGATGATAATCTATATTTCTAATATTTATAACATCTCTCAGATCATGTAAACAATTTTATAATATTTTAAAAATATATCTTTATGTATCAATGAAGAAGGACTGGTTGTCCGAAACATGTCTATGTAATTTTTTTTTAAATAAATGTTTTATTTACAAAGTATATAAAAAATAAAAAGTGAAATAAAGATGATAATCACGTTCATAGGAAGTCTGAATAATATGATATGATTAAACCTGTAGAACACTGCTTTTTTTTCATTTTCAAGGAGATCTATCCATCGGTTTAGACAAGATAAAAAAATGATCAAATTATGAAAATATTCAGCATTTTCTCTTTCTCTTTGGTGATGGTCCTGGTGGTCGACGATCCTCTGGAGTATCGTCCATCATGATTTTGGGAATACTTGATGTGTCCATTCTCTCAATGTGGTGTCTCCATAAGAAGATTATGGAGGGATCATATCAAGAAGATAGATTCTCTGCCAATTCTTTCTCACTATGTCATCAAACTTGCTGTTTCTGTGAATCTCTTTATCGGGTATACAAATTGAAAATATTCTACCCACGGAAGGTCTCAATTATCTCATTTCTGCTGTTCTTAGGAGATGTTTCGTTCTGACAGTGTCTGCTCATGATTCGATTCCGTAAGTCATTATGGGCTTGATGCCGTTTTCATTAATATTAATTATTTAATATGGAATTTAACATTATTGTTCAAGAAACAATAAATTGTAATATTTTACTCAGCTGCAAATAAATTTTATAAACAGTTTCACAAAACGAATCAAAAATATAATTTTATGATTTGGAAACGTTTTGAAGATTTTAAATAATTTATCGTGAGTTTATTCATTAAATTCAACGGTGTTAAAACCTTAAGTTTATAAAAAACACTCCTTAATATTTAAAACAGTGTATTTTAAAGGCTAATATTTATTGCGATGGACGAATAATGAAAACAGGATACACGAGATAACACACCCACAAACTTGAGAGCCATTTGAATTTTCCGACGAAAGCATTTATTGTTATTGCGTCCGAGGGAAGCGAACTGGGTCATTGAAAGATGGAATTGTTAAGAGATAATAATTTATATATTCCCCGAGGTTGTACTTGCGGATAGTTTCATATACCTCATTCATAAACTACAATATTTACGGTCAAAGTAGCGAAAAGTGCGGCAATTGGGACAAAGGAAGTAAATTCAATTTATATTTAACTTAGTAAATTCGACAGCATAACATATTAGTTTATCGAACTTAAACTTGTTTATTTTAAGGAATACTTGTGCACAACTAACTGAACCATCTAATCTGTTTTAATATAATTTTTGTATTATTTATCACTACTGATATTAGATACTTTGTGTGTGTACCAACAATAAAAAAAACTGTTCAGTATTTAATTCGAATGAAAACATCTATGTACTTTTAAGAAGTTTTTATTTTATTTTCTAAGAATGACATGTTTCTCCTTGGTACGGCATTATTAAATGTAGCGAGAATCAAACCATTAGTAACAGTATTTTAAGGATAAGAGGAAAAAAAATATAGTATTAAAGTATTACTTAAAAATAATTATAAGTATGAAATATTGCATATAAGGTTGTCCACCAGAAGTTGTTATAGGACGTAGCGGCGGCGTTTTGCCAGCGACGCTCTTGCAATTCCTAGACCCGTGTCGCCCATCCACGCGGAGTTACGTTAACTGGGGAATGCAACATTCCAACAAAAGCATAAGGGACTCCAGGTCTCTTTTTCAATTATAAGTCTCTCACGAAACTATTCAAAACATAGTATACGGCTTTAAAATATAAAATTTAAAAAAATGCTTATTGCAAAACAGAAAATAATTTCAAATAGACATTGGTAAGGGTGGGACCGGGTGAGGAATCGATATCTGAAAGTAAATAATTATATACTTTATACTATAAAACTGAATACTATTTATTTCTAGACTAATTTTGTAAAAACAACCCTATTATATGACATCCCGAGTTAAAAAAAACAATTTCAAAGGAATTTAACTTCTTATTTTTTTCTTTCTTTTACTTCTGACGATTTGTGACATTGAAATTGTCTCTCTTGTGATGATAAGGTTCAGTTGTTTCTCCTCACTTAGATGGTCTTCCAAGTATAGTGTGTTCAGAAAAGATTTTGTTGGCGGTTGTTCTGAAATATAAAATTATAGATACAAATGCTTTATTTATGAGTGTTAAAGTAAACATGTACATCTAGTAATGAATCAAAAACTCTCAAAGATTTAATCAATACAAAGAAATTTTAAAAAAAATCCTGTGCTCAGAAATAAGATTATAGATTAAAATGCTGTATTTAAAAGTAAGTAAGCAAGCATTTTTTAAATCTACCAATGAATCAAAAACACGTTAAGATTTCTATCAATGTAAGGAAATTTAAAAAAAAATCTGGTTTGCTCAAAAATAAAATTATAAATAAAAATGCTTTTTTTGTGAGAACACAATTTTTAAATGTTCATTTACATAATTTAAATCCTTGTGTACTCGGTTCATTGCTAGATTAAACAAGTACTTGTTTACAGAAAAGATTCGTATATTTTTAAAATGCAATTTATATTCTAGTCCCTTTTATATTCAATTGCTTTATAAAGGGGGCCAACAACGTTAAATTTATATCGTGTTCTTTGTCGGAATGTAAGTACGGATATTCCTAAATCATATTTGGGTAACGTATAAGTACCATTCTATGAGTATTTATCTTGGACACCGCATAGATAAAATAATGGAATGTATAATTTATCAGAGACTCAAGGCAGTTTGGGGTAAAGGGTTAATTATGATATAATCTTACATAATATAACGTACACAACTACCCTGTTGTTGTGAAACCACTGGAGTTATGTATTTAAATATATATACGAAATTATAATGTTACACCGTTTACCTTCGTCAAAGACAGCACACATTGTTTTATTTGCCACGCTGCAGAACCAACCTGCCAATAGTTATGCCTATGGATATGACAATCTTATTGCGTAATCGGATCGCCTCGGAGGTCGACATATTTCGTGATAGTGTGAGTTGCCTCAGGGATGCAATATCAATGTTATGATTTTTTCTTATTCTTAAGCTTAATTTTAATTTTTTTTTATTGCTTCTCTGTTTATAATGTAATTGCAAACGATATGGAATTGTATGTCTGTAATGTTTGTGATTATTATCAAAATAAATGAAATGAAACAATATTTCGCGCCATCCCTCTAGTGTAAAAACCAAGTACCGTCTGCCTGCATTCATTGTCTTCATCGGTTTCTATTCATCATTCTGATAAACGCATTTTTGATCTTCCATATATCTTCCTTTGAATCAAATTACACCAAATAAATCACAAATTGTATCGTTGACAGTACTCACAATAATATCAATATCAGAAATTCATAAACTCAACCTCTTTCTTACTGTTAAAAAAGTAACTCATCTTCAAATTGATTTGACGATTTTTAATGAATTAAAACATATTTTTTTCCACTTTTGAGTTTATTTTTCTCGATATGTTTCTAAGGCTTTACACCTTCATCGAAGGGAGAACGATATAAAGGGTTTATATCGTAATTCCGATGATGAAGGTGTGAAGCCTTCGAAACATGACGAGAAAAATAAACTCAAAAGTGGAAAAACATTGTTTTAATTAAAAAATGGTCCATTGTTTTGGCCGAAACATTATGATGTTTCAACATTATTAACTGATAAAATTTAGAACTTATTTACGATATTAATTTTTATTTATTTATAACGACAGCTGTTTCGCCAACCGATGTTCGCATCATCAGGTGTTACAAACAACTATAATAAATGTACAAATTGAAAGACTTATTATTTATATCAAAATACGTTTATGCTTTTTGGTGTTGAAATTATATAAATTTTTCGTTTATGTTGAGAGTTTTTCGGCTCGCAAAACAGCTGTCGCGATAAATTATAAAAGTTGTGATCAGTAACAATGTTTAAAATTTCAACAGTTAATAGTGTTTTAATTCATAAAAAAATCATCATTATGGAATTCCACAGTGTTAACGCCTTCAATTTATTCAAAATAAATAAAATTTTAGATCTTTTAATTACTTGTAGACATTTAAGACGTCAATTTGAAATAGTAAATCAAATGAGAAAAAAAAATGCGAGAATATTAGAATTTTATTTTTATTGTTTAAATAAAACAAAGGAAAAGTATTTATTTATATAGTTAAATCAGTAATAATATATGAAATAATACAATACATCGCATACAATTTTATCTCTTGGCTCAATCGTATCATTTCAGTGACTACGATTTTAACGTTTTTATTGTAGAATGAACCCTCCTGGAAGTTCAGCAGAAAAGTATTACCACTCTTAAACTTCCCGGAATAGCTTTGCGTTATTTTCAAGAATAAGTTATCGCGTTCATCTCGCAATGTTCAACTTTCCTCAAGTGGTGGTTGAACCGCTAACTCTTAAAAAACATTGTATGCAAAAAAATCTAATTCCCGAGGATTCAAAAATAGCTATTTTAGTTTTATGCGACGTTTTGCGCCACAAGAACTGCTTTTATTTGCTTTTATTAAACACAAATATTTTACACAATCGTATTATTTTAATTTTTTTCGACTAATTTCGAAACTAAACCTTCGAATGGTCAGTGTGAGTCTTCGAGATAAAATACGAAATTAAGAAATTAGACGTCGAACCAAAGTTGCCGACATCATGGATCGTACAGTTAAATTGAAGTGGCAATGGGATGCACCAGATGGAAATCTAGAATACTTAGAAGAATACCTAATGGAAGGCCACCTTAAAGGTGGACTAATGATGTTTCCCGAATGAACAGGAACCACCTGGATGCGGAAAGGACAAGTTAGGGAAGAGTAGAGAAAAATAGAAAAGGCCTATATCCAGCAGTGGAAGGAAGAAAGATGAAGAAAATGAAACCTTCATTACTAAGATAATCGTAAAAACTGGATAATATTATCGTAGTAAGAGTTTACAACTTTGGAAAATTTTCAAAAAAATCTTAAAATAATCGAGTAAACCTTGATTTTGATTCATAAAAAAATCTGAGTTGTTTCAAACTAGTAATATTCTGTTTCAAATTGATTCTAACGTAACTTTCTCTTCTTATGATCAGGATCGTGTCAAGTCCCCCCAACGTTGACGATCACTGCAGCGAAAGCATCTCTGTCCCGGAATACTTGCTACTGGTTCTTAACTATGCTAATTCCTGTTCAATCCCTTATATTCCCGCCATCCCACCATCTAGCCAATGATTATCAGCCGAAGAAGGCGATATTTTTCTTCTCTTAATAAATGACCCAAATATGAGACCTCTGTAATATTTACACTTCAACAGCACTCTAATGACACCATGCCGATTTATCGATGGGGTGGGTAGATTGGTAGACTTTTCATACCATTGCAATAATATTATTAAAAATTCATTCTTTAATTCCACCCACCCAAATCATCTAATAATCTTAATTGAATAAATAAATAGTATGTGAGATGTCCAACGAATTAAAAATTGTATATTTGAAAACGAAAACCAAATTATTTATTGTTTCTTGAACAATGGTGTAAAACTTTACATTAAATAATTATTGTGAATGAAAACGTCAGTTTTCTAGAAGTTTTATTATATTTTATGTGAATAATATGTTTCGCCTGTCTTAGGCATTAAAACGATTTATTTCTCAAAGATAGACGAAACATGTCATTCACTCGAAATATAATAAAACTTCTAGAAAACAGATGTTTTCATTTATATTAATTATAAAATTAATGTGTCATTCAGTATTTTTTGAAATATTTTTTGTGTCTAAATTAAATGTAGTAAAATAGAATAGATTCCAAGTCTCTTTTTCCTGAGTCAAACATTCTACAATAAAAATATTTTAAACTTTAAAATATTTTATAATACGTAATAAATTCTTTTCGCACTTTGGCAAACTTTGATTTGGTGTATGTGTGGTTCAATACCCCGGTTACTTTTTATAAAACCGCTTCTATCCATGTTGAAATACGTTTTGCCATTTGTTCTCCGGTCTCATACTTATTTTATTTTCTCTTATTGTCCCGCCAAGATGGCCGTCACTTGTCTTCTAGTCTTGCGTGACCAGCAGGGGTTTTGAAATTTTAATTCATTACTATGTAAATCATTCAAAATGTGACATTAAATATAAATTTGTACGATAAACATAGTATATCCCACCGCATTCCTGAAATATTTTATAGACCGCATGTTTTCTAAAAAATTGAAATATTTAAACAATGCAGTAATTTTAAATACTTACATTGGCTCTATCCAACGGCATTTCTCTTGGGTATGCTGGGGTATAACTCCCTCGAACTAAGGAGGGAAGGATTATTAACATCACATTTTTACAAACTGATTCGGGGCTCTATTGAGAACCTCTATGTTCTGGAGCAAATAGGTATTTTTGTTCCTGATAACTACCTGCGACAGCGCCGACATCAATTGTTTTTTACTCCGTCACGCAGAACCAACCTGCCTTTGGTGATGCCAGTAGGAAGAGCAATTCGGACGCTGAATCTAATCATCTCGGATTTGGACATTTTCAGTGTCAGTGAGGCAGTATTCATAAAAAAAATATTGCAAACTCTGGAAAGAGAACTGCCTCACTGACGTCGACATATTTGGATTCCTTCTGATATGTATGATTTTTTTGGTCTCTTGTTGTTTTGTTTTTTTATCTTTATAATACCGTTTTGTGTCCAAATGAGTCGCCTAAATGTTTTATCGTTTGTTATGTCTCATTTGTAAATGTATAAATAAATAAATAAATAAATTATATTTTGATACAATTTTAAAAACAATATTCGTGGATTTTTATTTTTAGTGATGTCCAACTCCACATAAATCTTATATGAGTATATAAAAATCAATGTTTGTTTGTTTGTTCATATTTTATGCGCTGTCATACCATTCATCCGATTGCGTTAAAACTTTGTCAACTTATTGTTTGCACTTGTGTAAAGTTTATAGGCATAGTAGGTACTTACTCTTCTTCTTTTTTCTGAAAAAAAAAAAACAATTGCTTTTAAATTTTGTTATTTACTGATTGCTTTGAAATTTCGAAATTGTTGCGTTCGAACATGCGCGTGTTTATATAGTCATATTTTTTTTAAATGTGAAAAAACTATTGAATTTTCACATGAAGCACTCACTTTGTAGTAAGACATTATAAAAATAGAAAATATTATACATAAAATACTTTGTATTTAACCACGGTATGGTTATTATATTTGATGCCAACTAGTTTCGCTTGCACCCAAGCTTCATCAGGGCAGTATAACAACTTGTGGTAATAACCAATCCGTGGTTAAATACAAAGTGTTTTCTTAATTTTCTATTTATAAAAACAACAATTGCTTTTAAATTTTGACACCACATTGCATTCGAATACGCACTTGTTTTTATCTATTTATATAAATAAAAATATTAATCTTAGTTTGTAGACCCCTAGCTAATGGGATAGAATAAAGTCATAAAGGAAATTGATGTTGCTTAATATTATATATTTTCGAAAATAAAATTATGGTCTAAGCTTAATTAAGACGAGAGACGGGCAGATTATTTATTATTCAAAATAATAAAGTAGCAAGAAAAAACATATTCAAATTAAAATATTCTATTTTTTTTGTATACTTATTTTCTAATGTGTCGTTCCCAGAAAATTGGTTTTTTATCTTACATTTTCAAATATTACAAACAAATATCTCAATCTGTTTTAAATTAATAAAAAATTAAAGTCTTATCGCATTTTTTTTTACTAAAGGAAACCGCTATCATTTTATATATTTGGAGGGAAACAGGCGTGACAAAATTATTTAATAATTAAAAGGCCACCACATTCGAAGTCGGAAAAAAGTAATGAACATGCGTATTACGATGTATAAATATAGAGAAAATTCAAGAAATATATCGGGATATTGCAGGGTGGCGATACAACGTTTCTGTCTACCTCACGGGAAAAAAATGTGATGGTAATTTAATTAATTAAGTCAAAAAGTAAAGAGAAAAACGAACTAACTTACTAACTTACTCACTAACCATCACGCTGTCTCCACGAAGGGGTAGAAGGGGTTGCGAACCTCATCGCCACCAATAGGCATCTCTGGCGCACACTTCGATCGTCCAACGTCCACAAAATAAATATGAAACAAATAATATAAAATAATTTAACATAATAATAATATATAATATAATAATATAAGTAAAGAGAAGTAAGATAATAACTAATCTCAAAATGTTCGATTTTTCTATTTACTTTTTAAACAATACAGCATGTTTGATACTCAACAATTTGGTTAAAAGTAAAATTTATAAGTCTTCTTCTCATTCTTTCCTATCGGTTAAATAAGCAGGTTTGACAAAATAATGCAATTTCACTATGGATGCAACAGCTGGGATGTTGTGCTGCAACTGAACCATTCTAGAAAAATTTACAACCAGAATTTTCTTCTTCTCCCGATACCTTATTTCCTTTTACCTTTTATTATATCATTTTGTTGAATCGCTCTTTACATCACTACTAGCGTGTGCCAAATCGGTGTAAATGGTATACGAGTAGATATCATTTTGATTCTGAAACGTAGCGCTAATCTACTGCTATTTTGGTAATCACTTGCATTAATACGTACATATTTATCTTTTCTCATAATGTGCCTGAAGTATTCCAATTTCCTGTGCTTTAAATTTAAAGTCACGCTGGTTTTTTTATTCTCTTTCATTATTCGCTGTAGTATTTCCTCGTGACTCTTTCTAATATTTGTAATATTCAACTATATATCCACATTTTGATACAAATATATATTTTTATTTTTTAAAAACAAAGTTGAATTGTATATGAACAAATTATTTATTTTTATCCTACTTAATTCAAACATTGATATATCTTCTTCTTCCTTGTAGTAGACCTTTTAAGTCTGTTCTCTTGCTCTTCCTGTGAAGTATATTCCCAGCTGTCCTTCCATTTTTAGGAGGACTTCTACGAGGTGAGGCTGATTATGTAGTGCAATTAAGGAGAGTCTGGTGGTTTCCATTTTTTGGTCATGATCGTACCAGTCCTCCTACGCTGTCTACTCCATCTACTAATATCCTCAGCCTCACATAGCTTATTCTAGTAGTCCTCTCGCAATCTTTGTGTTTTGCCATGTTGGTATATGAACAAACTATTTATTTTAATCATATTATACTGTGTTCAATTCTGGTAGAAGAACGAACTCTTTATTTTTATTCTACTTAAATCGAACACTAGTATACGCTCCAACCAGTGGCGGTTCTCCCATAGAAGCCCAGAAGCCCGGTTTGCGTAAGAAATTTTGAATCGAAACCCCCAAATCTAAGTAATCATGCCCCCGTATAAACCAACAACCCACCAAATCATCTTCCAACAATGTTCCCATCAGACGTAAGAAGAATAGCCACAAGAGCTGAACCCTGAGTGAGCCAAAAGAGGTTTTGATTCACAATTTCTTAGGCATGCCGGGCTTCTGGGCTTCTATGAGAGTACCGCCACTGGCTCCAACTATTTATTTCAATTCTACTTAATTCAAACACTGGTATAAAAACAAACTATTTATCTCAATCTTTCTCAATTCAAATACATGGTATATTAACAAACTATTTATTTCAATCTTACTTAATTCGAACGGAGGTAAAAGAACAAACTATTTATTTTAATCCTACTTATGAGCCATTAAAGAGACATGTCAAATTATAAAGTTAATTACTCACACAAAGCGGTGACCCCGCATCGTGAACAGACCTTTTATATGATAAAGTCCGCATAAAAGGATGCATATTGAGTTGAGCATATGAACGTGAAATAAACGAATATGTAAAAATGTTATTCTTTTGTGAGGCAAGAAATATTATGGTAGTAAAATAATGTGTCCCTTTTGGTTGTAATGTGTATTTTGCTAGAGGGCAGTGAATGCTGGATATATAAGAGATAAGGTTTATGAGAGGAAAGCTGACCCGCGTGAGTAATTTTTCTAGTAACCATGCTCATATATCACGTGTCCGATTTTCATAACGTTGCTACAACGATTTTGATGCTATTTGGGTTTAGGGTAGAGCTTATGTAAATTGTAAGTGAGAATGTTGTTCCAATGTAGTACGATATCAAAACATATAAAAAGATAGTTGTGTTCATATTTTATGTCATTATTCGTATCTCGCCTTCACATCCCATGTTTTGTTTGTTAGTCATGTTTGTATTGTGTTTGTTGTTTTGTAATTGTAATTTTGTTATCACTTTATGTACAGATCACTTAGACAATTGTTTAATTATCAGTTTATTTAGTTTCCAAGAATTCGGAATATAAATACAAGCACTTTCATTTATTAAATATGTTAACAGAATAAAAATATTAATAGCTATAAGTTTCGGAGGTGACCTCATCCATCCTCAGGTGTAAATATATAAAGTTTAGTTACACCTGAGAATGGAAGAGGTCACCTCCGAAACATGTTGTGATTAATATTGTTATTATAAATAAATAGCCATGGAAAGAGCCATGTTAGAAAGAAGACTAAGAGACAGAGTCAGAAACGATACGGTGAGAGAAAAAACAAAGGTCATTGACAACATTCTCTACGACTCTAAAATGGCAATGGGGAGGTCACGTAGCCGGAAGCTCAGACGAAAAATGGACAAGAAGACTGCTGACTTGGAGACCGTGGGCGGCAAAGAGATGTTCAGGGCGACTACAACTACGGTGAAAGGATGATCTGAACAGGCACGTCGAAATAACTTGGATGTAGTCTGCACAAGACTGCGAATGGGGGAGGTCTTTGTACAGGAGTAGACGGGAATAGGCTGAGGAAAAAGAAGAAGAAGAAATAAAAATGGGTAAAAAATAGTGTTATTAATAATATTACAAATTACAAAGGAATTCCACAAAGGTTAACGCCTTAATCTTCAAGTTTTTTTTACAAGTTTTATTATAATTTATGGGAATGATACTGGAATTTGATAAGGTGCTAGCAAAATGTCTTGGCAAGGCGAAACATGTCATTCGCCAAACTCCTAAAACTCATTAATAAACTCCTAGAAAACAGATATTTTCATTTGTATTCCTTATTTAATATGGAATTTCATGTCATTGTTCAAGAAATAATAAATAATCAGTATGTGATAGCGTGCTAAATTTTGTAATTTATTTGCAAATATAAGAAGTTAACGAAGTGCGATTGAGAGTGTAATGAACAAAATTACGAGAGTTAAAGTTTTCAGTTAGAATTAATATTGCAATAAAATCAAATTTTGTAGGCCGCAGCCAAACAAATGTCAAACAATGGTATGAGCGCTTTTGCGGTAACGTACTCGTAGGTAACTTAATTATTTCGTGAATAAATCCCTCACACCACATTCACATTCACGTAAATGATTACGTTTATGTTTCAGCGCTATTGTTACGCCATACGTTTATTGCGGGCTCGCAGTAATATGAAATTTTCACATAGAATTTTACGGAAACATATTAAATGTACACATCGATCTGTCTAGCGATTCGTGAAAGAATAAATATGTAACCTTCTTCTTCTTTTTGTCCTGTCACACCTCCGTGGTGCATAGGGCCTCAATGAACCTTCTCCACCCGAATCTATCGCATGCCTGATGCCTAACATCAACCCAAGTGAGGCCTGCTGCTTTAACTTCGTCGTGCAGGGCTCTTCTTCAGGTGGCTCTAGGTCTGCTTCGCTTCCTTTTTCCTCCCATAGGGGACCAGGCAGTATTACAGCAATATTTAGGGAGGTGGAGTAGATCCAGAAGAAGATACTGGAGAGACCATGTAGCTAGAATGGATACTGACAGACTTGCATATACAACCGCTTACGAAATCCCCTCCGGATACCGTCCACCTGAAAGACCATCTAAGACCTAAGAGATGGAGGGACAGCTGATCCTCATCATCCGAGAAGCCGTCATTATGTGTCACAGATCGTCAGATCTATTAAAAGAAGAATAAGAAGAAGCAATATATGAATTTATTAATAAAAAATGTGTTTTGCCAGGGCATTTGTTTTGATAGGGCATTACCAAATGCATTATTAGCAAGGCAAAACATGTACCTTAAAATTATAAAACATTAAAATACCTATTTTCTTTAATATTAAATATTTCAGGTAAAATAAATATAGGAACGTAATCGAGCAACAATAAATATATTGTACATAAAACTAAGTAACTAACCATCACGCCGTCTACCCGAAGGGGAAGGCAGAAAGGATGGACTGCCACACTTTTCTTTCCTGACATATTTCATTGCTTGCTCAACATTCATACATCGTGTCATGCATGCACGTCGATTTCTCTGACTCCTCACGTGGCCGACATTATATATTTCATTAATTTGATCGTGCCACGTTTTCCTCGGTCTTCCTCTATTTCTAGTTCCATTTACATCGTTAATATATCTTTTTTTACCATTCTTTCTTCATTCATTTTTTCCATGTGTCCCAACCATCTTATTGTACATGTAAAGCGTATATACAAAAATACCCTGGTATCGAAACCGAATGATAAAAGTAAAGAAAATGAAAAACAACTTTGCCCTTCAAATGAAAATACGAGACTAAAAAGGGAATTCAAATAATATATTTTTAAGGATTTGAATTTAAAACTAATATAATACGGCATTGCAATGTTGGTGTACCAATTTAAAATGAATTACCAGACGATCCCAAGCAGAAATAGAAATTCCAGTAAAGTGGGAGTGGATTTCTATCTGGTCAGGATTCAGAAGTCGGGAATCTCATTAGCTCCGAGCCGTGAGTGGTTTGAGAGGACTTCGGCCGCGCTCCTCCGCACCACTCCACACCCACTCTGCACTGCCAAGCTGAGAACTTCTCAAACCAGCCTCTACTATGTTGCGAGACCAATTATTGTCAAAACTTACATAACGCGCTAATTAAAATGGATTGGCTGGTAATGTTGTATTATCTGTAATATGGTAGCACGTACATATCTGTAGTGAGGCATTATAAAAAATAATTTATCACACTTGTGAAATTTTTCTACTCCACTTTATTATACATATATTTTATCGAATGAACCAGTTGAAGATATTAATGTATATTTGTCTTTTTCTTTTTTATGTACTTTGTATATACAACACTTATTTAAAAAAAAAATTACGTATCAGACATGTTTCGGACAACCGGTCCTTCTCTTGTGATACCTATTATAAAGATACATATTTAAAATATTATAAAATTGTTTACAAATATGATCAGTTTTGACAGATGTTATAAAGATTTATTTATAATATCTGTCAAAACTGATCATATTTGTAAACAATTTTATAATATTTTAAATATGTATCTTTATAATATGTATCACTGAAGAAGCACCGGTTGTCCGAAACATGTTTGATTTATAATTTATTTTTATTTTTAAAGTTAGTGTTATATACGCAAAGTATATAAAAAAGAAAAATACAAATAAAACATCTACAACACAAAGTATGGCGAACATAGAAGAAACATATGTAAATATTTATTATATTTTTTATATGTAACACTCTTTTTCTTCATGGTTATAATCCTGTGGATTGGTTTGCAACAAGCTTTACTCGTTTCCTCCACTCAGTTCTGTCTCCAATCAGTCATTTCATTTCGCGTCATGAAACACTTATTATGTATCAAAACATTTTTGATTAAAACGTTAATTTCGTATAACGTAACTGGTTTGTCTGTAATAATCAAAAGTAAAAAAAAAAATTTTTACACTTGTGTAATTTGTTTTTAAACCACTTTAATTTGTTTTATCTAAACAACCGGTTTCGCAAACAAACAAACTGTTTTTGTAAAGCCACTGTCAACGTCTCAAGTTTGTATTTTTAACCCGGACGAAGGTCCGCAAGAGCTTTTTAAAGAACACCTTTGACTTTTGATTTTATAATAAATCAAAAAGACCTTAAAGAGTAATAAACTAACTAACTAACTAACTAACCATCACGCCATCTCCCTGAAAGGGTAGGCAGAAAGAATGGACTGTCACACTTTTATTGATGCGGCACTCCATCCTTCTCTTTTCGCTCCGCGGGAGACGCGGTGTGATAGGTTGCGAACCTCATCGCCACCAATAGGCATCTCCCGCGCACACGTTGATTGTGCAACACCCACAAAATAAATCTAAAATAAATAATATAAAATACAATGATATAAAATAAATTAACAAAATAGAAATAATTTAACACAAAATGTTCTTTTTAGATGGTGCACATATTGTCTATTTAATTTATGTTCCACGAATCCGTATGAATAATAATTAAATAAAAATATGTTTTTAACTACTTACACTTTATTGAATACAACAGGTCGTTTGAACCCAATTACTGTATAGTCTTTATTTTAGCTATTATATTATTGATTCTCATGACATATGCTAGGTAGTCAATCTATCGCCATATTATTGTCACGTGAATTCTACACCAGACCAAAGACAGTGTGACAATCACACAGCCATCGCCGGGAATCGAACCCGGGACCTTCGGTATGGAATTCAGATCTCTTACCCCTCTGCCACGAAGGTCATCGTCAAATGATCTTCCATCGAGAGATTTCAATAAAATCATTTGATTATAAAAAATAATAAATTGACATAAGAATACGATCCTAATAATAAGCTTGCAGCAATATTTGAGCAATTAAAATACCCATAGCCCCTTATAATAAACATCGTTAGAACCAGTCGCCTAGCATGGATATGGCGTGAAGCCAAGTATACCAAGCCAAAAAGACAATAGCAAACAAGACCCTTTACGCGTCACAGTCAGTCGGAATTAAAGAAGGCCTTAAAAGCGTTTAATAAATTGTGTATTGAAAGGCGCAAAATTGAGGAGCTTGAAAAAATCTCACCAAGAAAGCTTAAACTCAGGAGTATTGCCACCCAAAATATGTTTTTCTTGAAATATGTTTGTGTATCATTTCTCGCAGCCTTTTTCTCTGATAAATAGTAAATGTCCGGCTGCCTCGTTATCTTTTGAGTGGTATTCCCGGAGGACGGTTGCCCATTGATATATTATTAAATTGTATTTGCTTTCAGAACACGTTAACTTCACATCTTTGTGTTGTTCCCACAATGGATCAGAGAATCCTTACTTCTGTTGTTCTTAGGAGACTTTTTCTTCTAGTGGTATCAGCCCTCATCTCAATGCCACGTCATTATAGTTCGAACGAAGCATTTTTGTTAGTATCCAGCTTTTGGTTTCTCGTTCTCTAACTTCTCCATACAGGTCATTGCGCGTGATACATAAGCGTCAAAGTACTTAAAACACGTCACGTGTTCTATCATTTTACTAAATAATTCAAATTTATACATTGTTTATATTCCTTGTTTGCCTTAATGTAACCATCCTTTTTATCTTAACTACGGAGATTTTCATATTGAATCTTTGAGATATGTGGATTTTGTACAGAAGCCATTGGAGATCATCTTCGGAGTATGCTATTATTTCATTTCATTTCATTGATTTATTTAAATATATCAAAAGCATTACAAGTTTGAGATACACAATAATGTTAAATATTATATAAAATAATTAAGAGAGCGAAAAAAACCCGCAAGATTCATGACATATTAATAAATAAATTTACAAATATAATAAATATCGTGCTTCCATTCGGTGAGCTTTCACAAAATACGTCGACCACCGAGGTGACATGATTTAGCAAATATATTGCGCTACCTACCGGCTTAATCATTAGCGTGTTTGTTCTGCATCGTATGAGATAAAACAATAGCTGGTCCCTTTGTCGAAGATAATAATAATCAGGGACGAACAGAACCTACAATATTAATACCGCATCATTTGCAAAGCATATACTCGTATTATCTGTATTTTTATTTCCCATGGTATAATCAGTAGACAGTAATTATTAGTAATTAATTTTTTTTAAAACACTATTTTACGGTAACTAACAAACCATCACGTTGTCTCCCCGATGGGGTAGGCAGAAAGAATGGTCCGCCAGTCTGTTATGTTCTGACATACATTTCTCGCTTCGTTAACATTTCCGTGGCCGACATTTTATATTTGATTGATTAGATCGTGCCATGCTTTCCTTGATCATCCCCTATCTTACTGTATGCTATATAAATTCAATATTTTTGTAGAGTTTGTATAAATGACTGAACAATGAAATATAATTTAAGTAAATTCAATATTTCTTGACCTTTACGGATTAATTTGATGTAGGCCGAATACCCAAACTCTATAAAGCTCAATTTTAATGCCCTTATCTCACGACCTGAGTCATGCTTATTCATATTATGTACCTCTGAGCGTGCTCAAGAATACAAATTTGTTTAGTAGGTGGCACCAACTGAAAATTTTCCAATAAATTAGCATTTTGACAAATGAATCTCGGTAAATCTGTATTCAGCTATTTCTTTGAGGTAATTGAGTACATTGGTAATAATATTTTACTATTCTATTCAAAAAATAAAAATGCAAATAATATGATGATCATAATCAAAACATACAAAAAGATCTGTTTCTAGAAGTTCTATTATATTTTAATTAAATGATATGTTTTGTCTTTCTTGGCTATTATCTTATGTATTAAATAGTACCAATTAAACATTTGATAATAATGTCTTAGTCAGGCGAAACATGTCATTCACATAAAATTTAATAAAACTTCTAGAAAATATAATTTTTTATTCGTATTAATTATTTAATATGGAGTTTGACATCATTGTTCAGGAAACAGTAAATAATATGAAGACCATTTAAAAAAAAAATCAAAATACAAACACTTCTGTTTTAAAACTAACTAACTAAGCATCATCATGGTCTCCCAGAGGGGTAGGCAAAAATAATGGCCACATTGTTCTGTCCTGAAATACTTCTCTCGATACTTTTACATTCATATATCGTGTCATGAACGCACGTTGATTTCTCCGACTTCTTACGTGGTCGACATTTAATATTTAATTGATTTGATCATACTATATTTTTTCCGTTCTTCCTCTATTTCTAGTTCTGGTTTCCTCGTTAACGAAAACTTATTTCACCATTCTACCTTCATCATTCTTTCCATGTATCCAAACCATCTTAACGATCCTTCATTATTTTGTTTATAACACTTTCATTTATTTCTCATATTTGCATGTGACACTATTACTTGGCGAATGGTTTGGATATATATATATAGTGCGTGGATAAAATAAGAATGCTTTAAAAGTTGCATATAAGTAGTATGCTTGAAAAAAACCGAGGAAAATATAGCAATACTAAATTGATTAATTAATAAAAGGCGGTCACATTTGTCTCTGCCCCTCCTGTGCGTCCCGCTATATATACATATGGTGTCTTATAATGTATTGAAATGTGTGTATATTTTTATTTACTCAATAAAGTACGGCGGGACACAGAAGGAGAATAAAGTAGATTAAATGTGGTCTGGCACCCCCTAGCTGTTGCCGTTTTTCTTCAAATGTAAGTCCCAGATGGGCTGGGGACACGCCCAGGGAGTATGCGAGTCAGGTTTGAAAGGGCGCCGCTACACCCTATAACAGCCTCGGTATGTGGCGGAATCTAGGTTACTCTTAATAAAAAGTGCTTGTGTGCTCGGAGCATTATATATGTAACGACTCCTTGTTTCGTCTTAGTTAATGCTCATGCCAGCGAAATCAAATTATTTGTTTTGTAATTGGATGCCAGGAAGTGTAAAAAAAGCGTTGCACCGTATTATCATTCAGCTTCGCGATCGCATCCAATTACTCCACTTTTCACAGTCCCAAAGTGAGACAAAGCATTCCCCAAAGGAGCGTTGTTCCATCGCAATTACTTTGTATGGCAGCCTTTCTCTCTCTAAAGACTAAAACAAATAATCCACTCGACAAAGCTTCGTTCGCGAGAACCAAAAATCCTCTAATAAGCTTATCTATAGCTCGCCCGAAGACTCAGATTCGTAATCCATTGTTTAGATGAAGAGCCTTCACTTCAGTAGCGACTCAAATATACAGTTTCATGCAGAAGCTGCAAATGGAAATATCAAGAAATCAAAACAAGCGTAAATGTCTATACAATTTAATAAAAGGATCATTCTGATGATGATTATTTATTTACGATCTATGAAAAAAAATATGGAAACAAAGGTTAATATTAAATAAATAGTCATTGGTTTTGGCCGAAACACTATGATACTTCACCGTTATAACTGTTAAATTATAAAATTTAGTTTTTTTTAATCACAAGTTTATTTTAATTTTTCGCGACAGCTGCTTCGACAACCTATGTTGACATAGGTTCGAAAAATCACGAAAATTTGACATTTGAAATATTATTGTAACACCTGATGATGTCAACATAGGTTGAAAAAACAAATGTTGCGAAAAATAAAAATGAAAAATCAAATTGTGACACATAAAAAATAAGTTTTATAATTTAACAGTTTATTAATATTAAATATATCTTAACAGTTTCAGGGATATAATAAATTTTGTTTTTGCCACTCATCATGTTTACTGCCTACCGGTTTCAATAATATTAATATTTTTTATTATAAAATAACGATTATTTTAGCAATCGAGATAATCGATCCAAAAAAATCACTAGATTTTTTCAAGTTTTCTCAGTTTACAAATTGGGGAAAAATATATTGTGTTTGGTAAAAAAGTTGTTTTTGGATATGTTGTATAGTGGATTGTTTGACCGACGCGACGTTTCGAAGATCTTTGCAGACTCCATCAGTAGGGTAGTTTATCATCAACACGACCATAAAACGTCGGTCGAAAAGGAGTCAATTGTGATTTGATGTTTTTAAAATGACGACGGGACGTCACTGTCCCTCATAACTTTCCATACATGGCTGATGTGTCGGTAGAGCCGAGGGTATTCGGTGGTAGTGAGAGCTTTGGCGAATTACATATTACTTTGAAGTTAAGTCATGCGACGGAGGTATTTCACGTGTGCGCCAGTAAGCCACCGAGGGAGGTGGGACCACGTGCTACCCTGCCGGCTGTACACTAGGGTAATATGGATGCTGGAATACCTACAAATAGACTGATCCCGAAACAGTTCACCGCTAATTAATTTTCATACGAAGCACACCATTTGCGATATCCTCCCCAAATTTTAAACCTTTATTAAACAAATCCAATAGAATTACATTTGAAGTATTATATAAAATCTAATTTCAAATTATAAAACGTTATCTAATGTTGAAAGATTGAACAAACTGGCTTACCATCACGCCGTTTCCCTGAAGGGATGGGAAGAGAAGATGGACGCCACACTATTCAATACTGACATAACTTTAGCGCATCTATTTTTATATACAACATACCTGGGACACAATATTCGATTGAGCCGAGATAACCAGACCGCAGAGCTGAAAAGAAACATTGTACTAAGCTGGGTACATTTTGGTAACATGAGTTACATCCTTAAAAACCGGAAAATACCAATCAACCTGAAACGAAAAGTCTATGAAGCCTGCGTTCTGCCAGTTGGTACTTATGGTCTTGAAACTGTTACATTGTCCAAGCAAAGTGCCGAGAAACTGCGAGTGACCCAAAGAGCCATGGAAAGAGCTATGTTAGGAATAAGCCTAAGAGACAACAAGAGTATCCATCGGGTGGCGACTCTAAAATAGCAATGGGCGGGTCACGTAGCCAGAAGCTCAGATGAAAAGTAAACAAAAATACTGCTGACTTGAAGACCGTGGACGGCAAAGAGAAGTGCAGGGCGACCGCAACTACGGTGGAAGGATGACTTGAACAGACTCATCGGAATAACCTGGATGCAGTCTGCACAGGACAGAGTGACATGAAAGCAAATGGAGGAGACCTCTGTTCAGGAGTAGACGAGAATAAGCTGAGGAAGAAATAAAAGAAGATACAACATAGAAGGTTCCACCACATACTCAAGGCTGTTATATGGTGCATCGGCGCCCTTTCGTCAGCCTGGTTTTTACACTTCCTGGGCCTGTCACTCGTCTTTCCGGGACTTACATTTAAGATTTCAAGAGCAGCAGGATGTCAGGTCACATTTAATCTACTTTATTATTATTTTTCCTTCATTGTCACAAACACACACTCTCGTCTCACACAGTTTTTTTTTTAATAACTAACTAACCATCATGTCGTTTCCTTGAAGGGGTAGGCCGAAAGAATGGACTACCAAACTTTTTTTTCCTGACATATTTCTCTCGCTTCCTCAACATTCATACATCGTGTCATGCACGCGCGTCGATTTCTCTGACTCCTCACATGGGCGACATTCAATATTTGATTTATTTGATCATGCTATGTTTTCCTCGGTCTTCCTCTATTTCTGGTTCCATTTACATCGTTAACATATTTTTTTTACCATTCTTTCTTTATTCATTCTTTCAATGTGTCCAAAACATCTCAATGATCCTTTCATTATTTTGTTCATGACACTATCATTTGCACCGCATTCACTTCTTGTATTTTCATTCGACACTCAATCATACACAGAGTATCCACACTCGTCTATACTAGAACAAAGATAGCGTGACAATCATTCTCAAAATATATAATTCTCAGTTACAATAACAAAAAACAGACGTTTTAATTAATATTAATTGTGTATTTTTTAACAAATCACGGCTAACGAACAGACATATTTCGTAACGAGAAAGTTAATGTTATTAATGAAATGTACTACATTCTATGTGATATTTGCAATTTAATTAAAAATTAATAAATATGTAAAACATGCGGTACAAAATATATATTGAGCAAACTTTCTGTATGCAATTTTAAAATTTGTTTAAACACGTAAAGGATTGTTTTGCTTGTTCAAAGAGCTTACACGTCCGCTTATAGTTGGAGAGCGCTGTGGTATTAGCAGATGCGACCCAAGTTTCTCGAATAGTCATACAACCTTTGTTATGCATTTCTCTTTGAACAAAGGACATGTGTTCCCACAACAACAGAGATATAGCGAAATACTTTCGTCACCATAAGAATAGTTTCGCTCCGAGGAGATATTATAAGTCTACATATACGGCATTATATACTTTTTTTAACGTGTTAAATAGCCATATACATATAACAAGTAATATATTACGTGTATGGCAATGAATAAAAGTCTAAGATGGTTGCTTTTTAATCTCGCTATGGACAAAATAATACAAAAAGTATCAGATGGGGTTTTGGCTACAATGATCCGCTATGCTGATGATACCGCTATTATTTCTGAAACGGAAGAAGACCATGCGATGCTTAACTGATTGCACGTAGCATCCAAAAATAAAATATGATTCTTTCTTTTGCCTAACAAAATGCATGTCAATCGCACAAGGCTGCATCAATATCGGGTTGTTTAAAGACAATCATCTAGAAAAATTAGCGATCGAGAATCAAGGGTAAAATGAGTATCTAAAGAACTTGCGTCAGACATATATTCATCTTCTTCAAGTGCCCTATCGGGTCCCCCCAACGTTGGTGATCACCTCGGCGAACCTGTCCCTGTCCTGCGCCGCTCGGAACAGCTCCTCAACACTTCGGATGCCGGTCCACTCCCTCACGTTTCGCAGCCAGGACATTTGTCTCCTACCGGGCCCTCGGCGTCCCTCAATTTTTCCCTCCAATATCAGTAGGAGAAGGTTGTACTTTTCCCCACGCAGTATATGACCCAGATATGAGATCATTCGAACCTTGATAGTTGATAATAATTCCCTGTCAACTCTAGCTCGCCTCAGGACTTCGGTATTGGTAACCATGTCTGTCCAGGGAACTCTGAGCATTCGGCGATGGAGCCACATTTCAAATGCTTCCAGTCTGTTGATTGAGTTAACTTTCAGGGTCCAAGTTTCACACCCGTACAATAAAACTGACCACACATAGCATTTGATCATTATCTGGCGGAGTTTCAAGTTTACGTTATCATTGCAGAAGAGTGATTTCATTGTATCAAATGTAGCTCTTGCTGCCTCAATTCTGCATTTTATCTCTACATCTGGGTCAAGAGATTGCGTTAGTATGCTGCCGAGGTATTAAAATTTTTCCACCCTTTCAACGTTACGGCCGTTCAAATGCAGACATATATTAACATACGCAAAAGAATCCAGAGCCGACACAGCTTGAACCAATCAAATCTTGCGCGTCAACGAAATGAAAGTACTACGATGTATAGCCGACAAAAGCCTTCGTGACCGAATAAGAAACACGTAATAGTATCGTCATTTTGATGTTACGAAAATAATCAAGTTCCATCTGATCTTTCAAAACACACGATTCGCTGAAGAAGGATTCATTTATACTTAGAACATTATTATTCCAACTGTCGCTAGAAAATGTTCACGCTTCTCGGTATAAAGAGTTTCATCTGCTTCAGATGGAACCCTTTTATTCCAAGATAAACACTTGAAACCAACAAAACTTTGACTTAATTTTTCTCAGCTTTTTACTTTTGATAGTTGGAACCTTCTTACTCTCAGGTGACGATATGTGATATTTCTTCATGTAAATCAAACGGTTTGAACATAAAGAAAATGTAGTGGGAAGGTAGGGAGAGGAGAGGCGTTACACAATTTATGCCTTGCAAAGAGGGCGGTGGCCCGAAAATGGTTGGGAACCTATGAAAAATCTTAACGTTGCTTATTTGGTCAAGTAGCATTTTGCTTTCCACGATTGTTTTATTTGTTAATAAATATAAAGCTTTTCAGGATTTCACAGTTTCAATTGTGAATTTATTTTAATTGATTAGGACTGACAACCGTTAAGTAAGCTTTCACCTCGACAGACGACTTAACACACCAAATACGTTTATAGCTAATCAAATTTATATTCGGAACTGATGAATAGATTGAGAGACAACGGAAGCCGATTTTGGGTGGAATTTAATTAATATTGGGTACAGGTGTTACCCCCATATATTGGTTGTTAGTAATTAGATTTTGCAGTTGTATTCAATTTGAAAGGGATGTACACTGAACACATCATCATAAAGGGTTCAAAGTGCTTTATTTTATGTAATATAAAAATGGTATGACATTAATAATATTCAACGATTTTCGTAGAAAAAAAAATATTGTGTTGTCAAATACATTATGCATATTATACAAACTCTTCAAAGATAATTGGTAAACTGTTATTGCTGATTATACAGGTATGTAAAAGGTAAACATGAAACATAATATAAATCTATTTTTGTTATTAAACGGATGTTTCTATAATCAGTAAAAAATAAATTAAATAAAGGATTGATTTATAAAAAATCAATTGTCACGGTCTACGTGGGGTAGGTATATCTATCTTATTCTGACAGTGCCGTGTCAGGTCCCCCCGATGTTGGCGAACATTGTAGCGAATGCTTTTTGCGTGATTTCCACAGTGATTTTCTGTGAAGTGTTACTGAATTGGTCTCTCTTTGCCTTGGGATTTTCTATAGGGTTAATCATCCCTTAGCTAGTGGCTCTTAGTTTTGTGGTGATACGACCATTTCCTGTCTGCTATGACTCCGATGGATCCGACGATCACGGAAATACGGGGACCACTCTAGGATGCCAGAGAGTCGGAAGAACTGGAAATCTTGCTGTTGTCATACAAGTAGCGTTTCACGGCATTTTATAGGTGCATAACTGTCAGGAGAGTATGTTCCACCATGACACTTTCAGCCATTGAAGTCTCTATATTCTACTATAAAATATCGTAATGTGCCATGTTTCAAAAACACCGGCAATACTCTTGCCATGTTCACCTCTTTAGCGTCCATGAGTGGTCTCTAAGACCCCGCGAAACCCGGACAATGAGACCATTGATATAACTATCAACGACACAGAAAATAGAGGAGAATTGCAAATTTCCAGCGCCACAAAACTGAATTCAGGTGACTAAGGGAAGTCAATCTCAACAGAAAAATCTCTAGAGATGACAAGTGGACACCGCTCTAGATATCATTCCCCAGGTTATCACTAATCTTAAGTGATAGTCTACGTCGAGGACCTGATATGTCACTGAAATGAGAACAGGTGAATATTCACGTGTACGTGATCCATTATGATCTACGTAAATATACACATGAATGAGTAGATATAAAAAAATAATACAGTGAAATTAAATGCATTATTTATTATCAAAATAATGAAAGGTTTACAAAGGTGGTTTGGTTACAAAAACAAATTGATGAAGAATATTTTAGATAATAATAGAGCATAAAATCGAGATAGACCAAAGAAAACGTGACATGATCAAATTAGTCTATTTTAAAATGTCGGTCACACGAGGAGTCGGAAAATTTCATGATACGTATCTCAGTATAGAACAGTGTGGCGATCCATGGTTTCAGCCCTAACCATTTGAGAAACAGTATGAAATCTAGTAAGTTTGTAATTAAACAATAAATTTATATTCTTACATTATTGTTTCTTGAACAACTCCATATTAAATAATTAATTCGAATGAAAACGTCAGCTTTCTAGAAGTTTTATTATATTTTATGGGGATGACATGTTTCGCCCTACTAAGGCATTATCAAATGTAATTCCCCCACATTTGATAATGCTTTAGAAGGGCGAAACATGTCATTTCCATAAAATATAATAAAACTTATACCAAACGGACGTACGGTCTTCATTCGTATTAATTAATGAATTTATATTTTTACAAAAACGTTTTTATTATGTGGGTATATAATGAAAAAGATGAGGTTTACACAAAAATATTTAAAAATAATTCAAAAGATCTGTGTACTTTGTTTTAACATATTTTTTTTATCAACCAATTGGTTTAGCTCCCGCCTGTGCTTCTTCGGGGTAACAAAAGAAATGGCTTGTTTTGTAACCATGAAAAAACCCTGACGAAACATGAGTTTTTTTTGTAACAAGTATTTTAAATTATTTTTCATTATATCACACCAAAAATTAAGTGCATCCTACGAAAATATTGTATAAATATACAAAAAAAAAGTTTTTTAGCAGAATAAATATCTGAAAGATTACACCATTGAAATTTTCTACTATTTTTATCTAAATAGTCGAACATAATTCTTTAACCCTTAACTCGGAACTGTGAAACTGAATACATAGGTAATTTTTAAGTAAAATTATTTTCAAACTGACTAACTAACTAACCATCACGCCATTTCTCGGTAGGGGTAGGCAGAGAGGATGGATCGCTACAATGCTCTGTCCTGGCATACCTCTCGGGCTTCCTCTACATTCATACATTGTACCATGCACGCACGTCGATTATTCCGACTTCGAATGTGACTGCCTTTTAGTAATTGATTAATTTGGTCATGCCATGTTTTCCTCGGTCATCCTCGGCTTCTTTTTCCACTCACGCCGCTTGTGTACAACTTTTTAACCATTCTACTCTTATCCATTCGTTCCACATTTCCAAACCATCTCAGGGATCCTTTTTTAATTTTATCCATGATGCAGTCATCTGCCTTACATTTCTTTTTTATTTCATCGTTCGGTATTCTATCATACAACGTTTTCCCGCACATTATTCTTAGTGATCTCATTTCTACGGCGTTTATCCTGCTTTCATCCTTCTTTTGCCAGCTCCAAGCTTCACTTCCATACATGGGGGGTTGGCACTATAACACCATTGTGTACTGCCATTGTTATTCCATTCAATCTCTGGAAAAAAACATGTTCATTTTATGTATATAATTTTTTGTCGGGAGCAGTTATGTGCATCTTTATGAATATCGATTATATTAAGTGGGAAAATTTCCTTTTGGTCCAATTAAGATTTCAGGGAGTCCTACAACTCTGCTGGAAAGTGGTCTCTAAACAAATTATAATTTGATATATTAAAAGCAATACATACAAAATTACATGACCCATTGTTTCCTAAATATTGTTGATAAATTACTACCAACTTAATATGCTGCATAAGATGAACTAGTCAATAGATGATGAATGTGAAATAATCGGTTAATTGAATCCATCCATCACTCCCCTTCATCCGTCACTCTAATCACGCATTTCTTTCCCCTCTTGATTAATGTTCTGCGGAGATTTCCACGCTTATCCTATTGATTCCTCCGTCCACCTGGGACCACAACCATTTTTCTCATCCCTTCATACAATAGGGTGCACTTCGACACAATAGGAGGAATTACGCGTCCTTTCAGGAGTACATTATTTAGATAATATTGAACAAATGAAAATAGAAAACAAACTCTCTTTATACTGAAACCAAATACACATATATAAATAATAATGTGACGATTGGTTCTATACATAGGCGAGTTTTATCCCAAATATAACAATGACTGAAATCTTGAGTTACATATTTTATACATTACAATAATCTTCGAAAGCTATAGGGAAAGAAAACGTGAACCGAGTATGCAAATTCACTTAAGGCAAAAAAGTATATTCTAATAACAAATAATTTAATATCATACGCAATTATTTAAATGGATAATTTTTAAGGGCAAAAAAATGAAACCCTCTTCCCTTTTTACTTTTTATAAATATACAATTGCCATGTTTATTATTTGTCTTGTTTTGTTAATATGTTTCTGTGTCTGAAAAAAAAAACATTTATTGTTTCTTGAACAATTATGTTAAACTTCATATAAAATAATTAACATTAATGAAAACATTTATTTTCTATAAGTTTTAAAATACCTTAAACAAGATATTCTATAATTACTTCTTAGCAAGACAAAGCTAAATGTTAAATTATTTTTGTAAATTGAATATATAAATACTATTGAATTCCATAATGGATTTTTTTATCTTCTATGATTTAACTTTTTTTTACACTTGACACAGTTGTTTTTAAATGACATGTAGTATTGTATAAATAGGTGTAAAAAATGTACAATTGTATTTTACCTCTTTTTCAAAATGTCACACCACAAGATGAACGTCTAAAATGAAAATGTTTTACACGTCAAGAAAACGGATCAACTTAAGTATTTTATAAAAGCTCTTAAAATATTTGGGTTTTTACGTGTTTGATTTCCCAGAAATTTTAAAATTGAGGTCTAGATAAAATTGTTTCTCAAGTATTTCTTCCCTTCCGACACCTTGCGGTGGTCCGGAGGGATGTTCGGGAAGAGATTAACCACCCTACTGCAATGCGGCGGCCAAGGGTGAATGCGGTATAAAAATGACCGTATTTTGCTTCACGTGTTTAGGGGTGGAAAATTGCTAACGTTATTTGGAAATCTCCGGAGTCGGGAAACAAACTTTGCATGGGGTTTTTCATATTAGTCCAGTATTCCCTTCGGTGAAGAAGTTTCCTTTTTGTGATACTGAATACAACCTTTACCCACACACAGAATATCGATTTATTTATATTAATACATATTTTTGCTTTCAATTGACGATCCACAACACAAAGGAATGTAGAAAAAATGGAATGTATAGTTCGAAAGAAAACTTTTGTTCTATATAAGCTTTTTATATAAATAACATTTTTAGTATTGCTTTGGCATTGTGAAATGTCGTCTGTAACGAATTCCAAAAAAATCATTAAACATTTATGCTAATTATTAAATAAAGAGTTTAACATATTTACTGAAGAAGTAATTTAGAAATTGAACCCGATATCTCTATCAAAATTGCACATATAAATTAATGTACACGATAAAAAATCTTTTAAATAATATGTGTAAGTGTAGATGTCAAAAACATATCAATTATTTTTGATAAGTTTAAGTACTATATATCCAATACAAGTAATAAGCTACTCTAAGCTAATGAATAACTTCAGCAAATATTAGTATTTTATTATAAGGATTAATTGTAGAATAATTGGTTATTCTCAATAGAGACGAAGATGTAAATTGTTTTCTGGGAATAGAATATGGTGGTCGAGGCGCTTGCAGGACTCATAACCTGTCATTGGTTGGGTTAAGCGATCGCTTTATGTTTAACAACATTCCCCATTTCGACCTTCTTACGACCACCACGTCTGACAAATTTTTGGAAGATGTATATATGCTACAATGTTACAGAACACTTCACATTTTTTAGTTCAATCGCCAGCGCCATCCATTAAGATTGGGTGTAATCATTAAGCAGAAAGTCTTTATTAATGCACTGTGAAAGGCTTTGCAATTATCATGCAGTGCTAGACTTAACCCTTATGAGTCCTGGAGATGTCTCTCCAAGTTTTATGCTTTTAACTTGGACAAGTTTTTATACAACATTTTGAATGTATACAAAAATCCAGTATTTGTCTACAAGTATTTGCATACATTCAAAATGTGATATGTATTTTATTTTATTGATAAATGTATTTCTATATTAAATAAAGAAACTCACAACAAACAAATAGTGCGGCGCATTTATATAATATATTTTATTATAAAATACATTAAAAAAATACTTGTGGGAACCAAAACAGAAAAATAAGTAGATTTTACTCAAATACCAGTTCAAAGCTTGTTTGCCTTACACAGAACTTTGTATTTACACAAATAAAAATACACTTTTTTTAAATCCTTTGAATAACTCGTTAAAAAAATATGTACTCATTTTTTTATTCAAATGATCTCTACCAGAAGACTTAAAAGAGACTGCGACTTTATCAGGGAGCAGATTTTACTTACAGCTTTGGCGAGTTGAATAGTAATGAGCTACTTCGCTCCAGCATTGTGTATAATGCTACCAATAACATACGGTCCTTTGTACTAGAAGCGGTTACGCCTGCATCGCATTACCTATCTGGCTGCGCTACGTTATCACAACATTTCTCATATAGCTAAACAAATTGCTTGCATTGTATTGAATTCACACAAATGTTAGACTAGACATTTCCTATTACAAGTGTATTCTTATCACGGATAGATGTTAAATTTATAAAGATTTTTTAAAAATCTGTTGAATAACTAAATTTGTCTATAATAACTAACATTTCCCGAAGGGTAGGCAGAGAGGATGGATCGCCACAATGCCAGGTCCTGGCATACCTCTCGGGCTTCCTCTACATTTATACATCGTACCATGCACGCACGTCGATTATTCCGACTTCGAATGTGGCCGCCTTTTAGTAATTGATTTATTTGGTCATGCCATGTTTTCCTCGGTCGTCCTCGGCTTCTTTTCCCACTCACGCTGCTTGTTTACGACTTTTTAACCATTCTACTCTCATCCATTCGTTTCATATGTCCAAACTATCTCAGGGATCCTTTTTTAATTTTATTCATGATGCAGTCATCTGCCTTACATTTCTGTCTTATTTCATCGTTCGGTATTCTATCATACAACGTTTTCATGCACATTCTTCTTAGTGATCTCATATCTACGGGGTGTATCCTGCTTTCATCCTTCTTTTGCCAGCTCCAAGCTTCACTTCCATACATGAGGGTTGGCACTAGAACGCCATTGTGTACTGCCATCTTTGCTTCGGTGGGTATATTTCAATTTGCAGTAATGACTTTGGGGGGCCATTTATTTTATTCCCAGCACCAACCCTTCTTTCGATGTCTTTCTCCATGTTTCCGTCTCTTGTAAACATGCTTCCCAGATACGTAAATTCAGTAACTTGCTCCAATTTTTCGCCCATCGCACTTATATCACAAATCATCATACGTTCTTCTTTCCCGAAAACAATCACTTTAGATTATAATATGTACGTAAATTATATTCGTAATTTATGATAATTAAGAACGTATTTTTTTATAATGATGATAATTAATACGAATGAAATTTTATTTATTTAAAAAACACAAATATTACTGATATGCAATTCCAGATCGTTCGTTTATCGATAATTTAAAGGAGAGAAAAAACAAAAGTGTCTGATATTTAATAATACCTTAGAAATGGAAAACATAATTTTTCCATAAATTAAAATAAAAACGCTATTAAATAGACGATTTCATTCTTACTGTTTAGAAATGATACACATTGCTGCAATCTAATCCCTAGGATTAATGAATGAAAACAAATGATTTTTTAATGAAAATAGCCAAACAAATTTCAAATACTGTATATTACATTTGTTAAAAGTAAGAGTTATTTTTATATCAGAATACTCGTATTTATGTTAGATAAACTGTAGGCGTTAACACTGAGGAATTACATAATAACGAATTTTTGAGGAATTAAAACATGATTTTTCCACTTCTGACTTCATCATTAGGAGAACGATATAAATTAACCAAAATAATTACAAAATAAATGCAAGAACCTAGTAACATATGTCACATGGGTTAGTTAACTTAGGCAGAATACCAAGGACGTAACATTACACAGATCAAAAGATTAAATTTTAAAAAGGGTTTTTTTAAATGGAGTTTTGTGTTGAGGATGTTTTATTGCTCTAAAGCTATAGATTTAATTAAGGGACAGTTCATATTTTAAGACAACTGAACCAAACCTTTACTAAATCAATAGCTTTAGAGTAATAGAACACCTTAAACTCAAATCTGCATTCAAATTATCCTTTTCAAAATTTAACCCATTGATCTTATTAAACTCAAAAGTATGAAAAACATTGTTTTGATTAATAAAAAAATCGAATATTTATGTGCACAAAGAGTTGTATTCTTTTGGAAATAACTAACTTGTTAAGTCACTTACTCAAACGTTAATAAGCGAGAGTAGGAGGTGTGAATTGTTATGTGTAGCGATGGGGCACGATTCTGGGAACGACCGGCGAGGTGTCCAGATGACAGGACGAAGTGTGGAGGCCAAAGAGGGCGGGAAGGGTTGACAGAGGATCGGATGGAGGAAACTAATGAGACGCTGTGCAAAGCTTCGTGTTGCTTCGTGCGAAGCTGAGATGGATTTAAATGTCAAGAGTACATAAAGCGAAGTTCCATTTAGTTATAGGCTCGTACCCGCTTAACCTTAATCGTACTGGAAGATAAGTAACTAACTAACTTAGTAACAACAACAACGTTCCTCCGGAGGGGTAGACAGAAATGATTGGTCCCCACACTGTTCTTTCATGATATAACATGCACGCTCGTCAATTTTCCCGACTTCGAACATAGCCGCCATTCAGTTATTGATTAATTTGGTAATACTTCTTCTTTCTTGTACTTCCTCGACTTATTTTCTATCGACAATACTTGTTTATATCATTTAATTCATTCTTTCCTCATCCATTCATTTCATATGTCTAATCCATCTATGTACCCTTTCTTATTTTTAACTGGGACGCATTCATCCGCCTTATAAAATTATTCTATAGTATTTCTCTTTTTATTTTTTATATACTTTGTTTATACAACACTAACATTAAAAAATTAAAATAACATAGACAAGTTTCGGATAACTGGTCGTTCTTAAAGATACATATTTAAAATATTATAAAATTGATTACATGATCTGACAGATATTATAAAGATTCTTAATATATGTATCTTTATAATATGTATCACTGAAGAAGGACTGGTTGTCCGAAATATGTCTATGTAATTTTAATTTTTTTAAATGTAAGTGTTGTATAAACAAAATGGTATAAAAAAAAGAAAAATGAAATACAGCGTTATCCACTTAATTTATTAAATATTTTATCAAAATTAAAATATTATTCATAACATGTTTCAGAGGTGACCTCCTCAATCCTCATGTGTGAATATAAAAAAAAAATTAAGACGAAAGAATTAGAAATTTAACGATAAGGGAAATATGATAGGTTGAAGATGTCGTTACGTGGTGGAGGCAAAAGAGAAGATATTTGCACGGTATTGCACGGCCATCCCCAACGACCCCCGGCAGACCACTAAAAACATGGATCTACAGAAACAGGCCACAAGGTCTACACTAAGAAGAAAAACATGCCCTGAAGAAGTAACGATACAAGCGAAACTAGTTGGCTTATAGTATAATTAGCGTTCCGTTGTTACATTCATATTGTTTAAATTTTGATACGAAGCCATTACTTGGTGGTTTGAAATATTTAAAAATACAATAAAATTAAACACTTTTTCACTTACAAGGGGAAGGCACGACATTTGAAATTGACTTAAGGATGGAATTTTTTTAGACTCCCTAAGAGTCGTCGATAGTCAAAGTAAGAAAGCACATTAGCCAACCAATTTTAAAAAATCTTGTAACATCTCTTCTTCTTCTTCTTCCTCAGCCTATTCCCGTCCACTCCTGGACAAAGGCCTCCTCCATTTGCTTCCATGTCATTCTGTCCTGTGCAGACTGCATCCAGGTTATTCCGACGTGTCTGTTTAGATCTTCCTTCCACCGTAGTTGCGGTCGCCCTGCACTTCTCTTCGCCGTCCACGGTCTCCAAGTCAGCAGTCTTCTTGTCCATTTTTCATCTTTTTTTTCTGGCTACGTGACCTGCCCATTGCCATTTTAGAGTCGCCACCCGGTGGATGATGTCAGTGACCTTTGTTTTTTCTCTCACCGTATCGTTTCTGACTCTGTCTCTTAGGCTTATTCCTAACATGGCTCTTTCCATGGCTCTTTGGGTCACTCGCAGTTTCTCGGCACTTTTTTTGGACAATTTAACAGTTTCAAGACCATAAGTACCAACTGGCAGAACGTAGGCTTCATAGACTTTTCGTTTCAGGTTGATCGGTATTTTCCGGTTTTTAAGGATGTAGCTCAGGTTTCCGAAAGCTGTCCAGCTTAGTCCAATTCTTCTTTTCAGCTCTGCGGCCTGGTTATCTCGGCCCAATCGAGTATTGTGTCCCAGGTATATATATTCTTGTGATAGGTATGTAACTTCTCACCGTTGCTTAAATATTATTCGCCACTAGTTTTAATAACTTGGTAGCTGAAGAAAAAATGTACGACACGGGATTTGTATTTGGTCGGTCAGCAGAACAGAGAAAGAAAACTATCCTCAGCTACCTAACTTTTGAATCCAGTTGTGAAATTTACAATATATAGGCAACAGCGAAAATTTTAAAGCATTTTGTTTCTTCTAGATAATAGCTAGCTATTTCGCTTTCTTAATTTTACTATGGAAGACTCTTGGGGGTACTACAATTCTGCAAAATCTTATCCCGAAATCAATTTTCTATGTCCTGTTCTCTTCTTTTGAGTATAAACTACATTATTTGAGTAAATAACACCAACCGGTTTCACTCTGTAGCAGGCTTCCTTTGGGCTAAAAACAAACTGATTATTTAGCTCTACTTACTCAAATAAAGTGGTTCATACTAAGTGAAAAGGTGTTTAGTTTTATTCTTACATGGTGTGTCTTTTATTTATTTATAAATATTACCCAAGGAGTGTTATAAATTAAAAAATAATATTTGATCAGGAAATTTTTCGATCATACTACCATCTCCCATCAACCGCACCCTCTCTCCGCCAGTAAAGCTGAAATGGGGAGGATCAACTGTGATTTGTACGAAATGAGAGATTTGCCTTTCCAAACTGACTATCATCTCAGGGGGAATTGGAGACTTTTCGAATCTGCTGAAATAAACCAGATACTAGCGACACATTACACTGTGTTATCCATAAATATTTTTAATGTATAATATTTAATAGAAACATGCATTGACTTACTCGTTTTAAGTCAACATCTACAATATTTAATAAAATTTATTCGTTTTGCGCTCTACAATAGAATTCTCATTCTAACTCCAATAGTACTTTTTACATACTAAGAAAACGATAATATATTGATATATTATTTATTACTTTAAGTGTCCACAGTTTTTATTTATTCACTGTAATAAGGCCAACACCAGCAAGAGCTTTAAAATAAAATTGAAGAAATTATTCAAATTGAAATTGGAACAAATAAAAAAAATTATGTTAACGCCTGTCCGAATTTATTCTATAAATGAAAAAACGTGTCACAATTAACTATTATAAAGTACGGCATCAATCAAATTGACCAAAATAATTCACTTATACACGAAATATCTAAAAAATTACGGGAGCATCACATGAACCATACCAATTTTTCAAAATCAGAATAATATAATACCTACCCCTGCGGCGAGACGGCGTGATGGTTAGTTATTTAGCATTAAATACAAATATGTCTATTATTGATCTATTATCATGTCACACTAATTAAAATGTGTATGTATTAAAAGAAAAATATATAATATGTATGTACTAACACAATTGAGCGAGCTTCTTCTTCAATTAATATTAAACAATTTTAACAACATTTTTGTCTAAGTCGGTTATACTTTTAAAAGTAGATCAATTAGATAATTTAATAATTCTATAAAATTTCTAAAACTAATATTGTATGTCAGAGTGCTTCACATGAAAATTTTAAGTAATATTTTTAATTTTCATATAAAGCACTCAATTTGTTCAAACTTTTGAAACACTTTGTATTTTAACCGCGTTATGGTTATTATAATATAATAAATATCAACTATTATAGTTTCGTTAGTACCAAAGCTTCATCAAGGGGATATAATATCTGATTGTATTGCTCTGATAGTTTTTATATCACCCTGATGAAGCTCTGGTACAAGCGAAACTAAACATCAATTATATTGTAATACATTTTACATCTGCAAGTTTATTTTATTTTATTTAATATTTTATATGTTTAGTTTTATGTCACTGGTTCGTCTAGTTTCGACTGGTTTCGCCTGCTCGCTGCAACTTCTCTTGATTATCATCCCCCAGAAGATGACAGCGAGCTGTCAAAACCTGTTAGAACTAGACGAACAAGAAGGATAAAACTTAATAATTATTATGACGAGTTTGATGTAAAGTGAAATTAATTTTAAATGTGATAATTTTAGCAGTCGTTCATCTACTGTTATATCTACTAGCTCCATATTAATATAAATAAAACTTATGTAGAACATAAATAAAAATATATTAGTCATGAAATATTATAATTACATTAAAGATATATATTAAATACTTACATTGTTGCGTAATAAATAGCAGAAACGATTCTTTAACATACTTTTTAATTACTAAGTAAACCCTGTTGGTTTAAGCAGAACACCAATACCACTAAAAAGGTAGATTCCCAATTAACTATCCTATTTCCCTTTTCCCGCCTGCCCCTGTATCCCGCCTTGTTATCCCGACAATCACGTATCAGCGTATCACCGGCCGAAACGATCTGTCTAAACTTCTTTCGCATTTCCGCCATTTTGCAATTACGACAGATGAACAAAATGGCTGTACTGTAAATCCCTATGAATAAGCTAAACACGAGAAAATGTTTTCATTTGAATGTTTAGATTTTTTTACAAAAAACATAACAAATATAAAATGATTTTACGTCCGTCATACCAAAATCATGTAAAACTCAATACGATTATCAAAGTTTACAAATTTTTTTAATGATTTTTTAAAATATCTATAATAAAAGTACTTTTTTAAACTTTATTTGAAATCCGTACATTATCATTCTCATAATTAATAATGAAAAAATAAAAAAACTTGTATCTTATGGATAAATAAATAAACCTACGTAGAATTTGACCGGTGAAACGTGTTAAATATGCTGATATTTTATTCCTACACTTATAATTTAGACATTGATGATAAGCACAAGATAAGCATTGCTTGAGTACTTATAAATGTTTTTTTACTATGCCCTAACAAGGCGAAAATTTTTACTTCCATAAAATGTAATTAATTTTTTTATGTGTCGAAGATACGCAGATATTTCAAATGGAATTATGACGGATAGTGATAAAATACTGTAGATGAATAATGGTATTTCACAACATTAAATTTTCTTTCCAAATTTATCGTAGAATTCAACAGTTATCGCTTCAATGTTGAATATAAATCTTTCTCATTTCACAGGAGAATTTTATTTAATTTTAAAGAAATTCCACAAATCCATGTACGAAAGCAGGATAGTGGTTTGTTTTATTTACTCGTACTTATAAAAAAATTAACAAATAATTATTTAACAAAGTTAATAATAAAAATTAAATAAAACGATGTTTTTTTTAACTACTTCCACTTTTGTCTTTATTTCGACAGCGACCGGTTTCACCAGGCTCGATGGTATCGACAGACTGGTGGTACTATTGCAAACTAAGTCATTTATATACTCGTAAAATAATTATGCAAAATTTACGTTAGTATTAGAAAATTTTACTTAATTATTTCAAGATTATTTTTGTATAGAATCATGTTTACGAGTATATAAAGGACTCAGTTTGCAAAAGTTTCATCAGTCTGTCGATGCCAACGAGCCGGGCGAAACCGGTTGCTGTCAAAATAAAGACAAAAGTGGTAGTAGTTGAAACAAATCGTTTTTTTAATTATTATTTAAAATGAACTTCCATCAAGAGATTTCATTAAAATCATTTGATTATCTTAAAGAAAAGAAAAATATTTGCTGAGCTATTGAGTTTTTGATGGCATATAGAATTTTAGCAGACTTTTCACATATCTGTCACGTTTTACCATGTTAGTGTTAGATATGTTATGACATGTATTAATGGATTTTGTGCAAAATCTATTAGTTTTAGAAACATAATTTTTTTTCCTATATAAAGTTAGTATTTATTGACAAATTCGTATGAAAATCTCAAATATGCAGAAAAATAGTTTTGATATACTCGTATATTTGGAATATATAGCAGATCTCTTTTATACTTTATGCAATAGAGAATCCGGATATCCCGGGTTCACATGGCCACAGTGGGCGAATTAACAAACGATTCCCGGACTCGGAATCCGGAAGAGCTGCCCCATTGCATTCTGGAAAATTCCGTCCAGGGGCGCTGCGCGCTGGCAGTGTCGATTTTCGTCTTTTCTACAACATTCACTTCGTTTCATACGTTTCAAACGATAACGAAATTCGTCAGAGGAGACTTTTACTGCCGCACTGAGAACCCGGGATGCTGAGAGACCATTAGGAAATGCGGAAGGCTTTGATATTTGAGTGGTGAATATTTAATTCAGTTGACACCAGCCGGTCTCTCGCGATATAAAGAGCTCAAAGGAATCCTTATGTGTGTTTTTTTATAGTATACTACATAGATATGCTAAAGTATGAATGGAGAACATTAAAATGAATAGGGATATAAATATACACAATAGCGTACACATTTTAAATATATTTTATGTGGCTTTCACGATTTTTATATTAGCAGTCATTTCTTTACAATAGTTATAATTACTTTATTGAAAGTTAAGGCTGTAGAATTCGCATTTGATTCATTACAATTATACTTGGTATTACAACACTATATTTCACTTAACACAGACATGTTTCGGTTATAATATAACCTTTATCAAAGTACACAATTTTAAGTATTTAAAATTAAACCACAACACAAAGTAAAGGTGTCTATATGAAATCTTCATCTATATGAATATGTGGAATTCCATAATAAAAGTGGAATAAAAACACTGTTATTTAATTATGTTCGAAATCACAAAAGTTTTAAAATATTAACATGGTCTATTTAAATTATATTTATTTAATCAGGATTAAAAATCATTTGTATTATTATATTATATATAGTACACAAACACACAAAAATAAAAATAAATATTTTATTTGCGTTAGTAATATTCAGATTTTTACAGATAATATTTTAAAGATTTATTACCGGAAAGTGTTTTCATTGTATAATTTAATATGAAGTGAATATTATTTATTTGTTTAATAAACTACAATAAAATGTTTCGTTGTACTAAATGCATATTTTCTTTTATTATTTCTTATTCCGCTTCGAATAAAAGTGGATGTCATAACTCGATAAATTAATTAGTCCATACAAATGAAAAATTTTTATTTATAAACATTTACTAAGCAATCCTTTCATCGTCACTGAAGAGAAAATATTATTATATTATTTTTAAATGTTCATTTCTTCATCTTATCCGGCGCTACAACCCTTGATGGGTCTTGGCCTCCTCCAAGAAACGTCTCCATCCCGTCCTGTCTCTGGCCGCCACCTCCCAGTCTTACTGCTCCAGGACCCGACAATCTGCCACGGCACCATCCAGCCATCGCAGTCTCGGCCTACCGAAACTTCTTCGCCCTGCTGGATTGTCATACAACACTCTTTTAGGGGGCTCCAGATCTCCCATGCGGTGCACGTGCTCTAGCGCAGTCTGTTAATCTTTATAAACTTGACCACGCTGACGTCCTGGTATAGATCATAGAGCTCTGTGTTGTATCTCCTTCTCCACGTCTGACCATCCTTAATGGGTCCGAAGATTCTGCGGAGGATCTTCCTTTCGAAGCAGTTTATTTTGTTTTCATCCCGTTTATTGAGCGTCCAAGTCTCCGAGGCATATGTTAGGACTGGTCTAATCAGCGTTTTATACAGTGTGGTCAATGTTCATTTATCGTTTATAAAATATTTGTTATGTACCAACTGGATCGCAGTAACAAATTTGTAATTAAGCATATCTTTATTTGGTGTAAACTTCCTGTCCCCCTAATCTATTATATCAAAAAACAATATCATGTAAACTTGCTGTAAATTTGTACTTTGAAAGCTAAAATGGACTTTTGCACTTTAAATGCATTAAAGTCCAGGATATTATGTTAATGTTCTTTGATTACTCCTGCTTATAAATAGGGCATTTACTGTATTTGTCACACACATTAATTTTGGACACGAATCTGGGTGATTTTTTTAGCGGCATACAATACATATTCAAAATGAAAAAAAAACACATTAAAATAATGTTCATGCCTATGATATTGGCTTTATTTAATATATAATTTTATGCCATTATTGTTTAAATATGTTTTCGGGCAAAGGAGCGCCACGGCTAGTTCAAATGAAGCGCAATCGTGAAATCCACTAGACTGTAGGTCGCAACGATCCATAGTCTTCCGAAAAACTTGCTCGGATGGACGATTATGTCGACCGTAAAATGGACGTAGTGCACGATAAGTTTGGCGAACCAAATTGATTGCACAATTTGCAAGCGCTGTTCTGACGTCAGTCCATTTATGGGAAAATGGCATAAAATACTGACTACAAATCAATTGTCAATTGTTAAATTGACAGTCTGTAGAAAAAACGTTGCTAGTTTAAAAACCAAATCTCTAAAAAAACACCCTATACTACAGATATATATTATATATAGGCCCCAAACAGTGTCAAATGCCGTTCTCTGGACCATAGCAGGCGAAAAGCCAATTAGAGAACAAGTCGCTAGGCGCAAATGGCAGTGGATCGGTCACACTCTGAGACGGAACCCAGCCTGCATCGCTCAGGGCGCACTAGACTGGTCCCCTATGGGGGAAAGAGAAAGCGAGGCAGACCTAGAGCCACCTGGAGAAGAACCCTGCAGGACGAGGTTAAGGCAGCAGGTCTCACTTGGGACGATGTTAAGCATCAGGCATGCGATAGAGTCGGGTGGAGAAGATTCCTTGAGGCCCTTTGCACCACGGAGGTGTGACAGGACAAAAAGAAGAAGAAGAAGAATAATAAATCATCGAGATTTAGTTGATCGTTCATTTTCATTTTGGACCGTAACGTATTGCATACACTCAATTATAGAAAAACATAATTTTCTTTAATCCCAATTAGCTTATGCTATTTATTTTATGATTTTGATAAAACAAAATATGATCATGTAAATCTGTATTTTTATTTAGTTATTTTATATTTCCCTGAAGAAGCTTGGGTACAAGCAAAATAAGTCGGCATAATAATAATTCTATGGTAATTACATAAATGTCGTTTGATTTTATTTTACGTGTAATACTCGTTATTTAAAATGTCGAACCACAGACTGAGTGCTTCATATACAAAAATAGTTTAATATAATGAATTGGATATTACATAATGCTTGTCTTGTGAATTTAACCCCACGCATATTTTCTTTGAAAGAAGCAAAATAATTAAAGTTTGATTGCTTTTGGAAATTTCGCAATATCGTAGATGAAATAAGAAAAAGTTTCATTAAAATGGGGTTTTAAATTTGTTCTTGAAGTCTCCCGATTTAGGGAAAATTAAAACGCTTTCTTGATGTACATGATTTTGATGAGGATCGTGACGATCTAGGGATTCACGTTTCGCATTGAACAAATATTAAATCGAAATTTTATATTCTTTCAGCCCTGAAATATTATTTTTCCGCTACCATATTTCGTGAATGTAAAATTGCTTAAAAGATAATCAAATGTTATCCCGATGAGATTTCATTTCAATTTCGTATATTTTATTGGTTTCATTCAATTCGACCGACTTGTTCTTACGGTCTTACGACCAGGATTCAATTATACATAGGACATAGAGCTAGTGTATTTCCAATGTGGGTGAATGTACATTATTTTTATACAGCATGTCCCACAAAGCATTAAATTGAATTTTAATAAATATTATCAAGGTATTGATTATTAAAATAAAAGTAAATTCAATCACATACTTGTTTAAATTTTACTGCTTATTTTTTCTATCTCATTAAACAACAGTATTGAATATACGGGTACATTAAGGAAACAGTGTGGTTTCCTATAAACTTTATATAATATTTTAAGTGTTGTAACCATGACGGGATCCAATAAAACCTGCAGCTTAAGTTTATTGTTTATTTTGTAATGTTCACTCTACATTGTGCAAAAGTTATTTAACACCGAATTAACATACTCTCTACAAAACACTCACAATTACGGACCGAGACAGGTGATTCAATTTTATGACACTGTACCCGGACAAACATAGGCGACGGCCGAAGTGTCATAAATGTACAGTTCTGAGTCCTTTTAGGTCCCGTTAACAGCCCTGGAATGCAGATCCAGGGGTGGCCGAAAGAGTTTTATCAATCTCACCATACGCAGATCTCTCGTTCAACATAAACTCTCGTTTGCTGGATCCTTCTCCACACCACGTTATCCAAGATCTCAGGTTATCGGCGGCCTACCTCCCATGCAAAGAGAGGGTTATGAAATTGTTCAAATAAAAAATGTACGAAATAGTTTCGTTAATCATTTAACTGCAGTGGTGTAATTTTTTAGTTCGATTCACATAATTTAATAAGCTCTTACCATAGAGACAAATAGAAATATTAACTATAATTTCTTATGAAGCTCATAATTTGTGGTGTGGTATTAATATTAAAACAAGATTGATACATTTTTATTAGCTTTTACACTATTTGAAAATGCCGTTCTCTGGACGGCCAATTAGAGAACATGTATCTGGCAGTGTATCGGTCACACTCTGAGACGCAACCCAGCCTGCATTGGTCAGGGCGCACTAGACTGGTCCCCTATGGGGAGAAAGAGAAAGCGAGGCAGACCTAGAGCCACCTGGAGAAGAGCCCTGCAGGACGAGGTTAAGGCAGCAGGCCTCACTTGGGATGATGTTAGGCATCAGGCATGCGATAGAGTCGGGTGGAGAAGGTTCCTTGAGGCCCTATGCACCACGGAGGTGTGACAGGACAAAAGAAAAAAGACACTATTTAATTTTTTTGTGGAAACAAACCGGTTTCCCTCCTTTCGGAGCTTTGGCCACAAAGGACTCTAAGTCAGTGTGTTTTGTAAACCTGACGAAGCTCCGGCGGAAGCGAAAACCGGTCGGTTTACACAAAAAAAGTAAAGTGGTGTAAAAACTAATAAAAGTGCATAAATACATTTTTTTAGATTTATTATGTACTGAGGTAAACTTATAATGACCTTAAATCAATTCGGATCTCCCTGTATATGGCGACATCTATGTATGGTTGTGTATAGTAATGCAGGTGTACCCTGTAAACTGTGCATATGCAGAGGCAGGGAATTAAATTGCACAGCCAATCACAAACGTTACAAGTACGGGACACACCGACGTAATAACTTTGTATTTGGAACAAAGAACAGCTAATACTGCCAATTAGCAAAAACGTTCATCCAATTATTTTAATTTTGGAAATAAAAAGCCTTTTTTCATGTTGTGACTTTGAACATTTCTTAATATAATCTTTTGTAAAATGATGACAAACATTAAGTGTGTAGCTAATGTTTATTAGACACAGACTGGCTGGCATTGACAGACACTGTTGTCAATTTACTCATTTATATATCTTTCAGTCACAGATTGTTTTACCGACCGGCCGCCAAAACCAATCTGCCGTTGGTGACACCAGTGGAAAGAGCAATTAATTTGCTGAACGCGGTCTCCTCGGAGATCAATGTCTTTCATATTAGTGAAGGTTCCTTCAGGAGAACAAAACTTTCAACTTTATAAAGTTTCCTGTCTTCTTAATGTCGATTTATCTGTAATGTGTTCCCGATATTTTATATAATATTTTATCTTTACTCAATAGATTTCTAAACATGTATGCAGTTTGTAATGTCTCAAGAAAATTCTCTTCATAAGGGTAGTAAGAGAAATGAAAATAAAAAATTCTTCTGATTGATTTTAAATATAATTAATTTTGTACATTTGACATGCAATAAAATATATATAAATAAATACATACTTACATATATCGGGGGTGGTAAGTAAAATTCTATAAAAAAATAAACAAAAGACTAAAAAAGTATTCTGTTTACGTGCTAGCCAGCCTGGCGAAACCGGTCGCTGTCAAAATAAAGACAAATGTAGAAGTAGTTATTATAGAAAATCGTTTTATTTAATTATAGTTAAAATTATTGTTTTCTCACCAATCATTTATATTTATTTTTAAACTAACTAGCCATCACGCCGTCTCCCCGAGGGGGTAAGCAGAAAGAATGGAGTGCCACACTTTTCTTTCCTGACATATTTCTTTCGATTCCTTAACATTCATATATCGTCTCATGCACGCGCGTCGATTTCTCTGACTCCTCACATGGCCGACATTCAATATTTGATTTATTTGATCGAAACACGTTTTCCTCGGCCTTCCTCTATTTCTGGTTCCATTTACATCGTGAACATATGATTTTTTTACCATTCTTTCTTTCCATATGTTCAAACCATCTTAATGACCCTTTCATTATTTTGTTCATAACACCATCATTCGCACCGCATTCAATTCTTATATTTTATCATACACAGAGTATCTACACATTCGTCTAAGAGATCTCATTTCTACTGCATTTATTCTACTTTCATCCTTCTTTTGCCAGTTCCATGCTTCGCTTCCATACGTAAGGGTCGGTTCAAGAACACCATTGTGCACTGCCATTCTAGCTTTTTTGGATAGGTTTTTGTTTGCGATGACAACTTTAAGTGCACCATTCACTTTGTTGCCTACCCCAACCCTTCTTTCAATAAATAAATCTTAAAGTACGGTTTATATATTAGCTACCCCAACCCTAATTTATTATGATAATATACAAAACTAGTTATTCCTTAACAAAGTTTATTTTATTATTATTTAAAATGAACATCCATCAAACGATTTCTGTAAAATCATTAGATTATCTTTATCTTTAAAAAATAAATTTGGTTAAAAAAATAAACAATAAAATAAAAAGGTAAGTATATGTTTAAAGTGTTATCTTTATTTTCTTACGGGTATTAATAAAAATACGTATTCTTCATATATATAATATTTACCAAAGTATTTTTTAGCGATTTATTCAAGAAGTTTTCACATATTTCACGACATTACAAAAAGCTTGGCGCAGGCCATCAATACTCGGAGCGCAGAGGGCTGCAGTATTTATGAGCCTGTCTGGACATCACAATATTTATTTCCTGCCAACCCCCCATAAATAATAATAACGTTTAGTTCCGATACGAAAGCGCGAATTTCTAGTTTGTTCTCCATAAATTGTAAAGCTGCACTTTTACGGAATGGATTTTACAGTACAATGACACTTTTGAAAGAGAACTAAAAGCATTTTTATAGCTGTGCTGTATACATAATTTTTTCATAGAGGGATCTTCTTCTTCTTTCGGTGCCGTGTCAGGTCCCTCCAACGTTGGCGACCACTGCAGCAAAGGCATCTCTATCCTGCGCCACTTGAAACAGGTTCTGAACTCTTGTTATTCCTGTCTACTCTTTGATGTTCCGCAGCCAGGAGGAGGCGGTATTTTTCTCCCCTTTGCACATGACCCATATATGAGATCATTCTATTTTTCACACTCGACAACAGCTCTCTTTTGGCTCTGGCTCTCTGTAGTACGTCTGCATTACTGTCCCTATCGGTCCACGGTATACGGAGCATTCTGCGGTATATCCACATCTCTAACGCTTCCAACCGGTTCATTGTATTCACTTTCAGAGTCCAGGTTTCGCAGCCATATAGTAGAACAGACCATATATAACATTTAATCATTCTTTGTCGGAGTTTCAGGTTATTGCAAAAGAATGTTCTCATTTTATTAAAATAATAAACATAGAGGGATAAGTACAAAAAAATAAGATATAATAGTGGTTCTACAAACAAAATAATATATTGTAAAATGACTAATATGGAAGTTCTATGACTAAGATAGCAGTGAGGTTTTGCATATAAACCGTGCTTCGATAAAGAGTAATGATTTGTACCCCAAAATAACAACAACAACAACAAAACCATCACGCCGTTTCCCCGCAGGGGTAGGCAGAGAGAATGGACCGCCACACTACTCTATCCTGGCACACCTCTCTAGCTTCCTCCACATTCATACATCGAGTCATACACGCACGTCGATTCTTCCGGCTTCTGACATGACCAACTTTTAATATTTGATTAATTTGGTCATGCCATGTTTTCCTCGGTCTACCTCGACTCCTTACTCCATTTACATTGTTAACGTATACTTTTTTAACCATTCTTTCTTCACCCATGCGCTCCATATGTCCGAAACAACGAAGCGAACCTTTCATAATTTTGTTCATAATACCTTCTTTCGCTCTACACTCTTTCCTAATATCAGCAAAAAATAATGTATGTTGAAATTGGAGCTTTCAAGTATGGAATATTATTATTTCATTATTACCCGTTTTAATTACATTTTTTAAATATGTTTACTGATTGCAATAAAAAAAACTACGATCTAGGATATGATGTGTTTTGCGATATCATAACTGTAGATCTACTCGTAATTGACAATGAGTCAAAATAAAATAAATAAACAAGGTTATGAAACTAAACCATCCATTAATACACTCTTTCAAATCATATATTTTGTAATAACAATAGAAATGAATGAAGCTCGTAGAACCCCATATAGGAGGGAGTTGGTTTTAATTGGTGTTTACGGAATTACATAATATAATAGAACTTAATAAAAATGTGTCACCAGGGTTCCAGAACGTCATAGTTTTAGCCAAAAATCCGATTGTAAGATTATATATTATAAACATTGAATTTTTTTTAAATATAATGTTATATTTTGAACAATGTTTTATTATTTTTTTTCTTTGTTCACAACACGAACTTTATGAAAATATATAAATTATTAAATTAAAAAAAACAAAATTGTTTTTGACACAGAAGTCCTTCATCAATATTCTATGTGTACTGATGAAGGGCTTTTGTGTCCGAAACATGTTTTTTTTTTATTTATTATTATTGCAGTTCGTGATGTGTACAATGTTAAAAAAAAACAATTGTTGAATGAATCCGCAATACAAAGTTATCGCGAATATAGAAGAAATGTTACATTTTAATTAAATATAAGGTTTCTCAGTGAGATTTCAGCATACAAAAATATTTTTTACGAAATGATTGTAAATCTCAATGCTATGTTTATTACACAATGCCTTTCAGATGAAAAAAATTATTTCAAGGTTTTCCGGGCTTAAGTTTATTGGATCAATTAATGGGGGCTTTATACTAACAAAACATTAAAGTGAGATTAATGATCTTAATAGCCAACAACGTGCTCCCTTTTAGGCTGGCTTTTAAACTGTTCGAGCTTAATAAACGATTAGCTAAAATCATTAACAAAAACTTAACACAAAAGGATTTTTGGACCAATATAAAAACCTTAAATATTACGTTATAATTGAATTAAATATTGGCTTCTACATAAAAATTGCAGTAAATATAAATATGCGTTCGGAATTAATTGTTTATTTAAATACTTTGTTTATTCCTCGACGACTTTTAGGTGGATGAATATAGTATACTTTCATATTACTGGGCATTAGTTTATTCAGTACATCAATTACGATTTTTTTATGAATTTTTTTACAGATTTTCTGTTTTGAGTTGAGATCTTGTCATGTTTCGAAGGAAATACATCTTCATCATTGGGAGAAAGATAAAAACTAACCAAAATTACTTCAAACTAAATACATGTAACCTAGGAATATATGTAACATGTATTAGTTAACTTAGGCAAAGTACCTAGTATTGGTTTAAATCATAAAAAAATATCCTTCAATCGAGCACTACCTCTGACTGCCCCTAACCCCTTAAACAGAGAAGCAGCAGCAAGAAGAATGTAATATCCTGTTGGGGTATGTGAATGTGGATATGGCATGGCGTTTGATATAAATCTCCTCCATGGAGCGGGGTTATAATAAAAGTTCCGCCGCAATATCCGTGAAGCATGGCACTCTTCAGAAACAAATGGCCCGTGTCCTAATACCCCGAGGTGCGATGCACCAGTAAATAACACTCCTCCAGCCAACTAGCTAATTGCGAGAGTTATTACTAAAGGACTTTAACGAATTATTATTAAACGAAATTTATTTCTGAAAATGCCATAACAAATATAAATTGCTTCATAAAAGCAGTAAAAAAATCATTCTTCATAAAAAGCAGAAAACAAACATTCCTTTTCATAATACATATTATATTTTGCTACATTAAATTTATAAAATATTATGCGTTTACAACGAATGACTTCACGAATAATTGTGGTGTAACCGAACATATTTTATTATTGATATATGTTTTTATATATTATTATTATTATTATTATTATTATTGTTGTTTTGTTGAATCGCTCTTTACATTATCACAGAATGAGCCAAATCAATCTAAAGGTGTCATGTAGTGATTCTCGTGACAGTGATAGGTATCTAATCTATCGCCATTTTATTGTCACGTGAATTCTACACCAGACCAAAGACAGTGTGACTATTACACTGCCCTCGCCGGGAATCGAGCCCGGAACCTTCGGGTTGGCAGTCAATGCACTTGCCACTCGGCCACGAAGGTCGTTGAATATGAACCTATGTGCTCCTTGAAAGATAAAGCTATATAGAATTATAATGAAACAAAACGATTTTTTTAACTACTTCCACTTTTACCAAATGAAAGTATAATAGTTAAAAAACATAGTTTTATTTAATTATTATTTAAAATGAACTTCCATTAAGAGATTTCAGTAAAATCATTCGATTATCTTAAAAACCTATATTGCTTTAAAAATATTTACATCCACTGACACTCCATTTTGGAGCAGCATTCTTCGAATTACGATATGTTGCGCCAGGACATTTGCTCAGCAATGCGCTATACCTACGTAGCAGATCGTGTATCCTAGCGTGAAAATACTTATTTGCCCCATTGAAGCCATAGCACTCCAAGAGGTATGGACTATAAATGTGGTAACAGAGTATTGTCAATCGTAAGATAATCAATATCACACTATTTATGCATTCGAGACTACGATATTCTGTGTTAATTAATTGATTTTGATAGACCTTATCAAGTTTATTCCATACACTGTTAAATAAATAAAAACTTTGTTTTATGCATCACAATTGTATTTTTATTTTTCGCAACGGCTGTTTCGTCAACCTGTGTTGACATCATCAGGTGTTACAATAATATATCAACTGAAATTCTAAAGCCAAACGAAATATATTAAACCAATGTGGAATCTACCAGATAAATTGTGAGGATTGTGATGCCGTGTATATTGGAAAGACGGGTCGATCATTTTTTAAGAGGTTATACGAGTATGAACACAAAATTTCATATAAAAACAGAAACACCTTTTCGAAAATGGCGAATCACTGTGTGAGTTTTGACCATCATTTCGAAACCAAAAACATATTTTTTTGCAAGTAGTAAAAATTAAAAAAAATTAGAGAAATCGGAAAATTTAGAAATTTTAAAAGGGAAAAAAATGTGAATTGAATGTTATAAATAAAAAAAATCCAGCTTATTCCTCCTTAGTATATAATATGTACATTAAAAACTTTTCCTTTATTAAATATTTAAAAAATATTAATTCATAAAACAAAGTTTATTTACTTTAACAGTGTATAATGTTAAAGTATAATAGTGTTTCGGCCAAAACAATGGACTATTAAATTTATTCTAATTCGATTGAATGAAGTCTGGAAAGATCGAAGTATTTCCAATTCCAACAAAATTAAATTTATGCGCACCCTCATAATCCCAATATTTCTTTATACTGCCATTTTATTGTCACGTTAACTCTACACCAGACCAAAGATAGTGTGACAATCACACTGCCATCGCCGGGAATCAAATCCGGGACCCTCGGTATGGTAGTCAGAGCTCTGATCACTATGCCACGAAGATCAACACCATCATCCTAAAATTACTATATTTAAAAAATAAAATTTTGATATTACAATAAATGAAATATTACATTTGTTTAAGATTTACTTAAATCTAATTTGTTTATTCTTGTTTTATCAAATCAAATCAAATCAAATCAGTTTACTAACTCAATAGACATTACAAACAGGAAAATGTTTAAGGCATCTATTAAGTACAGGTAAAATATCATAAAAATACAACAAAGTACCAGGAACGCATTAGAGATGGTTCGACATTAGGAAGACAAGATACTTTCTAAAGTCAATAGTATTTGTCCCCTCTACGTACTTTCACTAACATGAAAGAGGTCGATCTCCGAGGAGACCGCGTTCAGCAGACTAATTGCTCTTCCCACCGGTGTCACCAGAGGCAGATTGGTTCTGGCGGCCGGTAGGTAAAACAATCTGTGCTGTCGCTGTCGGAGATATCTATCGGGGACAAAAAGACCAACATCCTCCAGTACGGCCGAGTTCTCGAAGTATCCCCTAATTAATCTGAAGAAATACCATTTAGTACCATTTTAGTACCATTCCTTAAGCCTTTGTTGCTCTAAAGATATAATATGTTCAATTCATAATTTATATTGTGATATTTTGTGAATAAATAAATTATTACATGTAATCGGAAAAAAATGTCATCATCAAATAATGACAGTCATCTTATTTGTATAGAAGGCTCGAATAACCTGTTAAGAAAATAAATCTAACTGTTAAGAAAAGAATAACTCTCTGCATATCCCACTTTGTTATTAGTAAATCCATTGAAAAATTAATCACATCATATTATAAAAGAAATAAAGCATACTATTATGTGAAAAGGGAATGGTATACCTACGCTAAATTTCAACAAAATACCATTGGATGAAGTATTTAATTCTTAGTCTAAGACAAATCCTTCATTCACGGTAAGATTTCTACAATCCCTTTCATATTATTTGAGTTAAGCTTATTCTTTGAAACGCCCTTCTAAATTAGGCCCCGTGTTTTAGAAGCAAAGCTTTTCCTTTCTTACAGATAAAAGTACATCAATTTAAAATTCCTAACGCATCTACGAACAAGAAAGGACATCTCGCGATTATCCTGGCAGAGTTAAATTATTTTCACCCTGTTTAAAAAATGTGCGGCATAATTCTATGGGTTTTGTTCACAGAATGTCTTTGTCACCAAAGAGTTTGTGTCAACCATTTTTTAAAACCGTTAAAAGGTGTACAAAGGAACAATGAATTTGCATTTAGATAAAAATTTTACGGTATTTTCACACCTACAAAAAACGAATTAAGCTAATTAAATATCCAAGGATGAAAAGTTTACGTGAGTTGCGATACAATATTTTTATTTGAGTAAATAATTTAACACTTTTTTTTTCACAGACTCGTTTCTGTTGATACAACCTATATTGATGCACAAATTTTAACTTAATATTATAACTGTTAATTCAAAAACTTTGTTTTATATCACAAAGTGTATTTATTTTACTTTACAACAGCTGTTTCGTCAACCAATGTTGACATCATCAGGTGTTACAAAAATATACAGCAAATGTCATACATTTGGTATATATTGTTGGTTTTATTATCTCTTAACCCATTGTATTAAACACGAACCTCCAAGAATACCTGTAATACCAATAGTTAAATTCAGAACAATTTTACATAAATATTTGAAGATTATTTTTGTATAGAATCATGTTTACCACCCCTGATCTGTATGTATGTAAAGGACTAAGTTTACAATAGTGTTACCAGTCTGTCGATGCCAGCGAGCCTGGCGAAACCGGTCGCTGTCTAAATAAAGACAAAAGTGGAAGTAGTTAAAAAACATCGTTTTATTTAATTATTATTTAAAATGAACTTCCATCAAGAGATTTCAGTAAAATCATTTGATAATATTTTTTCTATTTGTGCATCACATTGTGTCACAATCGTAACATGTCTGCGAAGAGTTAAATAGTGTCGTGAAAGTACAAAGTGTAAATTTATTTAATCAAATGTGAATCCACAACACGAAGTGAAGGTGAATACAGAAAAAACAAAATATTTAAAAATATACATTTTTAACTCTAAGATAACCAAGGTACTTTCCAAAGAGTTTCAAAGATAAAAACATTATACGTGATAATTTGTCGACAATTTCATAATAAAAATGCTTACGAATAACATGAACAGCTTTGATTTATAATATATGAAAACGATGTATTTGATTTTATATAATAAAAGATGGTGTGTTCTACTCTAGAAAATTATTATTAATTTTTAATAACCGGTCATCTCCAGGTATTTTATTATAGTAAAAATAGATGAGATAAAACAAACACAGTTAATTATCATAAGATTACAAGTCAACGATAACATTTTATTCTTAACAATTTTTTTAACTTTTTACAACGCATAACATAATTGGTACTTACTTACTTTCTATGGCCATACAACTCTTGAAGAGTTTTAGCCTCCTTGATGATTATTTGCCTAGCTTCTCGATCCTGCGCTTTTTGCTCCAAGCAGTCCGATTTGCCCAACCTAGCCATGTCAGCCAGAACATTGTCCATTAGGCGCTGTCTAGGCCTTCCTAGAGGTCTTACTCCAGTCGGTCTAGACGCGTACAGGGTCTTGATTGCTCTGGTCTCTTTGGCTCGGCATACGTGCCCAATCCATCAATCCATGCTAGGCGACCGGCTCTCACGGTGCTCGTTATAAGGGGCTGCTGGGTCATCGTACGGATCTCTTGGCTGGTCCTCTGCCTCTAAGTTCCCGCTAACATAATTGGTACCAACCGGGAAAATCTACGCAATCAATTAAAACTGTACATTGTTAGATTGTACAGATTTAATTATTATTTTTGTATAGAATAATCGGATTGTCACCACATGGCCTTATTATTTTCCATTATCTCCGTCATTCAGATTTGAATAGGTCCGGCATTTTTAACTCATAAAAACGAAGTACTGCAAATAAACGCAGTAATTTATTTTTATATGAGAATTCAAAGTGGTCCGCCAGCTTTTTGATGAATCGCGGGAAATAAATCACGAACGCGTCGCGTCAGCGTTTCATTAAATTTTCATAGAAAACGATCCGAAAACCGTCAACACCAAACGCGAACCACCTCCCCGCGGGTCATAAAAATATTCATATTTCTTCACCAATGCAAATAAGCTGCGCAATTTCCAGAGCACGGGACGGGGAGCTATGTGAACGAAATATTCATAACGTAAATTAGTTTTCGTATTTATGTTGTAATATACACAGGTTTCCGGAGTGCTTAGCAGACACCATTTTATAATATTTTTATGATGCTTCAAATTTTAGATTATTTACAAATGTCAAGCAAAAATATTGCGTTGGGGTGAAGTTACAAATCCCACATCTACAAATTGTACATTTAACAATGTTTATTACTTTTAAAACCACACTTACTTTATTGTTTTTAATATTAGAATACAAACATGTTCCGGACACAGAAGCGCTTCATCAATGTTTTGTTAGTTTTGTATACGAGTATATTCTTCTTCTTCTTCTTCTTCTTAACTTTTGGTAGATAGGAGTCTGTTATTTCAGGCGGGTCCTCTTGAGACGCTGAACTCCAGCTTTCTCTCCACCGTTTCGGGAGTCTTCCTGGTCGGCGTTGTCCGTTTGGCGTTACATGGAGAGCTATGTATGGTATTCTATTTGAGCTCATTCTTTCTACATGTTGATGCCAGTATCGCCGTCTTTGACGTCCCCATCTGACCACATCTTTGACCTCGCAGATTTCTCGGATTGCTGTATTCCTAACCGAGTATATTGTACAATATAAATATTTAAACAATTTTTTCATTAATATTGTCAGTTTTGACAAATATTAAATAATTATTACTGGACCCCAATAAAAACTTAAAAATATTACATAAGATTTATTCAAAATATTTGTTATATGAACGTCCGAAAAAATCATTTTGATATCTCTTAAGAGTAACAGAAATGAGAACATTGCGACTTATTGTGGGGAAATCCTTAGAGATATGATACCAAAGAAAAAATTCGCAAATCTTACCAAATTTAAGACATAGTGAGATTGAGTAGGCAGAAGAGACGATTCTGGAGGAACCACATCGAGAGAATGGACCCAACGAGAATTCCTAAAATTGTGATGCACGAGACCTCAGAGGGCCGTCGACCACCAGGATGACCACCAAATAGATGGGGAGTAGGCTGGTCGTCTTCACGTCAGGAAGAAAGTTGATATCCTGCATAAACAGATGCAAAATCGACAATAAGGAGAAGAAGAAGAAGGTTTGTAAATAGCTATCATTTTTTTTTTTTTTTGAAAAAAAAAATGTATGACAACAACAACAACAAACAACAACAACAAAACCATCACGCCGTTTCCCCGCAGGGGTAGGCAGAGAGAATGGACCGCCACACTACTCTATCCTGGCAAACCTCTTTAGCTTCCTCCACATTCATACAACGAGTCATACACGCACGTCGATTCCTCCGACTTCTAACATGACCAACCTTTAAAATTTGATTAATTTGGTCATGCCATGTTTTCCTCGGTCTGCCTCGACTTCGTACCCCATTTACATCATTAACGTATACTTTCTTAACCATTCTTTCTCCATCCATGCGTTCCATATGTCCGAACCAACGCAGCGATCCTTTCATAATTTTGTTCATAATACCTTCTTCCGCTCTACATTCCTTTCTTATATCAGCATTTGAGATTCTGTCGTATATCGTTCTACCACACATACGTCTTAGGGACCTCATCTCTACCGCATTTATTCTACTCTCATCCTTCTTTTGCCAGTTCCATGCTTCGCTTCCATACATTAAGGTTGGGACCAGAACTCCATTGTGAACGGCCGTTTTCGCTTTCATTGATAAATTCTTGTTTCCAATAACTATTTTTAAAGCTCCATTCACTTTGTTACCCGCACCAACCCTTCTTTCGACGTCACTATCCGTTCGGGCATCTGCTGTGAACATACTACCTAAATACACAAATTCCCTCACCTGTTCCAAGTTCTCTTCGTTCACACTTATATTACAAACTGTCATTTGCTCTTCCCTTTCGAAAACCATCACCTTTGACTTTCCGACATTCATCATTAAATCATTTGACTTGCATACCTCATTCATTCTCGACACCAAGATTTGTAATTCGTCCGCACTATCCGCAACGAGAACGGCATCGTCCGCGTAAAGCAGACAGTTTACAGATAGATCACTCATCTTAGCACCAGCATTTATACCTTTAAGTTCTTTCATACACTTGTCCATATACAGATTGAACAACCATGGAGACATCACGCAGCCCTGCTTAACACCCTTCGTGATATCAAACCAAGGCGTGATGTCTCCATTTACCCTAACACTGGCAGTGCTCCCTTCGTAGAGAGAAGCAACCGCCCGTATCAGTTTTGTGCTCACTCCGTATTCGGACAAGATTGACCACAGTTTATCTCTGTTCACTCGATCATAGGCTTTTTGCAAATCGACAAACGCACAGAAAAGCTTACGGTTTTTGGCCATAAACTTCTCCGCAAGCGTTCGAAGTGCAAAAATCTGATCCATACATCCTCTTCCGGTCATAAAAGCGCCTTGAACATCCCATACTCTTTCAGTCGTCGTCTTTTTTACTCTTTCTATTAAAATTCGGCCGTAGAGTTTACCAACGGCGCTTAACAGACTTATTGCCCGGTGATTTCCGCAGTCCATACGAGACCCCTTTCCCTTATATAGAGGCATGATAACAGCCCTCCTCCAGTCAAGCGGCGTATATCCCTCCTCTAAACACTGGTTAAAGAGTCTGTATAACCACGCTGCAACAACCGGCCCACCGTTTTTAATAAACTCCAAAGCGACACAATCATAACCAACAGCTTTTCCACCTTTCATACAGCTTACAGATTTTACTATTTCGTTCAAACTTATTTCTGTCATATCTCTTTCGCTATTCGTACAACTCACATTTGTAACGCTCCTTCTCATTGAACTCTCAGTCATTTCACTGCCATATACATCTTTAAAGTATTCCATCCATCTTCCTTGTATACTGTCAAAATCAGTAATCATTCTTCCCTCACAACTCAAAATTGCTTTCGCACAACCATTTTCGGGAGGATTCCGGGCCTTTTTGACTTTCTTCCAGAACATTTTTATGTTGCTCTGAAAGTGACTCGTCATCTTGAGACCGTCTTCCTCCTTCAGTTTATCCTTTTTCTCTCTCACTTTCAACTTGACATTCATCTTACAAACTTTGTATGCTTCTTTTGCTCTTTTATATTTCTCGCAATCTCTTTTATCCACAGATATCATATTTAACCATTCATCTTTCTTTTCTTTGACCAGAATTTTTACACAGTCATCCCACCAAGCATCTCCATTCCTTCTTCCTTGCACACATGTACCACATACCTCTTTCGCTGTTTCACATAGACTTTCTTTCAATTTGTTCCAGATCTCGTCTATACTTATAAATTCAGATTCTCGACCACTCAGCCTCTCATTCACTTTCGTCATATAACTCTCTTTTACGTCATCGATTTGGAGTTTTTCTATTTTAACTCTAGACGGGGCGGTCACTGTTTTGTTCTTCTTGGTGCGCCAACCTCGGAACAGGTTTATCTTTGTCACCACCAAAAAATGGTCAGTTCCGAGTTCGGCCCCTCTGAACACTCTGGTATCTACAGTGTCCGTCCGTAATCTAGAGTCAACGATGACGTAATCGATAGTCGTCCTTTCATTCCCTCTCTCCCATGTATACTGATGGATCCTCTTATGATCAAACATCGTGTTTGACACAAAGAGGCTCCACTCCAGGCATACACCAAGCACTCTCCTTCCATTATCGTTCGTCCTACTATCACCATACTTACCGAGACATTCTTCATAACCAGTCCTTTGGATTCCTACCCATCCATTCAAATCTCCTGCTAAAATAATTCTTTCGTTCACGTTCTTACTCGCTGCTATCTCGTTTACAGTATCCCAGAACTCATCTTTCACAGCTTCATCTTCGCTATTAACAGGAGCATACCCAATTATGAGTAATACTCTTGTCAATCCAATTTTGAAGCGGATCCACATCAGTCTAGGACTTATACATTCGTATCCTTTCATACATTCTACCATCCTTGGAGCTAGAATCGCTGCCACACCCTGCCCTCCCCTTTGTTCTTGTGATACCCCTGACCATAAGATGAACTTATTATCATGCTCTCTAGATCCGCACTCTTTAACCATGCATTCAGTCACACACAAAATATCCAAACACTTGTTATTAAATTCATCGCACATCTCACTTAACTTCCCTTCCATACCTCCTCTAATATGAAAATGTATGACAACTGGTTAAAATTAAAAAGCATATAAACATTGGAAAGTTTTCTAGTAATATGTGATAATTGGGTTGATAGCCTTACACATCACATTAATACAGATTTTCTGCTTAATGCTTACCTCTATTCTCAATAGATGGCGCTAGTGTAGATTGAATTAAAACATGTGAAATGTTTCTCAACATGGTAGCATATATACAACTTTCAAATAATTGTCAGACGTGGTGTTCGTAGAAGGGCGGAATGGGGAATGTTGTTTTACATAAAGCGATCGCTTAACCCAACCAATGACAGATCATGAGTCCTGTAAACGCCACGACCACCATATTCTGTTTCCAAATAATTTGCATCTTCCTCTCTATTGAGATACAATTAATTCTTAATGAGCCATAAAAATGTTTAGATAATTAATTTAACGCCGAATAATTTGAAAATAATATGAAATATATGAAACAAATTTATGTATACGAGTACACACGAGTCTTGCCCACGCGACAGTCACTCTTGATGATCTTACGCGTCACAGGTATCTCGGTACTCATAACCGAGTGATAATATGGCATTGTGTTTACGATAGATGTCAGTGGATGTCCGAACCGTAGGAAAATTCACGGTAAAATACAATGAGTGACTGGCGGCTAAAGAACCTACGAAATTGGGTCGCGAGCTCAAGAATAGATGATTGACGACATTTTGTATAGATCCCCGTGGAGATATTGAAATTGATTTATTTTTTGCGGTATTCCATGCCGCGCAATACGGGCTCGTGCCTCCTCTGGTTGATCGTTATGTGAAGGGCGGGGATATTACGAACGGTGATATGCACCGTATTGAACTGAAGTTATTATGAATATTTCCAGTATATTGGATTTATCATCTGAAATTCAACAATCATCTGATTTATTTTGCAACATTTTGAATGTATACAAATACTTGTAGACAAATACTGGATTTAACCCATTGCGGGTTAGACTTTTTTTTAAGGATTAATTTTATCTCAATAGAGACGAAGATGTAAATTGATTTTAAACGCCTCGACCACCATATTCTGTTTCCAAAAAACAATTTACATCTTCGTCTCAATTGATTTATTTTGTATTAAAATTGCGTAGATCCATATTTTCACGTGAATGACTCTTATTTTCTTTATTTTCACGTGAATAGAACACTCAATCAAAGTAGATTAAGGAAAATATATTTCGTTATTAATTTAACTATTATTGAGGTGTAAAAATATTTTTTCATTTTTTCCAATGACAATTTGAATAAATTCTTCAATAGTATTTTAAAGTTTTTGCTGGTGTTGGATTGTTTTAAGTGCCGAATTACAGTTAATAAAAAAAAACAGTGGATAGCGTGTAATAAAGATTAAATAAACACAAATGTCCGGATCGTCCAGTTGACAACAAGTGCACCATCTTAAAGAGCATTATGTGTTCAATAATTTTAATTTGTTATTTTGTTTTATTTTATTGTATTTTATATAATTTGTTTTAGATTTATTATGTCGACCTTGAACAATCGAAGTGTGCGCAGGAGATACCTATTGGTGGCGATGAGGTTCACAACCCATCACACTGCGTCTCTCGCGGGGGCGAAAAGAGAAGGATGGAGTGCCGCATCGATTAATGTGTGGCAGTCGATTCTTTCTGCCTACCTTTTCGGGGAGACGGCGTGATGGTTAGTTAGTTAGTTATATTAATGTTACTTCAGCAGTTCACTGCTATCTTCTGGTCTACCAGTTCACCAGAAGATGCCAGTAAGTTGTCGAAATCATAAAATCAAATGTAATTAAACTAAATCGACTTTGTTATATTTTGATAATTGTTTAATTAAAAGAAGCAGGAGAAAATGGATTTATGACAATAAAACAGAAAGAGTTTTTGTAAAATGAAATGTCACATTAAATTTTCCAAAAACGTATTTGTATAAATTATACGCTGGTTATATACGGGATACAACCGCAAGTCGATATTTTTCAATTCCGCCGCGCATCTGTGCAAATATAGCTAAAGCTACGGTCCGAAAAGCTCGGAGAGCAATTCGGGCCATTTTTTAAGCCTGCTACCCCCTGGGACGACGAGGGATGGTATTGACTGTGAATATAAATTTTTCATATGATTCTGTTGTGTATTGCGTATACGATTCCAGTTTAAAAATTTACTTATTTGCTTCTGGAATACATCTGAAAAAATAAACTTACATTTCACTAGACAATAGCTAGAATATACAATATTAGTGTTTCGTTCTACCTAGAAAATAATAAAATATTCCGAATACGAAGTATTTATTTTCGATTTGATTATTTTATTTCACGTACAAATTTTTATTTAAATATGTAATGTTGACGAGGTTCAAGGTGTGTCTCGAAGGGAATGACAATATTGACGGTACTGGTTCTCATTATCTGGTCATGTTGATGACCAGATAATGAATTCCACAAGAATTCCAAGTATGTCTCTGCATGGAATACCAGATGGACAGGGTCCACAAATGAAACTCCCAAAACGATGTAGAGATAAGTAAAGTTCAACATCATAGGAGGAAAATCCTTTAATAATAAACTCTTAAATCTACAAGTTGAAGAAGAATAATATGGGTGAAAACGTTATTTTTAGAAAGTTTATTGTGTTTCATGAAAATAATACGTTATTTGCCAAAGCATGTATATCTCATAAAATATAATAATTCAAGAAACGGATATTTACATTACGATTATAATTTTACATAATTCTAGGAATAAATAATATTGTATTTTCACAATAAGAGATTTTCCCATTTTTATACAAGTGATCGGTTTCATTTGCGTCTGGCATCGATTGCAAAACCATCCAATTCCCAAATTAACATACATTTTATATTGTACATTTATTTATAAAAGTATTTACAAGATGTTATATTTGTTTCGAATTAATGAACTTTCATTATACATAATAATTTTAAAAAAATCTAGTGAAAACATGCACGGAAACCGAATTGCTAAGATTATAATCAATATTTCAAAAAAAACTTCGGGGAAGTGAATACATATGCAAATTCAATCATTAAAATTGTATGTGTATATTAGGGTATCTCTTACAATTCTAACTTAAATATTTTTAGTCGCAAACCAGCTACTTTTTTTGTTTTTTGTTCACACTAAAATATTTAAACATAATAATTAATTGGACTGCTTTATCCCCTGATACTATGTATCAAAACAAATGAAGTCTTACAAAGCATGTATCGCTCGAGAGATAGTTCAATTGCCCGACTTAGAAAACATCTTTGATATTTTTGTACACGAAGATGGACTTCGGTTAATGAAGATAGTAAAAGATGCCAGTTATTTGCAGCAGCGAACAGAGACAGCACTACCCGATGGATAAAAAAAATAATACTAGAGAGCTAATATTTCAATATTTATTATATCATGTGAAATATAAGAAGGATCAAATTTAAGATATATCTATGCATATCGGATATTATTAAAATATCAGGGATACCCTAGTGTAAAAACTTAAATTATAAATATATAAAATAGTTATCTCATATAAACCAAAAAATAAAAATAAATTGAATCAAATTTACTGTTTTTTTTCATGCAGTTGATTTCATTCGTATCTCAATGCATTTATGCTGCGGGAATCGAAAAAGTAGAATAAATTGTCATCCACAAATAAACTTTCCGACCGCTGACCAATCGCAAGCAAACAGACTCCGAATTTCATAAACCCGCGTTATTTTTTTTATCATTTTTCCCAACATTCGTGCAGAGCTACTATTGAATGCGTCAAAACGAGTTATCGGATTTTTCTTCCCCTATTGGAATTTTATTCGGCAAAAATTCATCACCAAAAAATCCATGGACGGCACAGAATAGTTTATTTTTAATATTATATATTTAAATTAGTGATATTGATGAAAAAGTTTATATTCTCTTCTTCGTCTTTTCATTTTATTCTTTTTTCTCCATCTTCTTATTTTTATAATTATTTTTCTTATTATTTTTCTTCTTCTTCTTCCTCCTTCTTACATGTAATTAATTTTGACATCCAGTTATTGTCAATTTGTGTCTCTGTGTGTCCCGCCATCTTGAATAATCTTGCATCATAAGAACGCCTGCTTTTATATTTTATTCATTCACAGATTAACCTGTAATTTTCATTTTAAGGTGGTAAGGGTTCAGAATTCAAGTCATTTAAACATATTTATATACAATAAAAGACACAGAAAAATTATCATAACGTTTTTTTACCTACGTGGTTTGTTCTCTTGGGGATTTCTCCTGTGTACTCAACTGTCCTTCCATCATTCCAACGAGTCCCGTGTGTGTTTATTCTTTGAATATCCTTTGCTTTCCATTCCACCTTATAATATCTTCAACCTCACATATCTCCCATATTATGGTGTTACGTGACCTCTTAGTTCGTTTTCTAGTGTTCGTTTTTACATTGATCAGTCTAGCAAATGTAGACTTTCACATTGCATTAATAAAAGATTTTCTGCTTAATGCTTACACCTATTCTTAATAGATGGCGCTAGTGTAGATTGAACTAATAACATGTGAAGTGTGGTACAACATAGTAGCATATATACAACTTCCAAAAAATTGTCAGACATGGTGTGTTCGTAAGAAGGGCGAAATGGGGAATGTTGTTAACATAAAGCGATCGCTTAACCCAACCATAAAGTCATAAGTCCTGTAAACGCCTCAACCACCATATTCTGTTTCCAAAAAAAAAAAAACAATTTACATCTTCGTCTCTATTGAGATACAATCAATCCTTAAAAATGTGAATACATTTCCCTCTTTTAAGATATTGTCAAATATCTATGAACGGAGTTTTGCATTTGTGTTCAAGAAACAATACATAAATTTAATATACTGTTTAGACAAATTAAATTTTAGATTTAAAAAAAAATTGCAAATAAAATAATCATATAGGTATCCTTAAATTATCATCGTCAGTCTAGATATCAGATAATGATCAAATATTCACAAAATTATTGGTAAATGTTTTAAATTAATTATCTCTACTCCTTTTAATTATTATTTTAAATCATACCAGCTTACTCTTTTATCACTCTATTGATTTTTTTATTATATAAAATTACATTAAAATACTGAAATTTTCAATTATTGAAGAATGCTTGCTTAATTTTATTAAATTATTGATATAATTGCTTATTTTCCGTGAAGGCGAAGAATTGAGGAATTCAACGGTAGAATTGTGGCGATGAATTTACCTTTTCCGCCACCACAACATACGGTCGGACCGGAAAATACCGAATTCGCTTTTACTCCTCGTTTCCTCTATTCGAACTTTGATGGCAACGAATAAATTTTCCAGTTTCCAATGGAAAGGGTGGAAATTTTTGCCTTTCATCAATTTGTGACATAACGAGAGAAGCAGGGAATATTCCATGGCGAATTTAATTCTTCTCATGAGATCAATTCCTTTTCTATGGAAGTATATGAACCTCAGAAAGGAAATGATTATTGAAACGATATTCAAAAGATCAGATAATAATAAGGTTTTTTAGATATAATAATAAAATTAACGTTGGTTCTGAGAATTCAAAGAAAATATATCATATACGAGTACATTGTTTTTTTTATCTGGGTCGGAGATAAATCTGAAAGAACAATGTAATAATCTTAATATGAATGAACAGCCAGTCTTCTAGGAGTTTTATAATACATATCAAAAATGGAATGACATGTTTCGCCCTTATAAGGTATTATTAAATGTGGCGAGAATATATAAACGATCACGCACTTAATTTTTGCTACATTTAATGATGCCTAAGAAGCAACAAACCTGTCATTCCATCTATAATATAATTAAAATCTTAAATGACTTTTTTTTCATTAATATTAATTATTTAAAATGGAGTCTTACGTGATTGTTCAAGAAACAATAAATTCTATAAATTCTATATCGTTCTCCCGATGATGATATCGATATAAACTGTATATAATCTATATAAAGCTCCCGATGATGAAGGTGTAAGCCTTCGAAAAAAATAGCGATTCCGAGAAAAATAAACTTAAAAGTAAAAAAAACAGTGTATTAATTCATATAAATTCGTCATTATGGAATTCCACAGTGTTAACGCTTTAAGTTTATCTAAAAAATAAATTCTAGTAATACGATTATTCATTAATCGAATTTTTTTACCGTTGTAAGATACGATTATTTTTTTCATCATAAGACTAAATTTTAAATCTGAACGTCTACGGCTACGCTTAACCTTAGCTATTGATAAATAAAACAAACAAAACAAATTGAAAATCGGTTGATAATTGCTCGAGTTATCGATGCAACCAGTTTAAAAATTCGTTTTGAGAAAAACGCGTTGAAAGTTTTTATTCCATATTTCTTATTTTTTATACTTACATCGAACTATCAAGTTCTGAACCATATGACTCATCACATTCTTCTTATTTGTGTCCAGTGGTGTCCTTGACTGTTATATTTTCTTTATTGACCCTTTCCATGCGATTCTCAGCAGCTTTCACCCGGTAAGCGTCGCGGTCGCGCAGGAACAGTCGGTCTAACTACTCTCACTAAAATGACTGTAACTCAGTCATTTTTTTAGAATTTTGACCTAAAATTGTAATCACGTATTTTCGAAGATATCTAAATTCAAATCAAATAAAAAACACACAATTCCAGTGGCAGCCTCCATAGGGCTACGTCGTCGATCAATCTCTACTCTGGTCTACCAATACCTCTTTCGTTAGCTCATGTTCTCCATTTAATTAATCTAGATCATCTATTATCAGTTTGCGTCGCTGTGTGTCAAATCAAATAAAATCAAATCAGTTTATTTTCTCAAAAGATATTAAAAACAACAACTATAGTTAAAGGCATCTATTGAGAACAGGTAAAACACAAAAAATGTATAATACCAGAAACGCATGAGATATGGTTCAACATTAGGAATACATAATACTCTCCAAAGTCAAGAGTATTTGTCTTCTGAACGTACTTTCACGAATATGAAAGACGTCGACCTCCGAAGCGATCATGTTAAGCAGTTTGATTGCTCTCCCCACCGGCATCACCAGAGGCAGGTTGGTTCTGCATGCTGTAAGATAAAACAGTTTGTGCTGACGCTGTCGAAGATAACCATCTGGAACATAAAAATGGATAGCCTCCAAGATAATGGAGTTCTCAAAGAATCACCTTATAAGTCTGAAGAAATGGGAGTGCGATTATGTTTGCATCACTCGCCAAAACACTGGTGTAAAACATCGAACATTTTGTCTTCAATCCTCGAACATTCTGATACAGAATACCAATATTATCACGTCAGCAAGTCGAGGAGCCTGTCCTGCGATCCTGAATTATCCTGCGTCATGAGAAGGCCTGAATAATCAGACTGATTTACTTGTAAATTTTCTATATTATTTTTCAGATTTAAGAGGCTCAGAATTCAAGTCATTTAAATATATTTATAATACACAGATAAAATTATCATAACGTTTTGTTCTCATTATACTGCTTTCCACTTTCCGAATTATTCAACCCCACGCGAATCATTTCCCGCTTTTAAGCGATATGTTTTTTCGTCTAATGGGAATAAAATTTCATCCCAAAATAATTTCAGACAAAGGATTAACAAAAAGTGAATTTTAATACAAATACTCGAGATAAAATATTATTTAACCCACATTTGGACGTTAAGTAGTGCTTTTAACAGATTAAATATAATTCTTATTTTTTTAATTAAATATAAATCTTGTTGTATTGAATTAATAAATATAATACATAATTTTAAAATACTCAATATTTTAAAACATTAGTTTTAGCTGTGTAAAATTAATAAAGAATATTTTGAATTAGTAACGTCCACTCCAAACAGTTTTCGATAATTTCCATATAAGAGCAATTGATATAACAAATTTTATAATATAAAGTCAGAAAAAAATAACTATCTTACCAACACTCCGATTCACTGGAGGGATAGGCATAGAAGATGGACCGTCAAACTGTTCTATCCTGACATAACTCTCTTGTCTCTTCTACATTCACACACCGTGACACGCACGCTCATCGATTGTTCCTACTACGAACATGGCCGGCTTTGAGTAATTGATTAATTTGGTCATGCCATATCTTCCTTGGCCTTTTTCGACTACTTTTTCCATTCACACTACTTGTATATATCTTTTTAACCATTGCCATTAAAAAAATCATTTAAACTTCCCACATAATTTATGTTTTCTATAATATAAAAGATAGAGTAATATTGACACGGCATAACTCTGTAACTATACAACCAACCGGACGTCGTCAAATTTATAAAATTCCAATGGCTTAGATGGGCTGGAAATCTGGTGCGAATGGAGGAGCTGTCAACACCCACATAGTTGGCCGCAGTCTTACCACGCAGCGTGGTAAGACCGCGGCTCCGTTCTGAAGGGCCTGCAATTGTTGGGAGTTAGTCCTGAGGAGTGGAAGTCGAGAGCTCGGGATAGGGGCGGCTGAAGAAACTTTTCGGAGGTGGCCAAGGTCCACCCAGGACTGTAGAGCCAGAGAGAAGAGGAAGAATATTGACACGATCTCTAGTTTTCTTTTCTTTTTCCATAGTTTGATCGTGTTCTTATTTGCTAAGTCACTAATCATTTATTAATAACCGTAATTGAAAATACTTGTGTCGCATATTATTTATATTGAACATTAAATGTATTTCTGTATTTATCTGTTGGGGGTCAATCTAGAGAAGCAGATCAGTTGACTAGTGACGGGTTAAACGAAAACAAGCGTTAAGTAAGCCGGAAACAGTTTCAGTAACGAACACAAGAACGGATTTAGGTATTAACCCTTCGTTATATTTTCATGTTCAACATAACCCGAACCTTTATTGGGTAATAATAGGATTTCATATATGGCTTTGGAAGATTTCAATAATACTGGGCGATAACATATTTTCCATTTCCTATTGCAGCGGTGAATGTTCCAGCAATTTTATTTAATTGATTCGTATTACCATGGATGGGCCTAACGAGTATAAGTTATACGTGTTTATGAAATAAATAATTAATTTGTAAATTTATAAAATTCTTTTCCTCCTTTCGTTATCTAGGAGTATAATAATGTTTATGGTTCATTTTATCACATAATATTTAAAACTAAGATGATTCATGAGTATTGTTCTGTTTGTTCTTGATAGATATCTCCAACAGTGTCAGCATAGATTATTTCGGTACTTATTTAGCAAAAAGTCCAACATGCTTTTTTTATGAATTTTACAGGAGAGAAAAAATAAGAATTCAGCATTATTTTGATTATTTATATAACATATAAAATATAACTATATTTGTTCAAAACCTCTTTTTTTTCTTGAAAAATTGTCACAGCAACCAATCGTTGTATTTTTTTCATTTGGCAAAAAGTTCCAACTGCAGATGTGATCTTCTGCCATAATATGACAATTTAATTTGGCAGATGGGACCTTTGGACAAGGATCTTCAGCCATTATAAAAAATAGAGCTCTGACATTATGCCAAAACATATAGCATGCAATAATAATATTGAAACCAATTACATAAAAAATGTATTCGGAACCTTTTGCCAAATAAGTACCGGTTTTACTTACTGATCGCCAGAACCAACCTGCCTCTGTTGACACCCCTGGGAAAAGCAATTAGTTAGTTGAACATAATCTCCTCAGAGATCGACGTATTTCATATTACTGTAAATATGTTCAGGAGATAATACTAATCACTTTATAGGGTATATTGTCTTCTAAAAGTCGAACGTGTTCTCAAAAAAATGCATTACACTGTAAATATGTATGTTAAGTCTTTTGAAAAAAATTAATTAATTTAATTTTAAACTTGAATGATTTATACATCCCCGTTTTAATTTTCTACTTTTCTATAACAGGTTGAAGGCTGCTAGAACCTGTTTGTGTAGAGTATGCTGCATCTTGCAATGTGGATTCCCAGCTGTCTTTCCATCTCTTGGGAGGTCTACCAGGCATCAATTTTCCCTCTGGTTTCCCATGTCAGCCAAGGTGTGGTAATCTTTGGGTGTCCATTCATTCCACATGGTCCCTCCAATATCTTCTTCTCCTTCATTTTAATCAATATTAATAAATCATCTCTAGAACGCTGGTTATAAACTATAATATACAAATCGGTTATGAGAGTTAGACTAGACACAGTCGATCAATATTTCCATCATTAAAGGATATTTTAAAAAGGTGTGTTTCATGTCTCTAACAAAACTTTGACGGGTTCTCAGGGCACTTATGATCAAACATTTAATAAAGGGTTGGTAAGACAAAATCTCTAATAAAATATTCTAAAACTTTTCACGAGGACTTTATTGTAGATCACCATAACATTACTACAAGTGAATTGAAATCATTGATGAATTTCAGTGTTAAAAACAGTGTATTTGGAGAAACAGGTTGTTGAATGGTATAAATTAATTGATATCGAAGTTTACTTGTATTTGTTTAATCCATATATTAGTGTTCATATTCTCGAATATAGCAATAGCAAAACATTGTCGGGTCCGTTTATATATTATATAATGAAACTATAAATTGTGTTAACATTCCAAAACAACAAATAAACAATCTTCAATCTGCGTTCAATAAAGCAGCAAGACTCATTAAAAGAGTCCCATATGACACAACATCTCAAAGAACTTCACTGGCTTAAAGGTCCAGAAAAAATCCAGTAAAAAATCTGCTGGACAGTCTTCAAAGCGCTACATGGAATGGCTCCAAGTTATATATCCGAACTTTGTATAACGGACAGCCTAAATTCAAGGAAATCCACATTTCTTTCGGCGAATTCCTCTGCAATAGGAAGATTAGTTGAGCCGAAGCGCTGCCCTAGTACAAATTTTGGCCCATCAGCTTGTAACAATTTCCCTCCATGTCTTAGATGCACAAATGATCCGACAGATTTCAGATAATAACCGAAAACCCATCTGATTCACATGTCATACCCAAATTAAAACCCAAGATGTATATTTGTTTTATAATACTTTCTTACCAATGGCGAATATCAGATGCAGTGTTCATATTTAGATTTGTAGATTTAAAACATGTCTTAATGCGCCCTTGATTTGATTACATTGCAAAAACTTCCCTTAAAAGAATTGCGTATTATTATTATTATTATTAGTAAAATTCGTCATTGTGGAGAATACAAGATTTAAAATTGCTTATGGGGGTTCTTAAAACATATCTATTTGCAATTTGCATGTTAAACGAGTTTTCAAATAATACAACGTAAACGTATCCCATTTCTATTGTCGTGGTATGAGCAGCCATTATTTATTCCCTGTGTGAAGGCTGTCAAATTTGTTTTGTTTTGCTTTCTTCCGCGAGCCTTTGTACTCATTATTTAATATGCGCAGTGTAACCTTGTTAATGCGGACTAATTGGGAGAAAGGTTGTCGGGATTATGGAAATTCTCGGATCATCCCTAAATAAAGAGAAAAATTATTCTTCATTCCCTTAATGAAGATTAATTTATTGTCGTTATTAACAAGGGAAAACGTTATTAAAAATTAAGAAAGAAGATTTACAATGTATTTATTCAGAATATTTTTCATCCGCATTACTTGTGAAAAATAAAACAATGATTTTGTTTTTCATTATTACATTATTGGGGTCATACTGACCTAAGAAATAAGCATAAATCATTTTGTAAGAATTTTGTTCCTTTACAATACAATTTCAATTTCTTTTCCACGAAGAATACCATTGTTAAAATAATTCAATAAATACCACTTGAGATGGTGATGTTTGAAGTAACAACGCCCATGTTATTCGAAAGGTCGTGGCCTCGTAACATCCACCTCAAAATATTATATAAGGTTGAGTCATAAATAACATCCGATTTTTATCAAATTGTAGTTTTGTTTTGTTCGTCGCTCTAGCACTAGTGTTTTGTTTGACTTCTCGAAGCATCACACGACGAATATGCACTTTTGATTCTCCATTTTAAGGGTAACTCCATTTCGGAGTAACACCGCTGTAACGTCCATCGCACTAAATAGTTATCGAATAACTGGCAGGCCACTTATTTATCTAATGAAAACAAAAAATCTCCTGTCAACATTTCGAGTAACATATTTTTCTCACTGTCACATCGTCACCTGAGAGTAAGAGGGTTCCAACTAACAAAATTACACATTTGGCTTTTTTTCGTGAAATGGGTTCATACTAACCTTATCTATACGTACAATTAAAAAAAAAATGTAATAGTATCGTCATTTTGATGTTACGAAAAGAATCAAGTTCCATCTGATCATTCAAAACACACGATTCACTGAAGAAGGATTCATTTAAACTTAGAACTTTATTATTCCAACTGTTTGCTAGACAAAATTTATACGTTTCTAGGTAAAATAATCTCTGGAAATTGGAATGAAACTATTTTATTCCAAGATACACACCCGAAACCAACAAAACTTTGACTTCATTTTTCTCAGCTTTTTACTTTTGTCAGTTGGAACCTTCTTACTCTCGGGTGACGACATGGAAAGAATGAATGAAGAAAGAATAGTAAAAAAATATATGTTAACGATGTAAATGGAAATAGAAATAGAGGAAGACCGAGGAAAACGTGGCACGATCAAATAAATTAAATATTGAATGTCGGCCACGTGAGAAGTCAGAGAAATCAACATGCGTGCATGATACGATGTATGAATGTTGAGGTAGCGAGAGAAATATGTCTACTGTATCAGAAACTATTTATGACTCAACCTAATATTTCGTTTTTGGCTATCTATAAAATATTACTTCATTGGGTTTTAAGAAATAAATAAAATATACATAAATCACATTCTTGAATTTTAATATTGATGATAACGTACTTTTTTTATAGAAATATTACATTGAATGGTTGTAAACCGTTTACTTCTGAATCAAATTATTGAATGTGCAAACAAATAAAATTATTAAATACAGACAAATGACCCAGCAATATAAAACATGTTATTTCTATAATATGAAATAAATCTTCAAGAAAGCGAACGTTTTCATTTTTAATATTCAATTTTAAGTTACATATAATTTTTCAACATAACTAACTAACTAACTAACTAACCATCACGCCGTCTCACCGAAGGGGTAGGCAGAAATAATGGCCTGCCACACTTTTCTTTCCTGACATATTTCTCTCGATTCCTCAACATTCATACATCGTGTCATGTACGCGCGTCGATTTCTCCGACTCCTGGGCGACATTTAATATTTGATTTATTTGATCGTGTCACGTTTTCCTCGGTCTTTCTCTATTTCTGGTTCCATTTACATCATTAACATATAATTTTTTTACCATTCTTTCTTCATTCATTCTTTCCATATGTCCAAACCATCTTAATGATCCTTTCATTATTTTGTTCATGACACCATCATTCGCACCGCATTCACTTCTTATATTTTCATTGAAAACTCTATCATACACAGAGTAATCACACATTCGTCTTAGAGATCTCATTTCTTCTGCATTTATTCTACTTTCATCCTCCTCCTTTCATCATTGAATTTATTTTGCCAGTTCCATGCTTCGCTTCCATACATAAGGGTCGGTAGAAGAACACCATTGTGCACTGCCATTCTAGCTTTTTTGGAAAGGTTTTTGTTTGCGATGACAACTTTAAGTGCACCATTCACTTTGTTGCCTGCCCCATCCCTTCTTTCAATGTCCCTCTTCACTCTCTTGTAAACATACTACCTCTTGTAAACATACATCTCTTGTAAACATACTACCTTAATATACGAACTCATCTACTTGCTCCGAAATTTCACCATTCACGCTAATGTTGCAGACTATACTTATATAAAATTATGTTAAATGATGTTTTTCGTGAGATCTTTGGTGTATTTTGTATTATATTGTAGTACCAGGTTCGGCCAACATTTTTGAGATTGTTGAAGGCTCTGTTTCCACAATAGACTATTTAAATAATATTTTTGTATTATAAGTTTGAAATATATAATAACGTTTCTAATCTTATTATTTTTCTAATACCCTATTTTTTTTTTGTATAAATCATGTCTGGTCCTCCCAGTGTTGGAAATTATTGTGTCAAATGCTCCTGACAATTTCTTTTTAAATTACCCTTTATCATCATTAGCCATTAGTTGTCCAATGTTGGATACAATCTTCCGATTCTGACTTTCATAAATCTCTTTCCCTCGCCACTCTTAACCATTGAACTCTTGCCACTTTTTTATCAGACCATCTTGCTTGTGGTCAGCCCAAGATTCTGTGGCCGATTCTCGGTAGGCACTCCAGGATGCTTCTTGTCCACCGATCATCCATTGTCCTCACCTTAAAGCCTACCCAATTCAACTCCAATGATGCTCTTTTGATTAGTTAATTCCAGAGAAAAATTTTGCTGCTATATTTTACAAAAATAGTTATGTGTTTGCGAAAAATATTTTTGAACCTATTATCTAACACCATAAAAAAAGAGGAATTATACTTTTGTTTTCTTCTCCTAAATGTGTTTAGTATTGACTTCCTTGTTATCTTCCCTATTCCACAAATTGAATTGATTTCCTTATTTCCCCTCCTTCATTTTGTCTCCTCCCTCCCTCCTGTGCCTCCTGCTGTGCATTTTTTTTTGTAACATGTTTCTGTATCATTTGTGTCTTTTATTTTATTGTTATATTAATATGTGTGTACAGCGGGATACCGAGGGAGAGTTAAATGTGGTCTGGGTCCTCCGTGGTTGCACAAATATACATATATTTTTTTTTTCACGTGAGTCCCGCATGGACGGGGAACAGGCCAAGGGAGTGCATGAGGGAAGCTGACGAAAGGCGCCACTGCGCCTAAAACATTTTCGGGTAACCGGAGAAAGCCTTCTATGGCTCTGACATATACGAGTATACATTATAAATAATTCTTTATTATATTATAGTTTTTAGAAGAAAAAATACACGCAGATGTTTTTGAAGTTTTTTTTATTTGAAATGCTCTTACATTGATTATTGTACTTTAATCTATACTTTATTCTATATCTTCTGTTTCTAAAAAAAATCTCTTAGCATTATATACATCCATCCATATAAAAAGAAATTTATTGTCACTCCCTTTTCAAAGTTGGTTTTCTTCCTACCAATGTTGTCAATTAAGCCTACGATATTTTCAACACTCTTATATATTTAATGATATTCATTGGTTAACAATAAGTATTTACACTCTCTTTCTTGATAAAACTATCTTTTTACAGTACAATCATGTTTTGATTTAAGCAAATTACTATTTAAAAAAAATAAACAATTGAAATAACGAATTCGTAAAGTGTGTGCAAAACACCAAAACGATGATATTTTGCTGTAAGCGTATTACAAGACAATTAAAATTAATTGGTTTTAATAACAAAATATTCAAACAAATTCATTTGATCTGAAACAGAAAAAACAGCAGAAATTCTTTACATTTATGATGGCAAAATTTACAAATACGTTTATAAATTTCCATAGAATCACCTTTACAACGTTACGTTTATTACGATACGATTAAACTGTACAAATATTTTAAATAATTTTACAAATAAATAATTAAATCCAAGAATTTACTTAGTACGAAATATTACATTTCTACAAACAATTTTAATACATGAAATTTAAGAAAATATTTAAACAGAGATTTCTACTAAACATATATTTATTAAAATGATTTCATTTGAATATAGAAATAGTTAAATATTGTTTAATGAAAATATTATGCAAAATGAATCCTATGATTTTAATATGCTTAAGGTTATATTTTTTGTTATGTTTTATCCTATAATATTTTATTATTATTTATGTTAAAACCTTTTGGATGGTCATAATTTTATCACTCTTTACATCGATATGAATCCAAGTATTTTTACAAAATATAAAATATATATTAAGAAAGCGTATTTAAAAAATATTTTTTTTAGTTTTATATTAATCGAATGGTGGGTTGAAAACTGAAATCTCATAAATTTCTTCCACAAGTTAATTATTGTACAAAACAAACAGAATTACAATTAAAATAAAACTTCAGGAAGAATTGAAAAATCTAAGAATAATTGATTATAAAACACACATTTCATGTAAAAAAAATATTTACAATATACTAAATAAGTAAACAAAAGCTACCGAAATCTAAGATTTCTTTCAAGCAGTATTAAATAAATGTATTTTAATATTTAAAAATATGATTAGAGAAATGCTAAAATTAGATTAGAGAATTCCTATAAAATATCAAATTAACGACATATCTTTAATTTAATAAAAAGTAATAAAATTATTATTTTTTGTAGTTAAATAAAGCAATCTAAGATTTTAAAAAATTACCGTTTTTTTTTTCTATTAAAAACTAAAACATGTAATATTTTTTATTATAAATAACATAGAGAAATACAGAACAATGTGCAAAGTTAATATTAATGTAAAAACGACACGTTATTCACAAATTGTTGTAACAAAACTAATAAAATATTTACGAAAATCAGAGAATTAATTTATTTGGAACCGGGTGGTACTTCTACTGAAAGTACACATTATAAGCCACAAGAGTTATGCTATCTTATAAAATGATTTATTTCTTAATATTAATGTATTGAACCAAACAAAATCTCACATGTATGTGAATTACGATCTTCCTTGCTGTCAAGGTATTGGGCCCACGATGAACATACCTACGCATTTTTTTCACACATTAAAACAGTTTAATAAAAGCTTTTCGTATGCAAACCAATACCACCATGCTAAAATATTATACGAGAAAGCTTAACTTGAAAATACTTTTAAATATAAACCTTGTCTATTCTTGAATATAAATTATGAATTATGAGAGAATTATGGAGAGCCAAACAGCTAACGATGTAACCTGTTTGAAAATTGTATTTAAGTATTGTGAAAATTTACCGTTTATAATAAGTTGTTACCATTTTATTTTTATTTTGTTTGATAAACAAATTCTCAACGATAAGTGCTATAAATTTGAAATAAATAAAAGATTCTTAGAAAAATGTTTTTTAAAGACGAAGAGACAACAAAAACAGATAAGATCTTTTGAAAGAAGCTATTACTTGATGGTTTGACATATTTAAAATTAGAATTAAACACTTTTATAACGTTGTATAAAACCATATTATTTTGAGTCAGGAGGCGATCCTGACTCGAAATAAAGTGGTTTTATACAACGTTTTAAAAGTGTTTAATTCTAATTTTAGATAGGATCTGTTTATTTCGGGGGGATTGTATTTCGAAATATTTTTTTTAAGATAAAAATCTCTGTTGTCAACAGCAAGCGTCAAGCTTCCAAGACCGCCTTGGAAATTACCAAGACTTACTTAACCCGGCGCATACCTGGTAAAAAAAATAACGTTGCATGCTTACACTGGTACCTCAAACCCGAAGATACCCCACCTCTGCATATAACAAATAAGACAAGAAGGTTTTAAAAAAATTTATATGTTCATTCATTAGTTATTATAATTTTATGTTGGCATTAATAAAACACTACAAAGACAAAAGCGACGGATAAAATCACATTAATCTGTAATAGTTAAAAATAGCCTTGCTGAGAGAAATGTAACACTGAACTTAAAAAAATATCGATTCTTAAAAACATCAATCATAAACTGAAAATTAAGCACAAACACTTAAACATAAAATATAATTGCGTAGATTTTTCACGGTTGGCAGCAATATGTTTTATGTGATTTTGGGTAACACCGTGTGATTTCTCCTTCTCGACCGACGTTTCGGAGATCGTTGCAGTCTCCATCTTCAGGGTAATGTGGTGGTGGTTATCATAACCACAATCCACTGTTGGTTATCGTAATCAATCATAACCACCACCTACACATCCAATGATGGTTATCATAACCAATCATAACCACCATCTCCACATCCAATGGTGCTTATCATAACCAATTATAACCACCACCACATTACCCTGAAGATGGAGACTGCAACGATTTCTGAAACGTCGGTCGAGAAGGAGAAATCACACAGTGTTACCCAAAATTACATAAACACTTAAACTTAACACGGTGTTACCCAAAATCACACAAAAATCTTGTCATATGCACATTATTTATCTAGGCTAAAAATCCGCACAATCTTGGTATATGTACTTAGCGTATTCCATACAGATAGCTTTATTACATTATGAGGAGGTGTGTTTTGTTTTCCTGTTTTTGCTTGATAGATGATTTTTTGACGCTTGGGAGTCGCTTTTTTCCCTCCAGCTAGTGAGAACGCGATTTGGCAGCGTCACTTTTTACTAAGGAAATTTTGTAAAACACAACACTTCGGGTGTTAAATACCTGTGTAGGCACGCGCTGGATTAAACATACCAAAATAATATTGGATTTTTTTAAATAACTGTCCAACACAATAGACCCTACTTTTTTAGATTTGGTTGTACGTGGTATTATGAGCTGTGAAGATAACCTTTTATAGCGGGCACTGCATGAGATCGCAAGATTGTTTGTCGAGGCGGGGTCCGCATGGGGTGCCGCCGTTGGAAGCGGGGCGCAAGATGGCCCTGGTCCTTTGTCTCACCGCCCCCTCTCCGCAGGATTCAGAGCAAGGACTCCAGCGAGACCATTCAGTGAGGATGCAATCTTTTCTCGCTGTAAAAAAATGACAAAATTCTTAGGTTTAAAATGGTGAGTTCCACATCTCAAAATGATAAATCTTGGAAGATATTGCGTTCATCAAAAACATGTAATTAACTTGTATAGAAAAACTTTTTAACCCTTTTAAAAAAAACTACATATTTAACGGAGCCCTAAAATAAGCAAAACCGTTTTTTATCATAGACGAGTATAGATTTGTAAAAAAATAAAAGTGATATCATTCGATAAGTTATGACGCACTTTTTATCAGTATAAACTATTCGAATATAACAATTAACAAGATTTTTTAAATATACTGTGACATATTATTTAACCCATATTGTGCAATCAGCTTCATTTGCAGTAAAAAATGTCTCAAACTGCGGTTGACTACATTTGCAGTTCAGACAGAGTCAGTTCATTATAATATTACGCACAGTTTAGTAGTAATAAACTAAAGTAAAAATAAAATTTTGAATGTATATAAATTCTTGTAGACAAATACTGGATTTTACCCATTGCGGATAAATTATTTTTTTAAGGATTAATTGTATCTCAATAGAGACAAAGATGTTAATTGTTTTCTGGGAACAGAATATGGTGGCCGAGGCGCTTACAGGACTTATGACCTGTCATTGGTTGGGTTGAGCGATCGCTCCACGTTTAACAACATTCCCTATTCCGCCCTTCTCATGACCACCACGTCCGACAAATTTTTGGAAGTTATATATAGGTGCAGCATTCTAGCATATATGCTAGAATGCTGAACTTATCTTTACATTTTTTAGTTCACTCTACACTAGCGTTTTCTATTAAGATTGGGAAGCATTAAGCAGAAAATCTTTATTAATGCACTGTAAAAAGCTCTGCAAATCATACAGTACTAGATTACGCCTGGAGATGTCTCTTCAATGTTTATGCCTTTAACTTGGACCGTAAGAAGGGCGAAATAGGAAATGTTATTAAACGTGGAGCGATCGCTCAACCCTACCAATGACAGATCAGAAGTCCTGTAAGCACCTCGGCCACCAAATTCTGTTCCCAGAAAACAATTTACATCTTCGTCTCTATTGAGATACAATTAATCCTTATAAAGTAAAAATGTTTATAAGATACATTCAAATATGAACTGCAAAGTAGTCTGCTGCAATTTGAAACCAATTATTTTGGACTCAAAATATAACCAGCTGCAGAACAGGAGTTAAAGTTCGTTTAACTGACTTAAAGAAACGCCATATTATGCAAAATTAACCGATTTTTTTTTGTAAAAATGATAGAACCATAATAATGGTAAAAGTTATAGATTTATAATATAAAACCCCCAAACTATTAATAGTTGAAGTTTTGTAAGTTTTCAGATTAACATAAAAGTTTATAATCCGAATATACGGAGGTAAACGCTCAATTTTATATACAACTTCCACAGTATGTGCCTTTAGAATCCAGGAACTTGTTGACTAATCTCTGTTTGTTCTCTGTACGGTAAACCTCAGAGTCCAGTGTACGTAAACTACGAAATTTCCAACTTTACCGAGTGGTCGGGGCTTACCCGGGGTATTATAAATGGCATGGGGCCCTTATTTTTCATGCAAATGTGCTGCGTCTAACACTGTTTTATGTCTTCATTTGCATGCAAACTGCACACCTATGAATTCACCTTAAGGTGAAACCAGAAACCACATATCTGAGAATGGTTTTTCTTGTGAATTGTGATTTTAAAGTAGTCTTGTTTAAATACCTTAAAATATCAAAATTCATGTTTTTTACAATGTAACACACAGACTGATTTATTTTGTAATTGTTTTACTGTATAATATTATTAAAAAAATAGTCATAATGCGCATTCTAATAACACAAAAATCGTCTTTATTTTTTATTATTTAATCAATCGAAAATATTATTTACTAAAGCTTTTCTTTGTTAATGGCAATATAGAATACCAAAAAAATGCTGAATAGGAAACACACAAATAGATGTATAAAAAATACATGTATATGCACGTTTTATTTTATAATGATAATAATAAGGCTTTAATAAGTTTAATATTATGGTATTTGCGAGTATGTTCAATTTATATACTTTGTCCATCTAATATAAACACAAGGAGTTTCTGTAACCTTGTAGAATTCTAGTAGTTTTTTCATCAAAAATATGTTTGCCTTTAATAAAAAAAACTAATGTTTCTCATGTAAGAATGCATTGCAATATTAAAAGAGATAATGTAAAAAAAAAACTGTATCACTGTTTTTTTGACACATATTGATTAAATAAACGAGAAGAGCAAATGTAAATGGATAATGGAGTAAGGGTTGTAATGCGAAATAGAATTTAAATCACAAATAATAAGGGCGATAACGTACCATTAGAGATAGGACTGCCTGGGCCCCACGTGGGGTTGGTGGAGTCGTAGCCGCCCTCTGCCGAGGAGTGCTCGTTGCCGCGGCACGGTCGAAGGTTTTTACATTTTCTTCTTTTCATCAACTTTTTCGGACACGTGCGCCCCCCGTTGATGGGGTGTTGCTGGAAACAAAAGCTTTCACGTGATTTTTTGCTATTTTCTTTAGCATAATAAAACGTTATAAAAACTCCAGCAATGCTCTGAATTTGAAAACAGATAAAATTATATTAAAAACAATGATGAAGCAAATGGATACAGCTTTTGAATTGTTTGAGTATTTATCTGATTTTATTACACTTAAATTCTCATATATCCGTGGTACGGGATTAAACAAGACAACATTGATTGTGTACGGTATTCGATAGGAGTTTACGATACCATAAATATTTATAATTCTGACAGAAATCGTTAAATTGCTGTAAAATAGATTAACATTTAAATTTTCGTATGAAGCATTCACTTTGTGGTAAGACATTTAAATATTTTTTATTATTTATATTTAAAATAAAATAGAAATAAAAACACTGCACCTTGTTTTTAACCACTATGCGGTTATTTTAATTGCCGACTAGTTTTGCTTATACCCAAGATTCCTCAGGGCTTCATAATAATAGAGCAACAACACAGATTTACATGTATATATAGTAAATAGAAAGATAGGGAGGGGGAAGAAAATAGAGACAGGTAAAAATAGGGACAGGTATATTCGAAAAATGTTTACCTCCAGAAATAGCACATTTTTAAGAAATTGCTCGGAATGTGAGTGAAAGTAGAACAAAAAGATAATAAGATTGGTTACATTAGTAATAACCACTGCTTGACATACCTAAATCTGCGTTGTTGTTCTGTTATTACAAAGCCCCGAGGAAGCTTGAGTACAAGCGAAACTAGTAGTCAATTAAAATAACCGGACAGTGGTGAAAAACAAAGTGCAGTGTTTTTATTTCTATTTTATTTTAAATATAAATAATAAAAAAGATAAAAATTTGTTCCAAATAACTTTAATTAACCTTCAACAATTATTTTCTAAGTAAAGAAATTTCCCTAACTAGAGTATCCAATCACCCCTGTTAAATATTTACAATATTGAAAAGTAAAATATCTTACGATTATATATCTTGATTTCAGTTCAAATCCTCGTCCACATGTTGCATTGCACTCACTCCATTCTGACCATGGGGATACTTCACACTTCTTTATTTGTCCTACTGGTTCTTCCACCACCACTCCTCCAGTCCCCGGATAGTTCCTGTGGTTATGATCAAACCTACTCTCGGCCACCAAGTCGTCTTCCCTACTTCCTCTCGTGTACTGCCTTCTCCTTTCTGGATTTCTTCTGCTATCCTCTTCTCTTGAATCTCTGTAGGACCCTTTGGGAGCATTCTTATTAGAATTGTATCTCTCTCTATCGTTAACTCTGTGTCTATTCGTGTTTCTATGGCGCCCTCCAGAGTTTTGCTCTAATTCATTCGAGTCGTAAATGGGTGAATGAGTAGGACCATCGTATCCACTGAGGGAACCGTCTCCCGTCACCTTTACTGATGATAACTCCCCTGCTATCCGATGCCCTATCTGGTTTCCCGAGTCCAAGCCGGCGAATTGACTACGGCCTGCGACGAAGTGAAATAAAAAATAGATTAGAAAAAATACAATCAAATCTCATTTTACAACAAATGTAACATCACTAGAAATAAATATAATTTCAGCGACACTACCAAATTTACTACAACTAATCTGCTTTTAACTAAGGTCAAGTGTATCAAACCTGAGAAGCTAATAGATCCATGTACATTTTGAAACTAGACTTAGTCAGATTATCGCATGGCTAAGACAACGTTACATACATAGGTTCAAAGATGGTTGACTAGGATAATAAAATAATCAGAACACAAATAACATTTGTCAAAACTGATCATATTTTTAAATAATTTTATAATATTTTAAATAACTTTATAATATCACTGAGGAAGGACCGGGTTGTTCGAAACATGTCTGATATATATTTTTTTGTTTTTAAAGTTGGTATGTTGTATACAATGTATATAAAAAAGAAAAAGATAAATAGAACACGTATGATTTAGAAAAGAGATTTATAAAAATTTTAAGGTTTAGTTCTGACATAGCTTGACATATAATAGGTACTTGTTTTTCTAAATATATAAAATGTATAAGGATGCATCTTTATTATCACTAGCTATAATAGTATTTATTTGTCTACAATAAATTTAATTTCTAGAAAGAAAAAAATTTAATGTGCTAAAAAAAATTATTGTGTCGCGTTTATCTGGTATCCTTTGAAATTTAAATAATAAACAAAAGTTTCGTTGCAAACAATATCAACATTTTCATCTAGCAGAACGCAGATGAGAGAGAGTACCAAATATTAGGTATTTATCCAGCAGTGGAAAACGTGGAATAATGATGATGATTAAACATTCATTTAAACGATTAATTTTATTTATGAATATATATTTTAATAATAATGAAACGCACTTTGTTATGATGAAACATTTTATCAATTATTAACACTGTTTAAAAATAAAAGCAACTTTGTTATAAGAATCACAATTGATTATGTTTCCTCGCGACAGCTGTTTTGCTAACCGATGTTAGCATCGTCAGGTCTTACAATCGACTAAAAGATACACCTGAAAGACTTTGTATACAAAATAATTAGGAGGGGAAGAAACTTCACACAATTTTGTTGACAATTATAATAAAAGATGGAAAAAAACAGTAATTAGGTTCAACAGTAACATAAATTCAATATGGATGAGTCAACAAAATTAGAATTAGTAGAAAAGGGGTTTGACAAGTAAAAGACTGCTGACAAGTGAAAGACTACTTATTTTAAATGATTGTTAGACCTGATGATGTTAACATCGGTTAGCGAAACAGCTGTCGTGAGATAATAAAATCAATTGTAATATTTATAATAAATATTTATTTATTTTTCAACAGTTAATAATGTTGAAATTATCAAAAAGTTTCCGCCAAAACAAAAGATTATCTATTGTTTAAATTTTCAAGCAACCATCTTTTATATTTCCGTACTCATTTACCAGCTTGGAGAAATAAAAACAAAATAGTGAGAATAAACCACAGTAAATAAGTTTGCCGACTATTCTAAAAATAATTAAAATTTTGTGTCATAGAAAGTGTGTTTCAATATTTTAAAAATGATTAACCGCCCTACCTTTGGGTTATTTTCCGAGAAACGCGCAAAAAATAAGCAGGTTTTTTTATTAATAAAATTTAATTATATTAATTTTACTTTTTGAAATTAAGAAACGTCAAACACTCGACCACACACTTCGCCTGCCCCTTTTAAAACTATCATATTTATGAAGACTTGTGCTCAAGTTTTGATGGCACACACGCGTATCCCTAAAACTTTGTACATTTAAGTACATTACTTTTTCTCAAGCCCGAACGTGATACGGGATATCGTAGAATGGTACAGTCAAAGTGAACGTATCACGTACGTTCAAATAGGTAGGGTGGTTAATTGAACAATATATAATCAAGTTATTTAAACTGAAACTCGACTTGTAGATTCTTCTATGCAAACGTTTATTAAATTGAAATTGAAATGATTGATGTAGAAATTAATATCGTTTTACGTTGCTAAAAAGTTTGTACAATAATATTTGCTTTAATCCAAAGCGCACGTGAAATTCAATCTTTAAAAAAAAACTTTATACATAGGTATTTCACGCTCAAAATATAAAAATGCATATTCGATATACCCGTATATGTATTTAAAAAAATATTTTATTCATGAAAACACGTTCTTTATTTACCAAAAAAATTTCAAATAAAATTTTACGTTTTTAAAATTTCGGTGGAATTTGAAATTATTTTTGACTTTCATCAGGTAAATTGTTCATTTTAAGTATGGAAGGAAAGAAAAAATAGTCAATGGGTCATATGGCGTAATGATATATAATATTAACAGGTTTTTTGATAGTCAAAAAATTTCAATTTTATAATTATTAAGAATGTGCTGATCGGATTTCTTTACAATCTATTAATTAATATAATATGTTTACCCTATCAAAAGTCAATTACAAACGGAACAATATGACATATTTTTAATTCGAAACAAGTGTGATTTTATAAAAAAAACAAAGTATTTTGGTTCTCAATTTCAAAAAATGTGTTATTTTGTTAAGAACTTCTTGATAAGCTTTTAATTCAAAGTTCTAAACATGCAAAACTGAAATCAACATAGGCAAGACCTAAATGATCGACTAATACATTCACATCCATGCAAGTTCCTACCAAAGTAGATGTCGGAGTCGTCATCTTGTAGGGGCACATCGTATATCGTAATATTGGTCGAGGCTATCACGGAGTTTGCGTCATCAGTAATGTCACTGTCGCTGTCGTCCTCGGACAACAGAGTCTCAATCCTTTTTAAATCCTCTGACCGATGCAGCGTGCAAAAGACCGACACATTTATACACCCAAACCAGCACACGCCATTTATATGTACGTACAAAATACAACATGCATACACTTAAGTAACTAATTAAAAAAAATTCACCAAAAAAATTTAGGACAAAAAATAGACTGTGATACTTTTATCATAACTGTTAATATGTTTCGGCTAAAATAACGGATTCATTTAATATTCGATATTACGGATTGACAAATCTAACCTAACCTAATCTTACCACACTTAACCTAAAACCTAACCAACTAATAAGACATTGCAAAGGAGTACATTTAACACTAACATATTTTTGTATACAACAGATCGTTTGATCCCAATTACTGTATACACTTTGTTTTTAGCTATTATATTGATTTTCATGACATGTGATAAGTAGCTAATCTATCGCCATTTTTTTTGTTACGAGAATTCCACACCAAACAAAAGTGTGACAATCACACTGCCATTGCCAGGAATTGAACCTGGGACCTTTGGCCACTCTGCCACGGAGGTTGTCACCATTGCATTTTTTTTTTCATAAAAAAGCTAACAATATTTATTATTATTTAATACATTTGTATAACATATCTATTATGAAAAGGGTGCATCCTATAAGATAAAAGACTACCTTCGTGGCAGAAGGTCTCGGGTTCGATTCCCGACGATCGAAGAGTGATTGAGAATCAATAGCTAAAAAAGTTGTATACAGTAATTGGATTCAAATAAACTGCTGTATACAAATGAGGAAAGCAACGATAAATTAACACAATAAAATGATCAAGTGGCAAGTTTGCTGCAAACCAGTCACTTGCATTGAAACTAGCGAAGAAGAAGAAGAAAAAAGTGAACATGTTTGATGTTTATGGCACTGAATAAAATAATATTCTTAAATACGAATGTTTACCTCTTGAACTTTTAATCATATATATTTGAAATGTTTCAAATATTTGAAGAAAGTTATATTAAAAATAAACCATTTATGTCAATCGGAAAATTTTATTTGACTTCATGATATCTTGCTCTTTGAAAGTGAAGCCAAAATATACTTTATAAAACATTATATCCCGGTTTTTGGTGCAGTATTTTTTTTGTTTACGTTCAGTAAAAAAAAACGCGTGCCATAATATATTTTCTTACATTCGTAACAATATTTAAATAGCCCGTTAGTGAACTAATAAATAGAAGTTCGCATTAGATGCCAAAAATACTTCTGTCGCATAACAGTTTCGGTAGTCAGCAATTTTGAATCAAATCAAATATGAAAATTCATGATTCTATACCTAGCTGATAACGAGTTATCCTTCTTCTGAGTGACTACAGTATTTTTATAAAGTAGAGATACACGAATTTAATATGTATCAATTAATTATTTCATAAGATTAGTTGAAAAAAATTGAGAGTGAAAAAACTTCACAAAAGTTTTCTTATCACTCATCAGATAGTAAAGCCCCGCGCTATACAAGGCTGTAATTTGTATTTTAAATGTCATTAACATCTCGTCACCTGAGAGTAAGAAGGTTCCAACTGTCAAAAGTAAAAAGCTGAGAAAAATGAAGTCAAAGTTTTATTGGTTTCGGGTGTGTATCTTGGAATAAAAGGGTTCCATCTGAAGCAGACGAAACTCTTTTACCGAGGAGCGTATAAATTTTCTCTGGCGACAGTTGGAATAATAAAGTTGCAAGTGTAAATGAATCCCCTTCTTCAGTGAATCGTGTGTTTTGAATAATCAGTTTGGAACTTGATTATTTTCGTAACATCAAAATGACGATACTATTACATGTTTTTTTTAATTATACGTATAGATAAGGTTAGTAAGAACCCTTTTCACGAAAAAAAGTCAAATGTGAAATTTTGTTAGTTGGAACCCTCTTACTCTCAGGTGACGAGAATCTGTTAACTTAAAAGTTCTACATAAAAAAATATTTTAATAAAATATAAAAAAAAAATTAATCTTTGCGATTGTTTAAAAAATAAATTGGATTTTTTTATTTATAATAAATTAAAAATATAACATGTCAACTATATATAACATTGCATCACAAAAACATACATTTCTGACGTTTTTTTAATCAATGTTATTTATTTTCATCATCGGGAGGACAATGGACGTATAAATTCTTCAAAACATATCGAGGAAAATAAATTCAAATGTGGAAAAAAGATAAAAATTTAATGCCTTAAATTTATATCAAAAATGAATTTCAAATATTTGCAAATAAAGTAATAACGTTATAAAGGATTTTTATAATTATTGATTAAAATTATAATATTGTATTGTATACAGACACATAATTATTGATGTACATAATAACATAAAATAGAGTTTTATCCACCTCTGTAAGAACTGCAAACTCGGATGCATTCTTGGTGCGATTCGAAATTATTTCTATTGCCTTGGCATCCAGTGTACCCGAACGGCTCGCACTTCTTGGTCGATAGATCGAAAAACCATCTCTCTATGTAAGCTCTGCAAGGGCCTACCATCTTTGGTAAGCTGCATATTTCTAGAAAGGTTAGTTCATGTTAGTTGTTAGTAAGCATACACTCATCGTTAGTAATTAATAAAACATTCTAATAAATTATATACTTGGTATTAGTATGAGATCAAAAGAACGTGAAAATGAAGATGCATGCAGAAATAAAAACAAAAAATAAAATTATAAAGAATATACGAGTATATGTTCAATGACATATTTCATGTAGTATAATATGTATGAAGCAGGTGTTTTTTTCTGTTAACATTTACATTTTTTTTTATATTCCAATTTTTGTAGGACACGTTCGCGTCTAATAATATTGCGTGATAACTTTTGATTGATTGTTGAAGACTTTAGATGCATTTTTATAATTAAGTATGAAATCTTTTATTACTCTGTATATCGGAAATGTTACGTATTTAATTTTTTAAAACAATTTACCCGCGTTTCAAATCCTTTAACTTCAAAATATCATTTTTAACAGTGATATTTCTCGTTAAAGCGAATTTTTAGTGAAGGTTATCCCGAACATGAAAAATGATTATTTTATTCACAATTAAAATTAAAATAAACAATATAGTACATTTTTTAGATACAATTCTGATTGTGATGATTATCTGATTCTCAAAATATGATAAGTGCAATTAAATAAAACATATAAGCTCTTTAAAAAAATTCAGAAACTATGTTAATTATCTATTTTCATTATGATTAAATTTGTCAAAAGTAGTTTATGATAATTTAATAATTGCTTGTGACACCCGCAGATAAAGTGTTCATCAATGATTTAAATGCCATAAAATATAAACATGACTTACGTCTAGCCTCTTCTTCAGTGATATCGCAAGAAGGCAATGCTCCATCGCATTCCACCCTTTCTACGAGTTTGGTATGAGAGCATCTTCCATTGCTCTCTTCTTCTTCCCCAGTCTGGGCCTCTTCTGCATCATCTTCTTCGTCGTCACCATCACCATCCTCGTCCTCATTGTCAGCAGAATCCTTGGCAGGCTGTGAAAAAATAACCCCATTAGTTTTTGTGAGAAAGTATTATATCAACTACAATTTTATTTTTTGAGCTCCTAATCGAAATGAAGTTGTAATAGAAAATTGTAACGAACTTTGTAAACACACCGCTTTATCATTTTGTCATATAAATCATTAATATGTGTATAAGCTTTCTTTTCTTGTAACAATTTGTCACATGCTGCATATTTTACATTATTGAGAAAAACGTAGATTTTCTAAAATATTTTATAATAAAATTATTGTTCTACTGCCTTGAAATATAATAAACCTCTAAGGAATTGTACATACATATTCCTCAATATCAAGAGTAGTTTCATTATATTGTTATAGGGAAAATAAATCACTCGTTGCATTGTTCATAATTGGGTCAAATAGACATATTGATTTTTATACCTTTACCAGGACGTACGAAACAAGTTTGTATTTGGTTATTTAATATAACCCTTGATTTTGTTCGAATATTTTATGTAATACGATGTATTATATTCATTTATGCATTTTCACAAACTTTATTGATTCCTTTATTTATAAAGACATAAAAAAAGAATCAATTGTATCTTAATAGAGACGAAGATGCAAATTGGAAACGGAATATGGTTGATCGAGGTGTTTACAGGACTTATGACCTGTCATTGGTTGGGTTAAGCGCACGCTTTATGTAATACAACATTCCCCATTCCACTTCTTTTTTTTCTTATGACCACCATGTCTGACAAATTTTTGGAAGTTGTATATATGTTAATCTGTAAGACCACTCTTTACATGGTAGTTTTTTTCAATCTACACACTAACTCCATCTATGAAGATTGTATTTTTTAAGCATTAAGCAGAAGATCTTTTTAATGCAATGTGAAAGGCTCCCGCCGTTTAGCGCATTGCTAAAAACCGCCTGAAGATGTCACTCCAATCTATATATGCTATAATTTTGACCAGTTTTTGTTTTTTTTACAATAAAAAAGATCGAACCTTAAGCTTTCATTTTAGTTGTGTGATCGCCTTACTGCGTTTTATTCACTTCTTCTTTTATTATTCTTTGTTATACTAGATTTACTTTCTTCAGATTTTCTTTTCCAGAAGAGGCAATTTTCCTCCGTTTCACAGCGCGCGACTCGAGATACTAGACGCCCATGTATAAAATATATTATTATATTATTGAGTGAAATTAAATACAAATGTTTATTTATTGTTTCTTTAACTATGATGTAAAACTCCATATGAAATTATTAATTAGAATAAAAACGTCATTGTTTTCTCTCTGGAAATGAGATATATTGCTTTGAAAGGCATCATAAAATGTCCTTTGTTTTTCCTGAAACACTATGATGATACTTCAATATTATAAACTGTTAAAATTTATAACACTGTTATAATATCACAAATTTTACTATTCACTTTTTGAGACCAATGTTGGCGAAACAGCTGTCGCAACATTCTCAAAAAGTGAATAGTAAAAACTGTGACATTATGACAGTGGTATTTTTTTATTTAATAAATTTTTTTTAAAACCCAATTGGGTTATATCGATAATTTTTAGATCTCACTTGTAATTATATAATGTTTCAGGTATATTTTAAATTGATTTGTAGTGATACTCCTTGTATCTTTTGGTAGTTCATTGTAAAATTTCAGTCCATTGTTCAATATCCTTGATTGTCCTGTCTTAGTTCGTGCATTCGGTATGTGATATTTGTCAAGTTCCTGGTCCAGTGTCTGTGTACGTCTGAATTTTTAGTTAATTTATAGCTGATGTCTGTTGTCTCTTCCATGATCACTGTGTGTACAATTTTCAAGGTCTCGAATTTTGGCAGGTGTGATATGTCCATTTGTTTTGTTTGTCTGTATACTTGTATGGTTGAGTAAGTTAATGTTGTAAGCTAATTTTATTATTTTATTTTGTTGTCTTTGGAGTCTAGTTTTAACGGTTGATTATCAAATGTTTGAGAAAGGCGAAATATATTTGATTGTGTCTTAGAATGACGAATCATGTCATTCGCATATTTTTTTTAAAAACCTCTAAATAACTTCTTCTCTTCTTCTTCTTTTTTTAATAGATCTGACGATCTGTCACACAGAAATCATGTCTCGTCGGATGATGAGATCCAGCTGTCCCTCCATCTCTTAGGCGGTCTTCCAGGTGGGCGGTGTCCGGAGGGGATTTCATAAGCGGCTGTGTATGCAAGTCGGTCACCATCCATTCGGGCTACATGGTCCCTCCAGTATCTTCTTCTGGATCTACTCCACTGAACGATATCCTCTATTTCGCAAGTTGTTCTTATGTCTACGTTGCGGACACAATCTCGGAGGGTTTTTCCAGTGATTGATCTTAGGACCTTCATCTCCGATGTTCTTAGTAGTCCCTTGGTTCGCACAGTGTCAGCCCGCGTCTTTACAGCGTATGTCATGATAGGTCGCACGCATGTTTTATAGATTCTGATCTTGCTGTCGACACGCATGTGCTTGTTCTTCCAGACCAGATACTTCAAGCATCCTGACACGGCAGAGGCTTTACTGACTTATAAAGGTCATTTTGGCTGCAGATCTCCTAAATAACAGACGTTTTAATTCGTATTAAGTACAATTGTTTGATTTACTCTACAATTTAAAGTACTCACTAGAGTTTTGGGGGCATGGATGCCGTTAGATTATTTGCTTAGTAATAGTTTAATCCTTCGGAACAGTTTGAGATTCTCAATCGACTAACCGCAAGCAGCCTGAAACTGGAATATTTCCGATTGATCGGGCAGGAACAAAGCAGGGTTGTGATATCAAAAGCAAAACCGTGTCCTTGCCAGTAACCCTGGATACGAAATAACGAAATGTGGTAAATCTTGGCGAATCTGACATTACACCCGTCTACCTCGATCTCGGTAATACGTTTTCGTCTAAAATATCGACATTTTGAATTACGAACGTACAGACGTGCTTTATAACATTTATTTTTAGAAAATTCATTCTGTTTACATGCAAAGTGGGTTCTTGACGTATTAAAAAAGAGCGATCGAATTACATTTCTTCGTTACATTTTAATGACAATATGCGAATGATCGATGAATATTATTATACATTTTATAAAACATTTTGCAGTACATAATTAAAATAAATCGCGCACTCAAAGTCATTACTGCAAATAGAAATATATCCACAGAAGCAAACATGGCAGTACACAATGGAGTTCTAGTACCAACCCTCATGTATGAAAGTGAAGCTTGGAGCTGGCAAAAGAAGGATAAAAGCAGGATAAACGCCGTAAAAATGAGGCCACTAAGAAAAATGTGCGGGAAAACGTTGTATGATAGAATACCGAACGATGAAATAAGAAAGAAATGTAAGGCAGATGGCTGCATCATGAATAAAATTAAAAAATTATCCCTGAGATGGTTTGGACATATGGAACGAATGGATGAGAGTAGAATGGTTAAAAAGTTTTACACAAGCAGCGTGAGTGGAAAAATAAGCTGAGGACGACCGAGGAAAACATGGCATTACCAAATTAATCAATTACTAAAAGGCGGTCACATTCGAAGTCGGAATAATCGACGATGCATGGTACGATGTATGAATGTAGAAGAAGCCCGAGAGGTTTGCCGGGACAGAGCATTGAGGCGATCCATCCTTTCTGCCTACCCCTTCCGGGAAAGGCGTGATGGTTAGTTAGTTAGTTAGTTTTTTGCAATACAATTCTCACGAAAATTAAATACACTTCGTAAAAGCGTTCGAAGCGTTAAAGTAATTTCTAATAGATTTAGGATATATACCTTATTTTTTTTAACTGTTGTACCTATTTTAATATTATTTTGATAATAATCTATTAATTGAATAGTTTTGAAACGTAAATAATACAATACAATACTTAAAATTCAATTTAATTGATAAAGTTTACAATATCTTCTAAATTCGCCTCCATTTTGTGTTGTGGATTCATTTTTAAATAAATATATCTACACTTCATATTTTTACAACATTTTGTTATATTTTTTACAGACATGTTTCGGCTGTGACCTAACATTTTAGCGAAAAAAGTTTGGTCACAACCGAAACATTTCTGTAAAATGTTAAATTAAGTGTTTTAAAAATACGAAGTGTAGTTATTAGTGTTCAAAATTTAACAATTGTTTTATTTGTATGTTTAAGTGTTTAACGGTGACGATATAGCATATAATTATGGCGATATAACATATAACTGTGGCGATATAACATATAACTGTGGCGATATAACATATAACTGTGACGATATGGTATAACATATAACTGTGGCGATACAACATATAATTTGGACGATATAACATATAACGGTGACGATATAACATATAACTGTGGCGATACAACATATGATTTGGACGATACTCGTATAACATATAACGGTGACGATATAACATATAACTGTGGCGAGATAACATTCGCTAGTGATCACCAACATCAAAGGGATCTGACAGAGCACTACGAGAATAAAAATATACTGATAACAACGAAAGTTCATTATTCTTTGATCTTTTCTCTGCATATTGCCTGCTTTAGTTTTTTTATGGTGAGGCGTTGTTTGCGTTCAAATAGATATTATACACGCGTATACATAGAGGTAACATTCTGTTCTTATCAAAGTTGTCCTGATCCGGATATTTCTTATTGTTTCTTGAACAAGAGTGTAAAAAGTTAAGGTTGCTTTAGTAAAATTATCAAAATTCAACACCACTGTTTTAACCGTCGCGTTGCCATGTGGTCAATTGAGTTTCCACTGCCAATTTAAAGTTGATTTTCTTAAAACCTATGGACCCTTATATTATAAAAAAAATTGTAATCCTCCATTGAAATGTTCTCAATATTTTGTAATAAAAAAAAAACAAAAAATTACTTCCTTCATCCCAAAAATAAATATTTTCTAAGACTGCCCTCACCTTCATTCGTGTTAAGGTAGAATTTGTTTTGCTAATATTTACAACTTTATCAAAAGTGACAAATACTTACTCGCTGTTTTGAACCTATTATAAATTATATCTTTGGCCTTTTCAATGGGTACGTAATAATACCGACTGTGGATGGAAACGCAGCATGCAACTTAATAATATCAGAACTGTGAAAATATTAACACTTTACCAAAAGGGACAAATATTAATACGTACTCGTTGTCTTGAACCTACTATACATTTTGCCTAGGTGCCTTTATCATACGTAAAATCTCGTAAAGTCTCGCCCCGCCGCGCCGGCCGCTGCGCGGAGACATGTTTATACTTGGTGTCCAGTTGCTCGTATGCTGTGACGCATTCCATATCAGAAATCGCATGGTTCCAGAAAAAAAATAATAATGATATGTTTTTCAAATAATCCATGTATGTTATAGATATCGATCTATTTCTAATGAAATTCCCTACAAGATGACATAAATTAAATTTTGATTCATCGAGTCATATGCTTGATATTTAGATAAAGTTAGCGGTAAACTGAATTTACCACATGGGAGCGAGCGTTTTGTTTTGAACACGGTACGTTAAGGGTTAAAACGACAATATATCATCAGAATCGAAATTATTTATTCGAATGAAAACTTCCGTTTCTATGAAGTTATATTCTAGTTTATGAGAATTGTATGTTTCGCCTTTCTAAGGCAATATCAAAAGACGTTTCATAATGCCCTAGAAAAGCGTTTTCATTCGTATTGATTATTTATGAAATTTTATATTATTGTTTAATATACAATACAGATAATTGAAATAAATTGTCATATTTTCGATAGAGAAAGATTATTTTTATAATTATTACTTTGATAAAAGATAATGTACATATACATACATACATATACATACATATGCATACATATACATATACATACATATACACACATATAGCATAGATAACCCGTACCAGGAAATCCAACTAGAACTATTGAATTAATTAATGATACTCTCGTTTATTAGATCTTATCTAAATGTTTTCCTAGAGGAGCGGATGAACACTTATCCATCCACTCTCGATCCAATAGAACTGCAATTACCGAATAAGAAAACAAAAGTTATCTGCTCAAGACAGTGAGGGGCAAACGAAAGATTAACGGGATCTAAATAATCCACTCAGTAACACTATATAACGATTTTATTAGAAAAGATACCGACAGTAACGAGATAAATTAGAATTTACGGTTCATTAGTCTTTGTGTTCATCTATCACGAAAAACATTATAAGGAACCCAATAGGTTGTTCAAATACTTCGTGATCATATAATCTTTCAGTAAAATTGTGTAATTAATTAATTTGATATATAATGTTTACATCATGTGATATTTGTATTCGTAAAACTCTTAATTTCTTCACTAGCATGCAGACAAGGAAGGTGTCTCCACAGGAAATGACACAAAGTCAGCCAAACCTTTCATCACATTTGCAAAAAAATAATAGAGTTAGGCCCTGTTAAGCGCCATCTCTACGATACTAGCTTGCCATTGACGCGATATGAAACACAAGAAATATATCTGGCAAGACACTGGAAGAGAGGATAAGGAATACACGGATAAGGGAGATATGCGAGGTCGAGGATATCGTTAGGTGGGGAAGGCAAAGGAGAAGATACTGGTATGCACACGTGACGAGAAGGAACCATCCAGACTCCCCTTCATTGTGTTACACGTACAGCCCCATGGTAGACGACCCCCAGTCAGATCACAAAAGAGATGGATCGACAACTGGGAGTCGACTTCCCAGGAGGCCAATTCGTCTTTAGAAATAGGCCACTAGGCCTACACTAAGAATAAGAAGAAGACGAAGAAGTAATATAGAGAATTGGACTGTTTCGCCATACTAACTAGCACAGTGTTTTGCATCAACACTGCGTTAATAGTCAACAGCGAGCAATGACTTACTGACTAACTAACGAACTAACCATGAAATCTCCTGAAGGGGTAGCCAGAAATTATGTACCTCCACACTGTTCTTTTCTGATCTTTCGCTTTCTCGATATTCATACATGGGTTCGTGCAAGCAAGTCGATTTATCTGACTCTTCATGTGGCCAAAATTTAATATTTTATTTTGAGAGCAACGATTTTACGTTAATTACGAAATATTGTTTTCAAAAAATGTATTTTCATTGAATCTCTGTTTGAAAAAAAACTCTATAAGATCCATTTTTATAACAAAAAATACATTCTCTAATATTTTCTGATTACATATTAAAGTAAACCTTTCATTAATTTTTTTTCAGTAAGGAATATATTCGTTATTATCTTAACAATGTAATACTATTCTTAATAATTTAATCTAAGTGACCAGTGACATTTTCAATCTAAGCGACATTTAAAAAATTTCACATAGTGCATTTGATAGTAACAATAAATTATATAAAAAAAAATTATAACTCGTCAAATAATTGAATTTTCAAAGTTTAACTTACGTCATCGGATCCATATCTAGCACGCTTTCTCCTTAATCTTGTATAAGCCATATCCTGCTGCTCTTCTCCGGTAGCCATGATCTTCCTGGTCCTCATCCTCCATCCTTTACCACATGTGGCGGAACAATCCATCCAGTCGGACCAAGGAGTCGTTTGGCAAGATTCGTCTTCCTCGGGGATTTTCTCTTCCTTTATTCTGAAAAAAATATATACAATCAATACCGTTTGAATATTAATAAAATAGTTTGTTTGTAAAAAGTACTGTTCGTTTTTACACGAAAAAAAACGAACAAAAAATGGAGTTGTGTTATAAATGCATGAAACGAAAAATCTAAACTATTCATAAAATTGAGTACACTTTATATAGGGAAAATACCTTTAATTAAATACTTTTTTTTCCAAAAAATATATCATTTGTTCAACTTGGTTATTAATTAGTTAAAAATAATTACGAATCTTGGACAAATGAAATAATTTAACAAATATCAAAACAAGACTTTAATTTTAATTTGCCATAAATGAATAAAAGAAGAATTGATAAATATCTAATAATGAGGTTATTTAAAAGTTAAAATCTGTAATAAATTAATATTAAAATCACTCGAGATTCATGCGTAAACAAAGATAAGAGTTCATGCGTAAACAAAAATAATATTAGCAGTACGTTCTTGTAATTAAGTGATCGTGACATGCAAAGCAATAAGAATGTATGAAAACGTATAAGTTTTACTTTATTTTATAAATAACTTGTTTTTTATCAAATGCTATCGAATGTCATTTGATATTTCACTTCCGGGGTAATAAATGTTACTCTCATAAAATATAGTAAAATTGATAAAAAAGGCTTCATAAATGTTCATGTTTAAATAATTAATGTAAATGAAAATTTCTGTTTTATCGATGGCATATGATAATGTCATAGCAAAGCGAAATATGTTATCCCATAAATATAATACTAGTCTAAATTTACGTTTTCATTCATATTAACTATTTAATGTGGAGTTTTATATCATTTTTCAAGAAACAGTAAATTTAATGTATAATGAAACATCATTGTTCAAATACAGTAAAAACGATTACAATGAAAGCAGTTATGATTAATTATGAGCTGATGTCAGTTATTTCATAATACATAACTTTACAAAATAACTTAACAACGTACGAAGATTTATTATTAGTATTTGGCAGCTAATTTTGATGTTGAAGCTGCGAGATGAAGAATTATCTGAAGCGATTGATGTAAAAGTTAATAGAAAGTGTTCCTTTAGAGCGTACTTTATACAAGATTGAGATTTCAGTTGATACGCCTAATTAATTAATTAAGAGCCCTTTATTGCTCATAAGCCCTTGAAGTACTCGTTTGCTCACTCATCTGAATAAGTCTCTGATCTTACAAATTGTTAATAAAACCGTTATTTTCGACAAAATTCGACTGAATGGTGTAAGTACAAGATGTTATATATTAATATTTATGTGTCTGAAATAAAATTGTTAAGGATACGAGTATATATTGTGAATACATTGAGACGTAAAGTATACATTTTGAGTAGTTTGACACAAGTTGATTTAAAATATTCACATTGTCCAAACGAATTTTTGTCATATCTTTAAATAAAAATTATAATAACTAACTAACTAACTAACCATCACGCCGTCTCCCCGAAAGGGTAGGCAGAAAGAATGGACTGTCACACTTTTACTGATGCGGCACTCCATCCTTCTCTTTTCGCTCGCGGGAGACGCGGTGTGATGGGTTGCGAACCTCATCGCCATATTATAATAATTATATTATAATAATTAAGTTAATTTGTATAGAACCGTTTTTGTGAATAACTCGCCTCAAGGGTACTTTGCCTATGTTGTTTTTAGTAATATGAGCTGACACTATCAATCAGATAATAGTTGTTTATATTTTATGATATATTTCAAAAATGTGGGTTTTTATGTTAGATTTAAAATCAGTCGGACTGTCATTGCATCCGAAGGTATGACAAAAAAATACGCAATTTTCACAATTAAAAAAAATCTTTGATGCCATAAAGTGATTTTAAAATATGTATTGCTTTAAAGTGCGTTATGAAACAAAACAGTTTTATTTAAAAAGTATAGTAAATATAAGTAACTCAATTTTACAAACACACGTACTAAATAAAATAAAATGAAAACAACTGCAAAAGCTTACTACTCGTTCAATGAAAAAAATACATAAGAAAATATTTCTTAATTTTATGTTTGAAAAAAACTTCTTAAAAATTCAAACATTTTAGTGTATAAAATATAGTGTATTTATATATAACTACGTCAAACCACTTATTACTAATTCAACAAAACCATGGTAATATGTTTTGTGTGATTTTGGGTAACAACGTGTGATTTATTCTTCTCCACCGACCGGCGACATACCACCCGGGAACGGCCCCTGTGCTAAGCTAATTCGGGGAACCTAGCACGGACTTTCTATTTCTCACGTATACATTGCCGGCGACATGGTACAACAGTGAAGTACCTTAGCAGACACAACTCATAACATACTCATTACCACCACCACATTACCCTGAAGATAGAGACTACAACAATCTCTGAAACGTCGGTCGAGAAGGAGAAATCACACGAAACATATTGCTGCCAACCGTGAAAATCAATTATAAAACTATGGTACGTTTACTTTCTACTACTACTCTAACTGATACATAAAAGTTTTTTTAATTGTCTGCGTTTTTATATTTATTTAAAAGCACATATTTAAATAATATAAAAATACATTGGAAATTGTTATTAATATTTTAATCGGTTCATAAAAGTATTCGTCGGTGAGCCTGTATTAAAACGAAATTGATTAAAATAATTTGTTGGATGAAAATTAAATCGCCAATAATACTACAAAAAAACAATATTTGTTATTTGAAGACTACAGGGGAAAAACAAGGAATGTCATTTAAAATTCAAAATAAATGTAATAATGCCATCTAGCGGCATTTGTACGTATCTATCCATAGTAAAATTTTCATATTAAAAAATCATGTGTGTCATCGACTATGGCCAGATAATCGATTGCTAAATGCTAAGAAATATATAGACTTTAATTAGCTTTATTCTCAATTTATTCAAATTAACCTTCTACTGACATTCCTTGTTTTTCCCCTGTAGTCTTCATTTAAGAACGAATACTGACTCAGTACTGTCAACCCTTTAATAATTAATAAAACATTTTATTTTGCTTTAATCACAACCGAACGATTTCTAAACCACCCTTAATGGTCTACAGTGGTTGGGTTATCATAAAATGTATTTTTTTTTGTTTTAATTATTTAAAAAAAAAAATTTAATGTAGGGAATTTTTTTTTCAGAACATCCAAGTTTATTGAATAATTTCTGAAATATTTAAAAAATCGAGCTTTTATATACGTGGTCTACGTAGATGTTGATTTAATTTTGTTTACTTGTTATATCTACAATTTACATGATTTTTATTTGTCGGGTTTAGGTCTATGCATGATCATAGCGTCTATTCTTTAAAAATCTATTCTTTAAAAATCATAGATTATGATTAAGTTTTAATGGGTGTGAATTATTGATCTGTGACTACTATCGTCTTTACTTAAAAACAGAGTCAATTAAAAAAAACTTTAAGATATCATATGAGTGCAAAAATAAATATAATATACTAGTGATAATATACAAAAAAATTAAATATTTTATCTACTACATATTCTAAAAAATTTTATCATTCGTACTCTCCGCATCCTTCATTATCCCCGTAGCACTCTTCCGTCTGCTGCAGGTCAGGTCTCGCGTCCAATCCCTGATGACATCTCTTAAAGGCTCCCTTGATCCTGAACTTCCTGGACCTCACCCGAGACCCTCTTCCACAGCGAGAGCTGCAAGAAGACCAGCTGGACCACTCCGTCAAGGCGCAAGGACCCTCCTTTTGCGCTGGGTCTGGCTCATCTTCAGATGGTACCCTGAGTTTTTGATAATTTTATATGATGAAAGAGCCAAAATCTTTAATGTTTCATCTAAATATATATAAATTTCTATATTTTTCCAAGTAGACATAAATACAATTAAGTCGCCGATTTTAAAGAATGCGTCGATAAATTAACACATAAATGAGTACGATGCTTATGAATAGGTTCCAGTGTTTCCAAAATTCCGACGTACGAATACTTTCCAATATTTAGAGTATTTTCCTTTGAACATTGTTACATCAATATGAAAAATGTCGATCTGCGAAGCGATCATATTCAGCAGTTTTATTGCTCTCCCCACTGGCATCACCAGAAGAAGGTGGTTTCTGCAAGTTGGGAAGAAAAAAATAGTCTGTGCTAACGCTGTCGAAGATAACCAACCATCCGGAACACAAAGATGACGGAGTTGGAAAGTGAAAGGAACATTCCTATAACATTAACCTCTTACAGAGGAACATCTCATAACGAGCACCTCTCATAACGAGTAATTCGTATAACGAATAAAATAGAGTACATAAAAAATGCTGCTCCACAAGCGACATTTCAAATAATGAGTGACGCTTACTTGCTTCAAGATGATTGACAAGGCGTGGGAAGGGATTACCAAGAGGACCCTTACTTCTGCTTGGAAGAAGCTTTGGACAGAGAGCGTTTTCGAGTGATTTGTGATTTTGAGCGGTTTGAAAAAGTACCTGTAGAGTCCACAGTCAACGAAATTGTATCTTTGGTCAATACCATAGAACTAGAGGTGGAAAACAACGATATTGATGAGCTTGTGGAAGATCACAGTCAAGAGCTGACCACTGAAGAGCTTATGAAGTTACATTGTGGTTATGCGTTCTACAAATTTATTTAATGTTAATGCCATGTCACATTTTCACCAAATGTTAAAACGTAGGCAAAAATAAATGCCTTGGACAGTTTTCTTTTATACAAGAATTAATTATTTGTCATAAATTAATAGATAAGAAATTAGTTATTTCGATTTTTTGTGATTTTTGCTAATCAAAATCGCATTCTAGGTAGTTACGCTCTTTAACAAAATATTTGTGATAAACACGATTCTTTAGCGGTTTTTCTTGGATTTATTTTACATAAATTGTGAAAAATTTGTTTCGCCTTGTGAGGACATTTCACAAACTGAACTTGATCAAAAAAAAAAGTGTCATTTTATTCAATTTCGAAATCTTAAGGGTGGGGGAGAAAGAATGTAATGCAAATTTATGAGTTGTTAAATAAAACAATTAAAAAAAAATATTTAACATCTCAAAAATTTGCATAATATACTTTCTCCCCCACCCTTAAGATTTCTAAATACAATATAAGGACACGCTGCTTGGCGATTTGGTTCAGTTTGAGAATGCCCTCGCAAGGCGAAACAAATTTGTCACAATTTATATAATTTATATAAATTAAATACAAATTAAAACCTCCAAATAATCGTGTTTACTATTATAAATTTATAATGGAGTTTTACAAAACTAATACCACAACCATCAATTTTAGTATGTAATTAAACGTTGAAAATAAAATCGAGTATTTTTTTCGGCATGGAACGCATTATCGTATTTTACATTGATTTATATGGGAAAAATGGTTTTGCTTAACGAGTGTTTCACAGTACGAGTAAAATCCTGGAACGAATTAATCTCGTTTTGAACGGTTTCACTGTAATGAGATTGTATAAAATGACCTCAATTTAAAAAAAAAATTAACTTAAGTAAGTAGGTACGTAGAATCTGTAGTCAGGTACATTATCTGTTCTATTAGGGACAATATCATCAGGAACCCAAAATCACGTTACCTAATGAATTTATTCGGCCCCTATGCGGCAATCCCATTAACAGTTACAGCGCCCTCACGCACAGGCCGCAGCGGGTCCGGGTACAGAGCCCATTTGGCTGGCGGTGTTGCCGTAAAAAAGAAAGTGCCTTTAAAACGTGAGACAGGAGCCATTTCCAAGAAAAATCGCACCGAGGGGAACCTCATTTGTAGTCGAGTGCCCCATTAAAAGTCTCAGAAGTTAACGCAATGCAGAAGTTAACAATGTTTTATTTTACCCGAGGATTGCGAAATTCTATTATTGGTTCCTTTACTGGTATAGTGCTTGCCAGAATCACTTTAAGGACACAATCACGGCAAGTGCCAATGCTTTTTGGTTTCAAAATTATTCAAGTGAAGTAATACGATATTTGGTTTCAAATTCTGGAATTACAAGCTTTTTTTAATATAGGAATTTGAAAAAACACTGGAAAACCAAAATCATGCTGTATAAAACAATCATCCAAACAGTAGTGACCTATGGGTGTGAGGCGTGGACAATGATAGCGAAGTCCGCAGAACGACTGGATACTTTTGAGAGAAGGGTGCTGCGCAGAATTCTGGGACCTGTGAAAGACGGTGAAGGCTAGAGAGTGCAGCATAATGACGAGCTGTACTATATTTACAAAGCATCCAGTCTCTCCACACAGGTCAGACTGAATAGACTGAGATGGGCCGGTCACGTGCAGAGGATGGTCATCGCGAACCCCAAAAAGATTACTGGAGTGGCACCCAGGTGGTAGAAGACCAAGGCTGCGATGGAAGGATAAAGTTGGGAGAGATGGGGCGAAATTGTTACGAGTGTGAGATTGGACAGGAGGAGTTGGAAGCGAAGAATACTGGAGGCTAAGACTCGATATGGGTGGTAGGGCCATCGAAGAACAAGAAAAAGAGGAATTTACACATTTATATTTTACATAAAGAAATGAGATCACTGAGAAGAATAAAAATTTCCATAAGCCCAACCCATAACTCCCCAACAAAAATTTATCATTTAGTTAGTAGCTTCTTTATACGTATTGATTATTTTTTTAAACTAGTAGACGTCGAAAAAAGTATCACAACGTTAACTCATTATAATTATTGTAGAAATGGCTCTACAGTATTATTTAAATAAACCTTTTCATAAGCATTTGAAAAAAACAATAATTTCTTTTTAAATCTGCTACGCAAACAAAATCGGGAATTCTTTAATTGCGTACTGTGTACATTAACTAACTCATCTTTTGTTGATTCCCATTTTGTAAAACATTGAATTTTTTTTCGTTTACTTTCCGTAAAAAATATTGTTTTATTAAAATCATACAACGAGAGGAAAATATTTTCATTTTTAATTGGATGATAAAAACCGAGAGAGCAAAAAAAAGTAATTTGAAATTCAACACGCCTTACCCCATTAATGTTTTTATTTTCAATTTCTTTTCAATAACCATCGTTTTGTTGTATCGAATTATTTACATTTGTTATTTCTATAAATAAAATAACATTTGAAGGATATTCGATATATTTTTCCGTCAAACTTGTAAATTTACTTCTATTGGTATTCTGCCCCAATACACAATACTTCTGATCTACTCTGAATTTTATAAATTCAAATAAACGTAAAAATTAGTAAACCAATCTACGTCCACCGAGTGCCTTTAAAATGTACCCTTAAAACTTTTGTTCACCAGAGCGTTCTTTCTATTGTTAATTTTATACAACTTAATTTTCATAAGGCTTATGAAAAATTGATTTATGCTTCATGTATTTCTTAATGCTATGTAATTAAAATAGCTTTAATAAAGCCAATTTATTGGAAGCTCCGTAAAGTAATATAGTTCTTTATTTTTGCAATGAATTTTCAATTGGCAGCTTCTAAATACTAAATTATAAACTTTGGTGCCTTCTAATTTAATTTATTACGAACTCTCGTTCAAATATGTTTCGTAGCCCAAAAATGGAAGAAATTCAAGTAGTTATTTAAAAGAATAGTATAATTTCGATACCAACTATATTAAAAATGTTTCCATGACGAAATAAAAAATGGCTGTTTGTTATTAAAATTTCTTGGATGAAATCAAAGAAAATAATTCTAGTATTATATTAAGAAGAAAAATAAAATAATTACCATTTTGTGATTTTGAGGAATAACGTTTTTCACATTGATAGAGAATTATTAAATGTCTTATAACAAAACGATGTTTTTTAACTACTTACACTTCTGTCTTTATTTCGACAGCGACCGGTTTCGCTAGACTCACTGGCATCGAAAGACTAGTCAAAACAGAAGTGGAAGTATAATAGTTAAAAAACGTCGTTTCATATTTTTTGTCTTTATTTATGAATAATAAAGACAAACAAGATAAATTAATCCAATCGGGAGTTTACAAGTTGAAATGCAATGATTGCTCATCTTTTTACATAAGTAAAACAACGCGAAATATAATTTAAGAATTAAGGAACACTTAAGATGCTTATCTTATAATAACTTTTTGGAATTTGCAAATCATCTCATTGAAAGAGATCATTCGTTTAACAAAGATAACGGCGTTGAAATTTTACACATAAATAAAAGTATTATAACTTTAAATAATCTAGTTATTTGTAAATTAAAAAAGCAATTCGAAATAAAGAAGATATTTTAAACAACCATCAAAACTTAACTTTTAGTCCCTTAATTGATTTATTTCCCCTGTCTCATAACTAAACAACAAGTTACCCTGCCGCTAAACTTTAACTGTTAAAATAAATACAATGAAGAAGGGAAGTTTGTATCCCGAAACATGTTTATGAAAGGTGCAAAACAGTGTTATAAAAATACAATGTTTCTAAAAAGTTATTCAAATATTTATTGTTGAATGAACGTGTAAGCTTCGATTTTCTAAAAGTTTGATTATTTTTTTTATAGAAATAACAAGTTTGGCTTAAGGGAATTATCATCAAATGTAGCGAATATAAACTGCGTTGGTTTTAATATACACAAGTCCAAAGAACAGTACTGTAATCAATGTTATAAGTGTGGCACAATACTTTATTAATTCTAATTAAGGGATAAACCCCAAAATACTAGAATGTATTACCTGGAACTATTTAAAGAATTTTATGACTATTAATGAATCCAATCCTTACAAAGGTGAAGAATGAATGCTAATTAAAGTAGTCTATATAAACAACAACATGATAGAGTGGAGACTCCCTGAAGACAAGCGAAACAGAGGGAGACCCCCCCCCCCCCCCGATGGTCCGATGACATTAGAAGAATTGCTGGCAAAGAATTGTTGCAAAAGGCACAAGACAGGGATACGTAGAGAAGTATGGCGGAGGCCTATGTCCAGCAGCGGACGACAACGGCTGTCCAAGTAAGTAAAGTAAAGTATATAAACAACAACGTGCTTGATTCTCTACATATTTAATAATGCCTGAGTAAGGTGAAACAGGTCTTTCACAAAATATAATAAAACTTCTAGAAAACAGACGTATTCATATGCATAAATTAAAGTATGATGATTGTTAATGATACCAAAACTTAAGTAAAACTCTACCTTCAATCTCAATTTAGTGTAAATATATGAATACGTGCTTCCATATCAATTTCACATTCTTTCGGATAATGTATTCTAACTCTGAGAGACGGCAGAAGAAAAATTCTTTTTAAAAGTTTACAATACGAAACTTGCAAACATTCTGATTTACATATGATCGGGGAACGTGACAAAACGGTAGAACCATAAATAAAACGGGGCGGCTTTTAACTTTACTTAAATCCACATTCTCGTTCGATAATCCAATTTTCAAACGATTATATGGAAATTTGTTACGCCTCGGTAAAAACACGTTTGAAAGTTTGAACTGAAAATCATTTAGTTTGAAATGTATTTAACGACGCTTTTGTGGCTTTTCGGACCATCAACATTTTATAAATTATAACTCTTTATAAAACCATCCACTTTTTAGAAAATTATAACTCTATATTAAAGATAAATCCATAAAACTGAATTGGAGGGAATTAATAAGGATATCTTCGAAGAAGTGTCAGGAGACAGCCTACCAGGTGGAGTGAAGATATTGTGCGGACTGCGGGAAAGGCCTGGAGAACACTGGCGAGAGGCCGAGAGTGGAACAAAGTGGAAAAAACAGTATTTCAATTCATTACAAAATCGTTATTATTACTTCCATAGTATTGACCCCTTAAATCAAAAATCTTTAAGGCGTTATTTAATTTGTTTATCTCAAATGAAAACTATATATTTCCATTTCAATTAATGAAGCCTTTTAATCAATAAATATCACATGAATTGTTTCTTAAACCTTATAAAAAAAAAATAAACATAATTTGGGAAAATGTGCGTTTTACGAGCGTTTATTAATGGTTATGACATATTTTGTTTAACTTAAAAAAAAACAGTGGTCCATTTCACTCCCATAAAATATAATTAAACTTCCCGAAGTTACATCATTTTAATAGAACTTTAGTTTTTCAATTTAAAACTTTATTTTATTTGTAATAGCCACGTTCAAAAACTGTTTTAACATTTGTTAAAAATAAAACGTTTTAAATTTAAAATCATTATCAAAAGCATGGAAGTAAAAACTCGAAAGGTGTTCAAATTGATTCTTAATTCGTTTATTGCCAGAGTGAAATCAAATAAAAATGTTCGTTCTCGGATTTATTTTGTGAGAATCCAATCCCGGATATCTTTCCTCTGATACAATCGCTCTCTTAATTGAAGTAGAGGCGCTTCCAGCCTCTCTGGTCCACGGGATTCTGATAAATTCTCCTTCTTCATTACAGATCTGCCATGATTGCATTGGTCCGGATTGCTTCACCCCATTGAGGCCTGTTCACACTAATACGTTAATTATAATATTAATTACGCTATGAATATATTAGAATCTCATAAAAACAATAATAATAATAAAATCACTTATTCGTGGCTGATTCGAATTTAGAATATTAAGATTTTTTTCGAGAAATCGACGCGCGTGCATGACACGATGTATAAATGTTGAAGAAGCGAGCGAAATATGTCAGGAAAGAAAAGTGTGGCAGTCAATTCTTTCTGCCTACCCCTTCGGGGAGACGGCGTGATGGTTAGTTAGTTAGATTTTTTTCGTGACGAAAAAAAATCCTTTTTCTATTTCTATAATTTTCATTGACAACCATGACAGTCTGCAACATTAGCGTGAATGGTGAAAACTTGGTGCAAATAGTTGAGTTTGTGTATTTAGGTAGTATGTTTACAAGAGATGGGAGAGTGGAGAGGGATATTGAAAGAAGGGTTGGGGCAGGCAACAAAGTGAATGGTGCACTTAAAGTTGTCATCGCAAACAAAAACCTATCCAAAAAAGCTAGAATGGCAGTGCACAATGGTGTTCTTCACCGACCCTTATGTATGGAAGCGAAGCATGGAACTGGCAAAGGAAGGATGAAAGTAGAATAAATGCAGTAGAAATGAGATCTGTTAGACGAATGTGTGGATATTCTGTGTATGATAGAGTGTCGAATGAAAATATAAGAAGTGAATGCGGTGCGAATGATGGTGTCATGAACAAAATAATGAAAGGATCATTAAGATGGTTTGGACATATGGAAAGAATGAATGAAGAAAGAATGGTAAAAAATTATATGTTAATGATATAAATGGAACCAGAAATAGAGGAAGACCGAGGAAAACGTGGCACGATCAAATAAATCAAATATTGAATGTCGGCCATGTGAGGAGTCAGAGAAATCGACACGCGTGCATGACACGATGTATGAATGTTGAGGAAGCGAGAGAAATATGTCAGGAAAGAAAAGTGTGGCAGTCCATTCTTTCTACCTACCCCTTCGGGGAGACGGCGTGATGGTTAGTTAGTTAGTTAGTTCA